>JAITYT010000714.1:964093-977484 GCA_025433975.1 Liostenogaster flavolineata
CATGCGCAAGCAAACATTTTCTTTTTGTTATGTTGTGCCTTTCATTTGTTAAATTATTATATTTCTCTTTCATATATATGGTAGTAAAATTGACAAGTTTTCTCTACAAAATGGGGTTTAATTTATTTTATCTGGCCTATTTGTTACGAAGTAATAACTATTTACTTTTAACACATTCAACACATTCCCATTGGTCAACCTGTATTTTTTCTTTACTTGTCTCGAGCTACTGAAAAGACACTAAAAGGCGGAGACATAGTAGACTTCATCACCAAGATCGACTTTGTGCTTTTCTGCTATTCCACTTTTTTTGCGTTGTTCGTGGCGTTTCACGGCGCCATAGAATGCGCCAGTGCGAACCAAAGGTCAGCTCGATACGAATGTTTTATACCGATTGCCTCGCGTCTCCTCACGCGTCCGGTCGTACCGGAAGAACGTCTTTGGCTAACGCGATACCGCGTGTTTTTTTTTGGAATTCTTTCCTTCGATTTATCTTCTTTTCTCTTGTCTCGTTCCAAAAACGAAACGAAGATATTTCCATTCGATAAAACGCGCAAATGACGACTAACGAATCTCCTCCGTGTTAACACATCGAGGACCGCAAAGAAATCTGTAAGACATACGTTTTTGGGAAAACGTTCTAAAATCATCATAACTTACTTATTTATCACGCAATATTTGTGAAACTTTCAGAAATTGTATAATAGGATGCATTCTAGACACTATTGAGAAAAAATTATGTCTTTTAATAATTATAATAACATCTTTACTTAAAAAAATAATTTATACGATTTTTCTAGCAATTGTAAAATAGGATGCACTTTAGGTATTATTACAAAAAATTGTCTTATAATAACTATTATAAGATTGTATTTAAAAATAAATTTCACCAAAGTTTTTAGTACTTTTTTAAAGTATGAAAACTCGTGAGCGGTCCTTAATGCGTTAACGGTCCTAACTGCATTTTCATACGTAGGGAAATTTTTTAAGAAGATATTTGCGCAATTGTAGGTAGACCAAAATTAGTGCGTACCTTAGGATAAAAATGATTCGGAGTTACCGAAAAGTCGAATTAAAAATTCCTCGGAGTAGAAGTAAACTGACTCGAGTCTCTTCGGTTTGAGTCGATCCGTCCGTCAAGAAATACTCGTAGCCAGTGGTTCGAAGCGATTTCCTTTCGACTTTTCCACGCGGATTCGTGCGATCTTCCGCCAATCGGTACTTTTCGCGTCGTTCAACCGCAAACGACGGAAGTTCGTCGTTAACGACTAACGACGTTAAACTCGACCGTCGCGACAAGGTATCGCGATCTCTCGCGAGTGCCTCGTTAGAGATTCGCTGATCGTTTCGATGTTTCGACGAGCATCGAGAGTCCGGAGCAACGACGACGATACTCTCTATCCAACGCGAGAGATTTATCGGGGCCAAGAGAGAAGGGTGGCGGCATCGCGAGAGCCGCGGGATCGTTAAGGATCAAATTTATCATGGTTTCTTCTCGGTGCGCGCGAGCTACGCTACCTTGGATTACGTTTTTCGCGTAATTGTTCGCCGTCGAGTCCCGCTCGCTTGAAATATATCTCGACGCTGTACGTATGTACAAGCGGGTTACAAAACTGCTCTCTTTAGGAGCGGAGAGACTACGACGGTGTTCTTCCACGCGAATGGGAAACCCACTGGAATTATTTCGAAGGAAGATCGTTCATTGGCGCGTCGAGTTACTCCTCTTTGAATCGACGATGTTTTTTCAATGACACCGTTTTTTTCAAATTACTTTACGCAAATGCGACTAGCATTGATCTAACGAACGTCCTTAATTTGGGAACCGAATTTGACGTTCAGCTTCTCAAATTGTCGGCCTCGTAAAGGCTCTAGTTCGTAAAGGTGCAAGCCGTGATGCATTATTCTTATATATTGTATTTAAAAGATGTAATTTTTTTTATTTTGTTTTCCATTCGCAAACGTAAGTACGAATTGGTTACGAAGTTGCTTTCGTTTGGAGTAAAAATGCTTTTTCAATGACACCGTTTTCATCGACCTTCGTTTCGCGGTGACGTTCTGTTTTAATCGAATAAAAAAAACTTTTACGCAAATGCGACTAGCACTGATCTAACGTATGTCTTAATTTAGAATCCGAATTCGATGTTTTGCTTCTAAAATTGTCGGTCACGGATAGACTCTAGTTTGTAAAGCTGCAAGAATATATTCTGCGGTTTCGTTCTGTCAAGGTTATCAAGCTTTTTCGTGTATCGATCGTAAATTGTATCCTGCATAGTTAATAACACATCGGCTGATAAGTTCCCGGTCTAAAAATAATGCCCGGTCCTAAAACCACTGCAACTTTTAAACCAAACGTCAGATCTTTATGAAATTTTTATAGCTATCTTTCGAAGGTTAGTACCTTCTAACAAAAATTAATAATTTTGTATTTGTGGCGCTATCTGTCTGTCAAACCGGAAACCTATCAGCCGATGTGTTAATAAAATTAAGGCTATTTGTGAGGCTTTTCTTTATTTTCTGTCTCTTTTTCTTTCTCTCTCTAATGATTCTAAGTAGAGGCGGCCATCCAGGCCAGACATCGTTCTAATTATTACCTTGCAATTATTTCTTCGTGATCGTTTCCTCATTTAAGAGTTTGGCTTTTTAAGGCAAATAATCTTACGCAAATGCGACTAACTTTGATCTAACCAACGTCTTAATTTAAGTACCGAATTCGACGTTCAGCTTCTCAAATCGTCGATCACGCAGAGGCCCTAGTTTGTAAAGCCACAAGCTGTGATGCATTATTTCAACAAGATTATGAGCTATTAATTTTCGTCTCGTTCCCCTCTCGCAACGGCGTGATCAATCGACGTTGCGAGGAAAAATACATCCTTCCGCGTAAAGTAGCAAATTTCGTCGATAAATTTCGATGATCCTCCTCGTTTTCTCTCTCTCTCTCTTTTTCTTCCCTTTTTCTTCGCTCTTCCGAGCGCCACGAAAAAAAGTTATTTCTTCGGACGAGCTAATCGATCTTTAGCAAGCGCTGGGCATCGTCGAGCAAGAAAAGAAAGGAAGGAAAATACTTTTTGCTCGTCCGTACGCCCGTCAAAACGTTACAAACAGGAAAATGAAATAAGGATTCGAGCCGATGAATAATGTAACGCCGATGACCGATGAACGAACCATGCGAATCGAGGACTTGTTAGCGACACGAGGCGTTATTTCGGTTGGTTGCCGATAATCGAGGTAAACGTAGATGAAACACACGACGGCCATGACACGATTTCCTCTTTATTTAGGGACGCGATTTAAAAACGAACGGAATGACTGACGATCCGAATTAACGATGCGTTACTTTATGGCATTTTAAGTCGATCGACATTCCCTAAGTAAAACTTTCGTCCCCTTTGCTCTTTTCTTCGCGGAGAAAAATGTCAAAATAAACCGGCGCAAGTTTTTACCCCGTAAGCTTGTCAGACTCGACCACTGAAAAAGACCGTTTAATCGTTTTTTCGACATCGTCGATTCGCAAGGGGAAAAATTAATTATCGCTTGTAAAAAATTAGCGCCGATATTGCCGGAGGCAAACGAGGATCGCTCGATCGAGTACCGAACGAACGAACCCTTCTTTGTCTCCGAGAGAAAACTTCGTCAAATTTCTTTCAATCGATTTACCAAGGCCGCAAATTTTCCGATATTAAAGATGCCGGGACGTATGGTAGAGATCAAGGGTAAAAGGCTTTTTCTCGCGGGCGTTTTCTCCCCGTTTCATCTAAGTCCGTACGAAAGGAGGTCGGAGAAACTTACGAATAATTCGCATTAGTTAGTAACGACGAGCTCCGCTCCGATCGGCAAAAACGTATCTTGTTCAAATGTTTTAGCCTAGCTCACGACATTTGATCTCGAATTTCGAGGAAATGAAGCAACTCGATATCGGAGGGTGAAGGTATTAAAATTCACGAAGCCGAATACCTTCGTCCACGTGAAAGTACGCTCGACAAGTAACGCGCAGTTTACTTCTGGCGAAGGAACATTTCCAACCTGAAATTCAGAAATTCGATGCATTCGAAAAGCGTACGACCAACGAAGCTTTCTTCGTTTCCGAGAGAAAACTTCGTTAAGTTTATTTTAATTCTTACTAGACCGTAAGGCTGCTAAGAGTAAATATCGGTATGTAACAGTTTATTTTAGTTAGTTTAGACGTAAAATAAATAAAAGTCTTAAGAAAAATACATATCAATGTGTAATTTTCTTGGAATTTTGTGGGAAATATTTTGTCCAATGAACCATAAAGATAACATAAATTACATTTAGTTGAGCATATTATGCAATTTCTTTTATTTATTTTATTGTAACAAAATGTTAACTAAAATAGCACAAGATGGTGAAATAAAACCAGTACCGAGTAACGTGCAAATTATGATATTCTGCGAAGCAATTTTTTCTATCGTAAAGCAAAGACGAACTTTGCGTTCGACATACGTTCCATTAGGTTGTTCGGAAAGTAATTTCGTTTCTTTTTTAACGAAAATGGCCTTTCAAAATAAACGGCTCATATAAGTTATATATAAATATAAAAAGAGTATAATTGAATACGGCAATCGCCAATTTTAAAACGAGAAAAAATACTGCATTCCCTTTAGTCGTGAAAGGGTTAATCGTATTCGTATCGTATAAGAATAATTCATATTAGTTGGTAACGACGAGCTTCGCTTCGATCGGCAAAAACAAAACGCATCTTTTCGAATGTTTCAGCCCGCCTCACGACGTTCGATCTCGAATCTCGAGAGTACTAAAATTCACGAAGCCGAATACGTTGATCCGCGTAAAAGTACGCTCGACGAGTAACGCGTAGTTCTCTCCAGGCAAAGGAACATTTCCAACCTGAAATTCAGAAATCCGTTGCATTCGAAAAGCTCACGACGAACGAACGAACGAACGAGCCGGATCTTTATGTCGGCGGACGTCCGACAACGAGTCCGTTTCCACCGTGGTGGAAGCATTCGTCGTACGTACATTGGCAACGTCCTGGAAGGAGACATTTCGGTTTCTCGCTATGCCACGGCGGATATCTGGTCAACTGCGAGCGTCTGCCTCGCCATGCCCGAGGACCGAACGAGGTACGGCGCGTCTATGGCGGGTCGGAGGGGGGTGAGGAGCGACGCCGGACGAAACAGAGAGAAAGAGAAACTCTGGCGGACTGCAGTTTGACAGCCGACCCGTGAAACCCACGGAATGCAAGCTGTATTATGGACTTTCGCGTTCGGTCGCGCCACCGAGATTTCAGGAAATCCCAACACAGAACGCATCGAAACTCCGATGTAATCCGTTGTAGCTACACATCGAAGTGGTAGCACCGCACGTACGGGATCTCGTACACGTGCCGCGCGTGTACCGCCACCTAAAGAGACGACTTACGGATAAAATTAGACGTAGCTATCCGCGGTGCCGCTTGAATGCGCGCTACGCGATTCAACGCGCGACATTACGAAGGTATTACATTGTGTCCCGCTCCCGGCGCGCCCCTCGCCCTTATCGACCCACCTACGAGCGCTATTGGATTTCCACGTGGGTAAAAGTAATGCCGCACGGATTACGACGAGGTTGACCGAGAGGGAATCCCCCTTCGATTCGAAACACCGATTGGCTTTGTACGGAGAGGGAGAGTCCTCCTATCCTTTCTCCGCGTTTCAAAGCTAATGCCAAAGAAGAGGAGAGTGGAAGATAATACTCGTATCCGTCGTTGTAGGAGCTAAGTTATGAGCGTTGGACGACGTCGCTTACCTTCGCGCTAAGATAGGATATCGATTTCCAGCTGAAATTGGTCCGCGAGAGGAGAGAAGGCAACGTCTTCCTGGGAATAGGGGATGTTAACTGCGCGGTGATGTCGAACGTTCGAGCGATTTAATCGGGTCGAGGAAAGGCGTTCGTCCGCGCTAATTTTTGTACAATTTTGTACGGTAGATACGCGTCATACGAATCAGTCGTGTACGTGTCACTTAGATCGTACTGGATGGGCCAACTTGGACAGACCTATTGTAATAACGGATCGTCCTGGAACGTAATAAAATTCAATAATTTTAACTCGCTCTTCGACTGGGTATGTAGACGTTATATTGAATTGTCTGTAAAGTTCGTTCCGATCTTTAAGGACCGGATTTGAATTTATTATTATTAATATATTTAATATTTTAACTGTAGCTCGCATACAGTTGACTTGTGCATAAACATACACTTATACTGATTCTTAACAAAGATGTCAATCGTAAGAGTTAAAATATGTTTTATTTTTTTTGAAAACAAAGAAATATTGCAATTAAAAATGTTTTGATATTCATCTTGCGTTAAATGATAGAAACAATTACGCTTTTTTTGACATTTATTCACTGTCGGAGATATTCATACTTAGGTTTCAACAACAAACTGAGACGACCTCATTTAAAAATGGATTTCTCCGTAATTTGAAAAGCAGAATAACGTTTAGCTAAAAATTATATTAATTATTAGAGCTAAAATGTAATAAAATCGCAACATCTATCTCATTCTTTCACCGTGTTATACGAACACGATCACAATTTTTCGCCTAGTTACACGAATCCGTTTTATATAAAGCCGTGCTATAGGGGATGTCGTCGAAATCTCTTCGTTCGCGAAAATTTATCGATCGATCGAGGGGGGAGAGAGAGAGACATTTTTTGACCGACTGCCTGAGCAGACAACCTGCTACACTTCGACTAAGCCAACGCGATAATATATTTACCGGATGTATCCTAAAGTGTTACGAAACTTCGAAATTGCCTGAAATCGACCGTTAACTTGGTAGATTCGACCTAGAACTAGCATCGTCAACGTACGTTGTACTTCGAAAGCGCTGGTTTCAGCTCATATTCGTAGTTGCACGCTCGCTGTACCAGAAAATGTTCGCCCAAGGCTGTTAGGACTACGGAAGGACGGATACGCGCCAAAGTGCCAGGGGTGCCGCGACAAACCTCGTCGCATTAAACAACTTTCGTATTTATAACGATACGAACCAACGATCGTTTAGAAAATCGTTGATATACGAGCGTTTCGAAGATAATATCGAAATACTTTAAGCATCTCGTAGCGCTTCTAGCTTTGTTATTTCTACGTAGAGGTCCAGAGCTTCCTCGCGAGTTCAGCCTTTATCGAAATTAAATTGTTAAGCATTGGGAATTTTTGCAGAAATTTCACTCGTCTTCGAGACGCTTTTAATTAACCCTAGGTAACTGAACTTGAATCAGTGTTACTCTGACCTAATTATTCGACTCGTAGACTAAGTATTAAAATCAAGTATATATTTATATTTCCTTTATTTCTTTCAAACAAATGAATGTATCTTGAGAGAAGTATTATAATACTTTACTTAAAAAATAGAAAGTTAAGAATCAGAGTTTCCACTCTTGGCAGATGTTAAAAATGTACTCTCCACAAATAGCCTTGTCGCAGTAGTAATTTACTAAGCTTAGGTTCAGAAAATCGTGGAATAAACAAAGTGGCTATTTATTAATCTACAGAGGTGGGTAGACTAATTAGACGATTGTTATCCAATAATAATCCATAATTAAGATCGAACACAAGGAAATACGACGATCTTCGCTCATCTGCCACTGCCAAACTCCAGCTTTCAACAGACGCTAATTACGATCCGATACGATTTGTATAACTTTAAATATGCGACTGCTGGAATAATCTAGCGAGAGAAAGACTCAAGACTTTCTCCATTACTACGTATTAAATAAAATACATAAAAATTCGAACGCTTTTTCTTTCCGTAAACTGACGCAATAACATTACGTAACGACGTTGAGTACCAGTCCCTTAACGCGCTAAAGGATTATCTCCTTTCCCCTCTTCTGGCTTCCCTCTCGCTTGGTTTAACCGTCTACGTCGGTGGCAGATGCCGAGCAGTATCGCGAACCTTTCGGTTTGGCGGCCGTGGTTGCGCAACTCCCGTTGTTTCGAGTAAATAACGCCGCAAACACGTCGTCTTATCCTCCTTCCAGGTGGATAACGTTGCGCGTACGCGTTGTCAACAGCCACGCAATAAGGAAACGGAGAAACGCGGAAGAACGTACGCGTAAGCTCCTCTTTGCGCGACGCGAATTATCCCCAAACAAGCAAGGCGGAGGGAAAGAGTAGCCGTCCGCGTGTAAATATTTAAAGGCGCGAACGAATCGCCGATCCGAACGCCATCGGCGCGTCTTAGCTTAATCCGTGCGGTCTCAGCTTCGTTAATCCGCCGCGAGAAAGTCGCTTCGAATTTCGATCGGTCGGAATTTAATAATGAAAAATTGGGCGTGAAATAACTACTTAATTTTTATGTAGAAAAGCTTCTTTCAATTTTTAATTCTTCTTCCTTAATTTCTTCTTTAATTTGTAATTCATCGTGGAATGTCAAATCGGCAAAATTAAAAAAAATCAAAGCAAAACTTTAATAAGGTACGCAGGTAATAGTCCTCAAGCGGTGGTAGGTGCTAAAGAATCCGGCATTGTGACACTCCCAGGGAGTCCCGCTTCTAATTTTATTCTTGCAGCACACGCGACACCTCTCAGTAGATTTTCTTGTATTCTGAGTCGAAGAAATGTTTACTAAATGATTACCAGAATAAAATCACACTGACTTGCAACAATTTGGCCGCGACGTACCAAGAAATTCTAACGATAAACGATATGTGATAGCGATACGTGACATCTACACAAGTAATTAAAGTGTTGCCAGATTCGGTACGCTAGAGATTTTAAACTAAATCAGTCATTATCGTATTCAACGATAACTTTAGTCGTATGACGAGTGTAGCTCTTCATTGCGCGATACGATGTGAAAAACCATCGAAAGAGCTGATTGAAAAGTAAAACTTGTTTTATTAAATGTAAACGAAAGTTAGAAAAAGATATAAGTTTCTTCCGGTTACGTAATCGTGTACGTCGGAAAGCCAACTGTGTCGAGCGCCTTTAGGCGCCATCAGTTTCAGCCGACCACAACGGGACAAGCGCCTATGGGCGCTTTCAGTGTCGCCAAAGGAAAATTTCTAAGCGCCTATAGGCGTATACGATCGTTCTACTTGGTCTACCGGAAAATTCCGTCGCATAATGTCATCTCAAGTTGAACATTGACATTTTCGACCATTGTATTTATATTTACATGCTTGATATATACACGAAGCGGTGGTTAATCTCGATAAAAATTATAATAAATAAATAAATAATAATGAATCTATCTAAAATTTATTAGTTTTTTTTTTTAATTTAAAAATGACAACTTTCCGGTACACCTAATACATTCGTGGCTTTCGCGAAGGTGTGTCCTAGACGAACGCCGCTAGACGACTATCTACTAGACTCGCTAAAACGCGATTCTGATGAAGCGAACTGTAACGCGAGATACCGCGAATGGATCCGTTGTTGTCGCTCGTCAGGCTAGATTCGTCTAAGAGCCTCTACGCGATGCTATCGAGTTCTCGTGACGTTGAAATAATCTCGTGGAGAACGAAGTACGTTTTCTTTATCGGAGTCAATCGCGGATGATCGCGAAAATCGTCGCTCAACGACGTAAGAGGAGGACGAATGGCCGTCGTCCATTTTGCGGAGCGCGTTCGTTCTCGCGATAACTCTTTAATATTTTCACCGATACGCGTTCGCTTCCGAACAATGGAAACTCGACGATTCCGTCCTCGATAACGATAGGGAGTGAGATTAATAACGTCGAAGCTATCATTTTCTACGAATTGATCGCGAAATCGAGCGAAATTTCTCGAACGTCATCCTCGCGATCGGAATAGTTCATTCGACGCAGAATCGAGAATAATAACTTGCGTCACTCCGTTTCATCAAGAAATCAAGCGATTCGAGGGTAGTTTATGATTAAAACGCGGCGCACAGACGCGCGACACGAAGGACGTTTTTCAATTGTTTAATTACATTCTATTCGTCCGATGCTTCGAAACTCGATCGCTCTAAATTCGAAAATCAATTAGATCGGTGCATATAAAATGTCGGATTTTCTTTACACGTGAACGTTTGTCTACCTGTTTCCGTTATGCTTTTGTTTATAGTCGTGCTGTCCGCTGCTAAAGTCACGTTTCAATAACGAAGATTTTCTCGAAGTGTTCCATTTTGTTATTTCTTTTGAATGCTGCAAAATCTGCACAAAATATAAACCAGCTGTTTGGGGGGAATACCGTTAAAAATCGAAAAGTGCAGCGTTGGTTTGAAAAATTTCGGTCTAGTGATTTTTCCCTAGAAAATTAACCGCGTGAAAGACCCAAAACTTCAGTGAAAAGTGATGCTCAAAAAGCATCGGTGGAAACGAATACAACTGTATCTACAAGGGAACTCGCTACCAGAATGAAAGTTGACCATACAACGATATTGCGACACCTTTCTGAAATTGACAAGTTGAAAAAATGGATGAGTGGGTATTACGAAATTAAATGAAATAAAATATGAAATTTTGCTGCACCCAGCTTATTTACCGAATCTTTCGCCAACCGAGTTTCATTATTTTAAACAATTAGAACAGTATTTACGGGCTAAACAGTATGAAAACGAAGACAGTCTGAAAAATTATCAGAGTTTATAGATACTAAAGATCATAATTTCTTAAAAACAAGCATTTATGCATTAAAAACTCATTGGGAAAAGTGTATTGAATCAAATGGAGCATATTTTTATTAAATAAAGAATTTTTGAAAAATGACATGCGGTTTTATATATTCACTTAAAAATACGACATTTCGTTCGCACCAACCCAATACTTTTATTATCGCGTTATTTTATTCAAATTACGTAGAGCAGCGAGGCAAAATGAAACGGCTCCTTTCTAGCAGTTGCCACTCGATCGTGGTGAAAGAATTTGCATGTCTCGATGATCTCTAAAACCATGCGGTCGAATTTAGTGATTATGATTTGCTCGATTTGAGAAGCCAAACGAAGAGCAATTTTCACGATGGCCGAATCATTTTGTTCCCTAACAATAAGTGGAGATGTTGCGACGACTCGTCTTGTACCAGAGAACCGTCGAGAGCTTCGACGCTGTTCAAGCGGGCCTAGAAAAACGACTGGAGGATCTCTGCCATGATTGGCGTTGAAATTCCAAAGGATTTGGAGACTCGGAAGTCAGGAGCTCGTCCAGGCCAAGTCCTGGATACACTCCGTGGAGACAAACGAAGCGGCAGTGACGAACGTCTGTTTGGGAGGAAGCTGCTTAGGGGCTAGTTAAGGAGGTTCCAAGTTTCGCCAGAATGTGCCATGAAGCTCGGTAGTGCCGTTTGGCTCGTCGAGCGACAACGGTGGTAAATGGTTGTTAAACGCGTGTTAAGTTCGCAGCAGAGCCGCGCGAAGCCCCGGCGAGATGTTCTTTCACTTCGCTGCGGGTGGCTGCGATGGAGCATATTGTCACCTCGAGTTGCGGGATTATTCGAGTCAGTCGAATGTCCTTCTCGAAGCTTCCACCATGAATAAGATTGAAAGTTTGAAAGAGAGCCGTCGTAAAGAAAAAGAAAAATAAGAAATTGAAGTTGCAATCCATCGATCAGAACGAATCCGATTGAATGGAATCTTAGTTATCGTAAATTTTTCTCGTAAATTGCAACTTTTGGCATTGTGGATACTTCATTGATTTATGGATCTTTGTTAACCCGTTTGCTTTGTTATCTCTGGGACTCAATGCGATCCAAAACACCATCGACTCTTAACCTGTTAACCGGGGGATTCCTTTTTTAATTACGCAGCTTCTTATGCTTAATTAGCTTATTATTGCTATATTTATTAATATTGATATATTATTGCTTTATAATAAGCTAATTATGCTTAAAATAAATTTAAAGTCTTACGTAATTTATTTTTACGTAATATAAATTTAAAACAGGTTAAGGTACGTAATCTCAAACATAGCACATTTAAAAAGGAACATTTATTAAGTTATTAGTAGGCCGATTTTGACAAAGCGTTGCAACAGTGTTAAGAGTTACCTGCTCTCAAATATGGTGTAAACAGATACAGATGACTGGCCAAAAAATTAAAAAAAAAACTTTTCCGCAAGATGCAGCCGTTTCGAACATAGCCGGACCTCATTAAATAAGACAATTCGTTAAATTTCAAATAAAATATATATACTGTAATCTATTGTATAATGGACATTCGCTAACTTCGTGAATGGGCTCTCAGTTGAGCTCGATGGAGTAAAATAAAAAGAATAAAAACACACTATGCATTATGCGTACCAGTACGCTTATGGTTGCGAACGGGTTAATCGTTTACCATCCACAACAACTTCGAGAATTAAAGATTCGATGGAACAATTTTGTTGGAAATGCGAATTTTCAATCAATGGAAAAGCTACTTATCGAATTTACGTCTTCCAATTAAACTTTGATAAATTTCGAAAACTCTGTCCTATTCGTTTGTCGAATTTAATATCGGCCGACATTCCAAATTTACCGAAGAAAAAGCTTTGCGCATTGTAGCGCGCACAATAAATATATATACGAGGGTTTTGAATTTCAATTGTTTCATTTGAATATCCCAGAAACTAGAATTATTCGCTTTATTGTACTTCGCAAGGTTACTGTTTTCAGGCGATAAAGGAAGAGCGAGCGAACGAATCTCCGTCGTCGTACTCCCGTACGACTACGATTTTTCTATGTAAAACTCTATCCTATAGGTCGTTACCATCAAAATTCTCTGCGACGTCACTGCAACGATGCGATTCGAAAAATTTATACGACTTACAAACGAGCGTATAAAAACGAAGATTTCCTTCAATTATCAAAATGTTCCTCGAAATGCCGAATATTTGAATCGACTCGTGCATTCGCAATTGCGTGTGAAAATTAATTTGAATTTACTCGCGTGATTG
This sequence comes from Liostenogaster flavolineata, assembly GCA_025433975.1. Taxonomy (NCBI): domain Eukaryota; kingdom Metazoa; phylum Arthropoda; class Insecta; order Hymenoptera; family Vespidae; genus Liostenogaster; species Liostenogaster flavolineata. Next base: position 976,950 of record JAITYT010000714.1, read on the forward strand.
CGACGATCGAATGGCAAAATTTTCCACTAAAATCGAGGAAATTTCGGTGAAAAATGTAGAAATACAGGAAGTATGTAAGTTGGCGAGCATAAAGATTTAGCACCTCCGTTCTTAACGATTTTAGCCACGTACCACGGTGAAGACCACGGCGATAAATAAGCATCTGGCTATTCGGATATCCCCGAAGCTCACGGAAAGACGTAAAGTCCGTTAACGGAGAAAAAGTGTTATTGTCTCCTAGGGAATTAGTGGCGACTTAATGCGAACAATTTTGGCCGCTCGTTTAGTTAAGGTAGAAGGAACAAATAAAGTCATCGTTATCTCGATCTTACCCTCGTTCTCTGCTTCCCTTGTCTTTCAATTCAAGATATTTCTGCCTTCTCGTCTCTGTAATTGTCCTTATTTTGACGTATTTTGTGACATTCTATTCATTATTTCGTGAAGCTACGTTAAATGGAATATTTTTACGTAAAAATGGTGTACATATTTCTTCTCCCCAGACGCACACATACAAAGAGAGAGAGAGAGAGAGAGA
>JAITYT010000714.1:977566-989371 GCA_025433975.1 Liostenogaster flavolineata
AAAATCAAGAGAGGTAGAAAAAGAGGAATAACAGCGGAGATAAAACTCTTTACACTATTATTTACCTTTCTATTATCTAATAGTTCGCTTTTGTGTTTACAATGAAAATATTTAAAAAAAAAAAATACTTTTCATTTGGTGATTCATATTTGATCGTTGACAATGACAGTGGACGAATTGACGTAAACCTAAATATTGTACATGTAAAAGTTAAACGAATATATGCTTAAAAACACCACTAATTTATGTCTAATATAATTTGCATTGACAATATGAACTTTCTCATTCGCGTCTATTCCGCTTTCCGTCCTAAGTAAAACTGCGAATGTTTCAAATTTTTTTACTTTATCCGGTTGCAAAGCAACATAAAGGCATGAATCGCAGCCCAACGGAACTTTTCATTCGACCGTAAATTTCTCGATTTCTACCGGTAACAAAAAAATGCAATGTTAAATGAAAATTAGGAAACGTGACAAGACCGTATCGCATTTACCGCGATAATTTTTCTATGAGAAGAGATACTACGATAATCGTCAGACTATGCATCCTCAAAACGAGCATAAAAAATTAGATAGTAAAAGAGTGTCGTTTTGCGTGGAACGAGAACCGCAAACGCGGAATTCTCGTTATAAATTAGTTAACATTTTTTAACGCAATAACTATATCGTGTACCTGAAATTAACTTAAATGGGCGCGACAAAAAATACGAATAAACGGGGAAACCGGTAATCGCGGACTGCGCCGGCAAGTAAAATCAGAGAACGGTACGTTAAAATACGATGTCTTGGTGCGAACAATCGGACCAAAAAGTCTCTTTTAAATTATTACATTTAAAATTATTCACCTACCGAAAGTGCTATATTAGGATCTCTGGAGAGCCTCTTCGTATTATAAATCCTTTAATTAATGCGAGTAAAACATTATTACTGTAGTTAAACTTAATCGAGGTTTTTAATTAATTAGCAATATTTCTTTACGCTGTATTTCGACGTATCATCGAGATACAATTTTTCATAACTATCCTACTACCAAATAAAAGTATTATATTAGGACGAATAAACTTTCCGGTATCTCCAATACTGTCCAGAGGATAGAAAAAGAAAAATATATATAAATAAATTACAAAAAGCAATTCGTATTGCTGACTGATCGCGTCTTATCCAATGTATCATTTTTATCCAAAGATTAAAATAGAGGTAAGAGGGTTATATTATATCCCTCGCATTTATCGAGCTTACGAACGAAATCGGTTTCGCGTGTCGACTTATGCAATAAGAATGCCATTCAAAGCGTATCGCAACGTATTGATTATCCTTGCGGAAGCGTTTAAACTAGCTTCTCGCCGAAGCAGCAGAGAAAAAAACGGCAATTTAATAGCTTACGTCGTCTTTGCAGACTTTATAAAACAGTTCGGGCATTTAGGAATTAAGAGCTATGCTAATACGACGCGAAGCTCTTTGCGCGAACTCCGCATCCACTTGGCACTCCTGATATTAATTACGTCCGTCCATGTGCTAAGTCGAAATAAAAATGTATTTATCTTGTTCCATATACTCTACGATAAGTTCTTCGCCGGCCTGGGAAAAAGAAAAAAGAAAGATAATGATAAAAATAATAATAACAAATAATATTCACACAACATAAAATAATATTTTATACGAATATAATATTCTAATGATATTTTACATTTGATAATATTCATAGATAAATGAGATTCGTCGACTTAAGATGTAAAAAATAAAAAAAAGGACGAGTGGCTTTTATCCGTATATATCAAAAGAGCGAATAACTCGATCGCTTTCTAGCTGCACTTTTGAAAACAACGAAATCGGCGAAAATATTCACGCGGAACCTCGACGTATCGATCGAGCGCGCTGAAGGAAACGGATGGTTGTCATGCACGAAAGAGAAATACAGGCGCATGGTACCACGTGCGATTTGAAGCGAAATCATGCTCGCGTAACGCTATTTTACGCGTCGATTCGTACCGCCAAGTCGTTCCTTTACGTTTCGACTAACGCGCATACGAGTAGCGCTTCGCGAAATATTAGGTTGGTGCATATGAAATTTCGGATTTTCTTTACTCGATCTCTCGACTCTTACTCGCATAATCTCGATAATAGTAGCGCGGTGCATTGCCAGAGTCACGTTTCAACAAAGATTTTCTCGAAGGTGTAGCATTTTGATATTTGCTTTAAATTTCGAAAAGATATAAATTCAACCGATGTCCGTGTGATTTTTTTTATACGAGTATAAACTTGGTAATAATGCTGCAAAATCTTCACGCGATATAAACCAGGCGTTCGGGGAGAATACCGTTAAAGATCGAAAAGTGATCTAGTGATATTTCCCTAGAAAATTAACCGCGTGGAAGACCCAAAACGTCAGTGAAAAATGATGCTCAAAAGCATTGGCTAAAAGAAACTTTGTATTAGAATGAAAGTTGACCACGCAACAATATTGCGACACTTTTTTGAAATTGGCATGGTGAAAAAATGGATAATTAAATGAATTAAAATATGAAATTTTGCTGCATCCAAGTTCTTCGCCGGATCTTCCGCAAAGCGACTTTCATTTTTTTAAACATTTGGAACAGTTTTTACGGGCTAAACTCTATGAAAATGAAGACAATATAAACAATTCCATACCAGAGTTTATCTATTCTAAACATCAGAATTTCTTCAAGACAGGCATCGATGCCTTAAAATCATGCCGAGAAAGGTATATCGAAGCAAATGGAGCATATTGTGATTAAATAAACAGCTTTTGAAGAAAGATACTCGGTTTTATACATTAGCTTAAAAATCCGACATTTCATAAGCACCAACCTATTAACTCCAAGTAGAATCGGTTCGTCGTACCCACCCACGACGATGACCTACTTCTCCCGTTTTCGGTGGTATTTTTCTGTCCTCGTTTCCTTGGCCGTGCTCACCACAAACATCTTCGAAGCCTTTTACAAACGGTACACCGAGCAGTGAGAAACACGGCTCGCTCTTTCGATTTCAGTTAATATCCGCTCGAATGGCACGACTCAAGGAAAAGGTACCTCCATGTAAAAGGGATCGATCACGACGTCAACGTGCAGCTTTTCACGAGGGAGTAACCATCGATGCTTTCTCCGTGGCACGAACAGCTCCGTCCTAAAAACGAGAGCACGTACGTACGCGTAATAAGAAAAACGATAAAAAATGATCGTTATTCGTTCCCTGTGATTTTTCATCGTTCGTCGGTACAGTGTTTACTTCGACTACTTGTCGTGTCGTCGCCAGTTGAATCGTACGACTTTCAACCTACGCTTTTCGAGCTTTTTATCAATGCTACAGGGAGATAAAAATAATCCGTTGCCGTGAAACACGTCGACAACGATTATAGAAATACGTACTTCGCTTGTATCGCTCGAAGCATGCTTCGTCCTTTACTATATTTTTATTACCGATTAATTATCGCCGGTCCCCGATGTCTTGTCTCCTTCTTAGCGTTCCCCTCTTTTTATTTCACAAATATCGCACCGAGGAAAATAAAGATCGCTAAAAAATAAGTCATTTTTCACGTTTCGCGCTCGTGGGGTCGATCGTACTTCGGAATTAATCGGAACGCTTTGGTGAAAAATTACGCTGGGTCGGAAAAAGGATTTGGTCCAAGTCGGATTTTTTTCAATTTTTCCACGAAATCGATGATGCGAGTCCATCGAAAGAAAAAAAAACAGAGAAGGAAAATCATAGAATAAAAATGAACTTTCGTATCGTACGAACGACGCGGTGGAAATGGTAATCGAGAGAGATCCACCTTTAAATCGCTAGAGTGGATTTAAACGCGAATTCCGCGACGCTACGTTCGAACAGACGGAACTCAGGAGGAAGAATCAAAGGAGGGTAGACGAGTGCCACGATGCCGTTTTTTTTTTTCCTTACGGACAAATTGTTATCGGAGAAACTATCTGCCGCGTTATTATTCTACGTTCGTCATGCGAGATCGCTCGATCCTTTTCGAGCGTAATCACGACCATGAAAAATGAATCCTCCGATGTAAACGGTAGGACGTACGATAGGTGCATGGCGGCGTCCGTTAAGCTCCCGATGAAAGGCACGCATTAGTTCCTACCAGTGAATTCGAGGCAGTGAACGTAACGCGATTCGCACGGCCAGTAAAAAGCGCGATCCATTTGGCGCTCTCGCCGATTAAGACGGTCGGACGTTTATCGTTGATCGAGCACGCACTGATTTCTATTTCTGCTATAAATCGTGCTCTCTCGTGTTCCACCTTTACTCGAGACCTCCTAAGATTCGAAATCGATCTTGGCAGTTACTCTCGACGATCGTCCGATTAAGACTCGATGGCACGAGTTCGCGATCGAGGAACCGTGACGAAAGAACGACATTCCATTCCGTTCGATCGAGCGATCCCTACGAGAAAACGATTTCGTTCTTTCGTAGCACCGTTCGAATCTGCGCGATCGCGCGTGCAAAGAAAATTGAGACTTACATTCGAGCTAATGACTTTGCAAATTATTTTCCGTGCGTATCAGTCAACTCGATAGATATTATAGGATTTAAACTTGTCTCGGAGCTAGTTCGACGTCTTTGTCAATTATTCGTCGATGGTTGACTCGCACTGAAGGTATCAATGACTCCGTTTATTCCTTTAGAAGCACCGTTTAGAAATTGCACGACTGCGCGCGTATCGGACCATTCGACCGCTAGAATTTAAACTTGTCGTCGAGCTAATGGCTTTGCCAATTATTCTACGAGCGTATCGAAAATTGAACTGATCGTATAGCTAATTAGACGTCGTTGTCAATTGTTCTGCACGCGTATCGGCCAACTCGATAACTAGAATTTAAACTTATCGTTTATCGTTGAACTAATGGCTTTGCCAATTATTCTACGAGTGTATCGGAAATTGAACCGATCATAGAGCTAATTCGACGCCTTGGCCAATTTTTGGCCGATGGTCGACTTGCATCGAAAGCATCAATGACTCGGTTTATTCCTTTGGAAGGACCGTTTCAAAATTGCACGACAGCGTGCGTATCGGACCACTCGACTAGAATTTAAACTTGTCGTCGAGCTAATGGCTTTGCCAATTATTCTACGAGCGCATCGGAAATTGATCTTATCGTGGAGCTAAACCGACATCTTTGCCAATTACTCGCCGATAGACGACTCGCGTCGAGGACATCGCTAACTCAGTTTATTCTTTTAGAAGCACCCTTTCGAATTGCGCATCGGACTACTCGACCATTAGAATTTAAACTTATCGAGGAGCCAACGGCATTGCTGTTTGGCCAGTTATTCCACGAACGTATCGGAAATTGAACCGATCATAGAGCTAATTCGACGTCTTTGCCAATTATTCGCAGACGGTCGCGTCGAAGACGTCAAAGAACACCGACGACTTGGGTTCGATCCTCTGGAATCCACCGTAACGCGAATCGAATCCAACGTAAGCGATCACGTCCTCGGTAAAACACCGATGCGCAGCGATACCAAAGCGTCGCCCGATCGCGGTAGCCAGGATTACTCTCGACGGAAAACCGTGCATCAAAATTGTAAATTTCTGAAGCGACGAAGTCATCGTGCTCCTGTACCACGGGAGGTTGGATAACCCTCTCCCATCCCTCCTAGCCCGAAGCCTACCACCGCCTAACCCCGATCCGTGCTCCCCCTAGCCACGTCGGCTTCGCTCGACACGATTCTCGTCGTTTCGCCCTCCTCCTCCTCCTCCTCCACCTATCCACGTTCTCATCATCCACCTTCTCGTCCTACTCCAACACGAAGTATTCCACCTCTTCTTCCTCCGTCTGTCCCCCCAGGTTGCAGCGTTCCCAGCAGGCTGTCGAGTGTACAGCTGGCCCCTGCAGTCGCCGTCGCTCGTGCCCGTATGAACGCGTACTACTACGAGATATCGGTGCACCAAGGTAGGAGCGAAGGTACGAGCGTGGGATCGAGGGACCACCTTGCGATGTGTGCGCTTCACGAATCATATACATATACATGCACACATACATACACATATACGTGTACAATACATGTAAATATACATGTACATCTGCATCTGCATATACGCATACATATACGTATGCATGTATGCAAGAGTGAGCGCACAGTTAGACGGCTATGTCGTTGCGCGTTCTCTTTCTCTCTCTTTCTCTCTGACGTTTTCGTTGCATCTCGTGATGCATTTAGACGCGTCGCATGTTTGCGAACGCCCGATGGAGCTTCTAGGGGAGGAAGGAGGAGGCGAGATTCGTCGGGTGACGCGACGAGAAGGAGAAGGAGGGGAAGAGACAAGAGCGGCGAAGGTGAGAGAGAGAGAGAGAGAGAGAGAGAGAGCGAAGCAGACGAAGGGGTCGGAAAAGGTAGGAGGGAGTCGCTGGTCGAACGACGTGGGTTTGTCGTGTGTGTCCATGAGGGGTAGTTAGCTCGTGCTCGGCGGTCGCAGTGTCGCGGGGGCGGTGGTGCGCTCCGGGATCGATCCAGGGACCATGGCATCATCCTCCAACCCTCAACGACCGACTCAAACCAACCCTCCACTTCTCGACGCTTCCGTGGTACCTTGCTTCCTCTGATCCGCTCTGCCAACTTCCCTCCGATCCCTTTCTCTCTCTCTCTCTCTCTCTATCTCTCTTAGTCTTGCTAGCTCTATCTATCTTCCCCCTCTCCCTCCGCCCTCCAGCAGCGCCGTCTGCCAGTTTTCATCCCTTGGCTCTTCGACGACTCGGTCTATTCGTCTCCGTCGTGCTCTCTCCTCGACGCCGACGCCGACGTCGTCTTATGAAACATTCTATATCACGTACAAATACGGCCTGTGTGCGCCGGGCTTCCGCGACTCAAAGAGCGCGCACCAGAGATTCGTCCGACTGCCTTTCGCCCTGCTACGTACGTACGATCTCGCTTTACCGTGGATTCTCGCGCGTCGCGTCACGTCGAATCTAGGTATCGTTTATTAAAAAGAAAGGCAAAGGGAGGGCTCGCAAAGGGCGAGACTCCGTGGTAAAAATCAGCGCGACGGCTGCTCGAATATTCGTGGGAACGCGTCGACTTTCGTTTTCTCTTTAATGCCTGTCTGATTTTCCAACGAATATCGTCGTGCCAGGAATTATTCTCGCAGGGTTACCAAGCGAAGATCGTCGATGGCTGGTCGCTCCCGGTGGTACGCGGTGATTCGTGTTAAAAGTCTGTCGATTGAGAAGAATCTCAGCGTTCTCGAGAAGAAATTAGAGGCTAAATTATTCGAAGATTATTCGAAGAATATCGTCGTTACGGAATTTAAGCGTAGGCTTGTTGACGTTCTAGCCCTAGGACAGCCTGAACTCTCCACGTGCCATTTCAAGGACACGCACCTGACTTTCGCATTTGACTTTGAATGAGAGGATCGAGAGTGAGAGCCGAACTGTGCGTGTGCATCTGCGTGCGCGGGTGCATGCTTACGAATGTGTGCAAACCAACGTCGAGTGCGTGTATTGGTATCGGTATCAGTCGTTACTGCAATTGTTATAATGAAATGTTATTTCGTTTTTTTTTTTTTAAATAAAAGAAACGTCGTTTTTAATGATTTTTTGTTTCTTTTATGTTGTTTTTATGAAAAACTATTGGGAAGAAACGAAATACTTTGCGAACAACATAACGATAAAGTCTTTCATTTATTATTCGGCCTCCTCGAATGATCCAATTCGATCATCAATAATATATTACGAAGAATATTAATAATACATTATATAATATATATTCCATTACAATATCATATAGTATTAAAGATACATAATAAAATACATATTAGAATAGACCTGTTAACTGGGTATGACGACATTTTTCGTCGTTGAAATTAATCGTATTAGGTTGATCGCATTACGTTTTACGTAGTTCTTTAAAATTTAATCCAAGCGTGGTTATAGAGCAGTAAAAAAATACGATGCAGTAAGAAATTAATTCTTTGAACATCGAAAATACTCGATTTATATGTGATATTAAATAACATAAAATTTTTTGTGGAAATAAAAAAGATCGATAAGTTAGAAAAAATTTCCTTTTATTACTCGAGATGCGATGACATTACCCATCGCTCTAAAATAAAATTACCAACGTGAAACGCGTTTTACAAAATGTTATTCCCCGGTTAACAGGTTCATGAACTCTGCATAAGATTGTAGTTTTTAAACTTGCGCGCAAACGAGGATACCCAAGGAACAACAGACGACCTGAAGATTCCTTGGCTAGCACTTTCGTCCTCGTTCGTTTCGATATATCGAAAGTACGATGCGTACTTAACATCAGCCGTTGTTCGGTACTCTCTCCCGTCCCTAGGAATCCGATGCGATGAAATCGTTGAAGTTACGATCACGGAAGCGGTCGAAAGACGATACGCCAAGCATTTGGAATTCGAGGGAGAAACGCTGGAGAATTCTTTCGAATTGCAACGATTCGTTTCTTCGAAATAACTCGCCAACTAATCGTCCTGTGTGATCGTAGAATGCACGTTTATCGTTCGACTCGTAAAGAATGCCCCTGAAAATACGGCCTGGTTTAAGATAGACGAAGCACGATGACCGAACCGTGACGTCTGGTTAAGTGCAATCGCACATCGAGCCGCTCACGATCCAAAACGTATCAACAGCTTCGATGGCAGTGCCGTCGCTGGACCGCGATGCGTCAAGTCACTGACACGATTCGGTTTGTTAGTAGAGCCATTTTGGAATATGACATTTCCCAATCCCACCGTAGAGCCACCGATAATATACGTCTGGTAATGATTGTAACGAAGCCTCTACAATCTATAAAAAAATATCGAAACGAACAACGATAAACGGAAAAGTAATGTAAAAAAAAATATAGAAGTATAATGTAGTAGTATCAAAGCGTGTAGTCTGTAATAACGAAGTAATGATAATAATATAACTATTAAAAATGTAAAATGACTTCTATAATATCGATAAAATTAAAAAATACAAAGCTTTTCATTAAAAAAAACGAAACTGCCTTCCGAATATTTTCCGTATCATTGGTTTCCAGAATTCGTAATTATTGATATTTGATACGATCGTTATCGCGACCAATTAATGGATAATTTCCATTGCGTATCCTTCGTGATTTTTTTGTATTTTTCTATAATATAACGGAGAGTTTCATTTCCACATAAACTTTTCATAAATCAAATCGATGGACTCTGCGTTTTGAATTTTTATAAATTTTAACGTCGAAGTATTACACAACCAATTATATTTTATACGAATTATTTTTACACGATTTTGATTGAACGAGAGTTAGAAATTAGAATCGATTATAGACGATGCGCCCGTCCACCCGATCTCAGAACATCCAAACGTGCAATTTTCCTTTCCGCCGCCAGCCGTTTGATCGAGGTGTAATTGGGACATTAAAAGCATACGTATACCACGTAAAGCGAACGTATCAATACGTTTTGGACAAACTGGATTAAATTAAATTGGCGCTGACTGAATCAAGACCATCGACTTTTAATGCACGTTGGAAAGCTGTTTGGCCAGGATGTATTAACACTAGAAAGATTGAAACTTAGTACCTGTATTGCCCAAAGCAGTCGAAATGACCGCATTGTAAAGGAATAACTAATGTGTAAAGAAATTTATTTAAAATTAATTTTTAATATTTTTTCATATGTTATTTACAGTTATAAAACAGGTTATTAGTAAACATTAAGAATCAAAAAAATTTACTTCATGTTATCATACATCATACATATCAATACAAATTGAAATTAAAAAGCAGTCAAAATGACTTCCTTGGGCAATCTAGTGTTAAAAACAAAGATCCGTCCTCCCTAACGAACAAAATTCCCAACATCGTAACATTGGCATATACAATTGGCGGAGAAGGATTCGATGATCTATGATTTGAAGACATCGATACACTTTGTACGATACATATGCAATCTTTATGAAATAAAATGTTTAAGATCCTAACACGAGAACTCATGGTTTATCGCATTATTTTTACTGATTTCTTTGGACTGGACCAATCTTCTATTTTTCGATAGATGCAATATATCTTTTTTACTCAATTTTTTTACACGTATTCTTCGGGAACGAATCTATCATGTAAACACAGAATTAGGTGTACCTTAACTGTGATATTATTTCTGTAATTATTATGGTGAAATGGTTATTTTCAAAAAAATATTCGGTCAATGCTATACGTAAAAGTAATCTATACATAATAACAGTCAAGCGCGCAATGACAGCCCCCAAGTGTATTTCGAAAGAATTCCACTGTTTTCTTTGGATCGTTTAAGATAATGCGACGATCCTAGGTACGATGTTGCAGTTAATAAAGGACGATCTACGTGTAATTTATGTATACACGTACATTTACACTTGACAAATAAATGCGCGTGTCGAAATAATAAATACAATATAATGTAAAACGGAATCGCTATTAAAGTTGCAGCATGATGGAAGAAACGAAGAATGTGGTTTTAATAAATTCTTAATAAATACAATACGAAATATTATCTTTCGAAGCCTTTCAATACGAGTCTATACAATTTATAATGCAATATATTGTAAAGAATTTCCGCTAAATATTCAGAAAAATCGACAGTGACCACCATCGATTCGAAGTAAAAATCTCTTCTTGGCTGTATGAGGTGTGACGAGTTGCCGATTAAAGTACAGTGAAAATTAAACGATTAAACTCTCTTTGCTGAATGGTATGTCCAGCTGTGCATTGAAGTACAGTGAAGACTAAACAATCGAATATCACCATCGGTCGGAAGTAAAAATCTCTTGTTGACGATCAGCAGATCGTTTTACGACGTCGGCAGATCTTTTGGTTACAGCTCATCGCTGAAGCGCTTCGAAGCAGAGTCGTTGATTAGTATCCTCGACCAGATGGTGCGCTTTCTTCTATTTCGAACCAAGAAAACGATTAAACGAGCGCTATGATATTGCGACTTGAAAAGTGCTACGTAATTACGAATTTTATTTCGTGGATGTTTTCGCTTCGACGATCAATGAGGAACTAGTACGGCGTATCGCGCGGTAAGTCACCAAGGGCGGTCGAAATTCCAAGAATAGCTAGCGTCCTTCGACGTCCTTCCAAAACAGAAACACGGATCGAACGATATAAATGATCTCGCCAGGTCTCGACGCCTATTACGCGCACACTTATAAATACCAATACGTTTGCAAGCAACAGTGAACACCTACATGAAAAGTTAATTCTTTTTAGCGATATCTGATGTTATTTTCGTTGAGTGAACGACTACGCGACAATCTAAAAATTATCGAGATATTTGCTAAAATATTGTATACTAGGTCTACCGGAAAGTAATCAAAATTTCTTCGATCCTAAATAATTTACTTTTATTCTATTTCAAAGATTTTGTAAAAAGAGAGTCGAACGAGTGCCTTTTCGCTGGCAAAAAGTGTTAGAAAATGATGGAAATTATTTCTTTAATAAATAAATGCAAATAAAAATTCTTATTTCTCTCCAGTCCCTCCTAATAATTCGTGACTGTTATTCCTCTTAAATACGAGTGTTTGCAAATAAAAAAAGTACGTGTCAAATACTTTCGCAAGAACTGCGCCAAACCTAAATCACATCGAAATCAGTGATCGACACTTTGGTATCGTCACTTGTAGGACGGATCATTTTTAAGTCACGCAAGAAATACGTTTCAACGATCTAAGATCAAATACTCGTCTTGAGACGTAACGAGAAAGAACGAACGTTCTTTGAATCGAAGAGAAAAAATATTGATAATCGCAAGAGGGCGATAGTTTCTTTAATCTTGGATCGACCACGGCTCTCTCTCTCTCTCTCTCTC
>JAITYT010000714.1:1026899-1043039 GCA_025433975.1 Liostenogaster flavolineata
CAAAATTGTACTATAAAAATTGTGACATTCTGCGATGGTTGTCCAAAGAAGTCTCCTTTATGTCAGCCATGTTTCAACAAGGTTCACCGCAATTGCCTTTATAATTGTAAATAGATTTGTAAATTGTAAATAGTTTCGCTTTCGTCGCTATATCCGAATGCTTTCAATTTTACGAGACTTAACCAGTTTATCGCGTTCGACACGAATACACGTGGTGGAAAATAAAAAATTACCATTTGACATAAAAATTCAGAATTTCAATAAAATATAATAAGAGTATTATTTGGCAGCACGTTTCCTTTATATTACCGATACAATTTCTTTGTGTTTTATGACGGCGTTCCACAATATTTTCCTATAACGTAAATGAGATGCACGGACTAAAAGTTTCGCTAGGATTTATTACCTATTTCCTCGGTTATTATCAAAATAAAGTACAAGGTTACACTTTATTACACTTAATGAAAAAAGTACCATACTAAAGTCGATTGAATTTCTTAAACTTATTTTTCTTCTTTAATTTTTCTTGTTTATGAATTCTGTTATTTTTTGACAATTTTAAAATTTTTAATAACAATAACCATTTCAAGAATGAATTGTTAATTTTTTATCGCATAAGAATATAATCCTTTCTCGTTTTTCGTAAAATTGATAAAAGAAAGTTGAACGCGTACACGCGTCATCGCTTGATTTTAAATCCGCGATCGGTGAGAGATCTTTAAAACTAAACTGCGCAGTCAAGAGTTCAATATATTTCTTTTTTAATTTAACGCAAAGTCGCGGAACAAACGTTCGATTTAACGCGATCGACGATGCGACGCTCCGTACGTCGTTTCTCGGCTTGACCGTGGCACTTGCGAGCCCGGATCCTTTCCAGCAGCAAGATCGCGCTCGACTTCCCTTAAGCTTCCCCTATCCAATATCGTAAGCAGCTCGGTCGATCGATAGATATCATTAGCATCGTCTTTTTCTCTCGGTTGGTCGATCTGTTTCGACGTCAGCCATCGCGTCTCGTGCGAGCCAATAACGCGATAATTGATCGTTCCAAGGAGCCCGGGGAAGAAACGTTTTATTCGACGGCAGAGAAAAAAAGAAAAAGAGAGAGAGAGAGAGAAGAGAGAGAGAAGAGAGAGAAAATGCAAAAGATAAGGAAGACAACCGTGAAAAAGGGAAATAGCTTACGACTCTTCCGTCGTAGGAAAAATTCGAAGTCGAACGGAATTCCTCCGTAAGGGAGAGGTTATGGAAGCGAGAAGGCACTCTCTTGACTTACGAGGACATCGCACTCCTATTTGCGATAAAATTACGTAGGAATGCCGCGTAATATATCGGCACAAGGCGCGCGACAGGGCGGTACGAGGGGCGCGGATTTTGTTGGCCGCGTTGTCGTGCTTGGAAACGCATATGGCGCCCTGCCGCTAGTTCGGATCCACTGTGTACCTATGTACGTTACTTATACTCGAATACGAAAAGAGAGAAAGAGAGAGAGAGAGAAGGAAGAGCGACGGGTGTTACGAGGAAAGCCTACGGTAGACAGGATACGGAAAATGTGGACACGAACGACAGAAATCTCTTTTATTTCCATTTTTTTTCTCTCCGTTTCCATTGACGATTTCCCTGCGTTTTCGCCTATACTCTCTCTCTCTCTCTCTTTCTCGATGTCTCTCTCTAGCTATCTCTCGTTCTCTTTTAGCGCAAACGCAGCAAAACGACGCCGTATTGCATCGTGGAAAACGGTCGGCGCCTGTTTATCGAGAGGCACTCCCGACGCCGTCGACGAGAATAAAATAAAAGTCACGAGTAAAGCAGTGAGTTCCGACTCGATAGCGAGTCGACGCCTCGTTCCACGCTAGAATTCGTTCCGGATCTCGTCGAGAGACGTCTTATTTCTCGAAATAAGGGCCAGACGGAAGCGTAGAACCTCCCTTTCGAAACGATTTTGATCGGTAAGTTTTACTGGGTTCCTTCGCGACGTCGGATCTCGTTGATTTTGTCGCGTCATCGTCCAGTCGACTCTCCAATGACCAGATGAAATCACCGAGGCGATTTTTCTCTTTATTTATTTTTATGGATCGATTTGATTCCCTGATTTCACGCATAGAAGTGTCTAAATGCGTCGCGTAGGTTTTCTATCGTTAATTTGAAATTTTAAGGGAAATTTTTACCTCGTCCTTTCCATTTTGTTTCTTCCGTTTTTATCGAGCGTTTTTTTCGTTCTCGATTCTTGGCAGAGTCGTGTTTTTTTTCGATCTTTCGATACTTCTTAGCCCTTCCAGTCATTCGGAAAAGTTTCGAGAAATGCGAAGACGCTGGATGTGAGAATTATTAATTATTATTACTCATTTTTAACCGTTTGACCGCTAAAGACGTACATATACGCTTTCACAAACCTATCAATATTTAAGAAAGGGGTAAATTTACGCCCTCTGTATTTTTTGGTTTACCGTAACACCTATTATTATACGTTAGTAATGTTGAGTGCATAGGAGAAAGTTATAAACGGTATAATTTTTTCTTTAAAAAATATCTACGGACTTCAAATATATACCAAAGAAAAAGAGGCATAAACGTTCCCTTACGTCTGGTCGAAAGGTATTTTCCAAGTACATATTTTAATTCTTCTTCAAACAAAAACCAAGCGCGAAAATGTGTAGTATGTAACGACGTAAAATCAGACGAGAAAGTAGGCACGAATGCAGAGTCAGCGATTGTCAAACCGACATGCATCGGTCAAAATTGTCAAAACGAATTTGTTCCTCGCTATCAATTTCCATTTCTTTCTTTATACTTAATTACCACCTATTATTATTGAAGGAATATATAAAGTAGATTAAGTAAATTAAAATAGCTGGAAAAGTTACTTAAAAGAAGTAAAAAATGCATATTTTTAATTCACTCGCAATTATTATCGTTTTAAACCTTACGATTAGTATCGAATCTCCGGCTACTGTTTTGAGCACTAGTCCGTGGACAACCAGTCGCAGCTACTGACGTGCGAATATGGCGCCGTTCATATCGATGAATTCCTCCGAGAGCGCGCCACGGTGAAAAGGTTAAGAGCGGAAATAAAACGAAACGAGACGACTTTTCGTACGAGTGTTCCAAAACTACTACTGCACTCTGATTATGCCCGAAGAACTCTCGTTTCTTAGACGAGAGACAGTCGGTGTATTCGACTGCGTAAAGTGCGCTCGGATCTTACGTGCTTCTCGTATTCGTCCCTTCGATATCGCGTTGCTCGAGCAACCAATAGCCAGCGTCGCGCGGAGCTTAGTAAGCTCTCGTACTCGAGAAACCTCGAACTTTCCTAAGTTCGAATCGCTCGCGTCTCCCTGGCAGGGGCGAACTTTCGTTCGCTGCGCGTTTCTATTTGCACCGAGCGTCTGAAAACGCGTTTAAATAAATCAAATTCGACGTTGTATCGTGTGATTTCGAGGCATCGAGATTCGAAGTGCGTTAGCTACTCCAGCGATTCTAAGATCTGGCATTTTTTAAGGATTTATTAGGGCAGTGATCCCAAACTTTTCGAAGCCACCGCTTCCCTCGTCGCCCCCACCTCTAGCCTAAAAACAGATCACGGACTGTACGAACAAATTAGCAAGTTAATTTGCATTTATTTTTCAGAATCACTGGACATTTTTAATACGTAAATGCAATTAATTTATCTTATCCTTGTATGAAAGTCTGGAATAATTATGGGTCCGTTCCAAAGACCGACTCGTCATATTGTGTCGGAACGCGAACATTTGAGGCCCTAAAATGTGCCCATAATTATGAAAGTGGTCTGAGTCATAAATTTCTTGTTCCGAGATATTTAACGTATTACATTTGAATAAATTTTCCGTGATTCGTTCAAAGAATATGTTACCATCGTTATCATTATCGTCGTCGGCTGATTTATAATAACTGATAAAATCCATTTTTTAAAATTTTTAACCTAGACCACTTTCATAAATAACGCTAAATAAATTCCATATAATGTTAAAATAACAACCACTATCTAATGGTTCAATTTTGACAATATCGTAAAAATTACATTGAATTAATTTCACTTAAAATAATGTAGTGCGAAATAATTAATAAAATCGTCTTTTTTTAATTTTGACTCGGACCATTTTCATAATTATGGGCACATTTGAAGGAACAATAATGTACCGAATACAGCCTTCGTAATACCGTCGGATCCGATTAGTTCGTAAAATGAGTAATTACTACATGTAAAATCATAGAACCTAATTATCAGATCGATTCTTGTTCAAATGCGCACACATTTAATCCCAACTGCGGAGGAACTCGTAGTACCAAAACAGCTTCAATGACGGACGGAATGAGTCTGATTTTCTTCGAATAACGTAATTATAAAGTAAAGGAAGCTTGCCAAAAACAATCGCTTATGATTACCGATCAGTGCTCCCCCTAGCGGCCACCTGTCGCCTTCTCGTTTGGTTTCGCCTCTCTACGTTAAAACAACGTCCCTCAGGAGACGATAGCGCCCACTTTGGGAACCATTGCTTTAGGCCAGGGAAGGACAAACCGTGGACATGCGCCAAACATGGCGCACTGGATGATTACAAGTAGCGCTTCGGTCAGTTCTGAGAGATCATTCCTGATTATTTTAAATCGGTGCTTCGTTAAACTGGCACAAATTAATTAATTTAACCGCGTGGTTAAGTTATTCCGTTTCCTGCCTTGAGCGAAGTATATTCTATCCTTGTCTCTATTCGTCAACGACTATCTTTACAAAAAGAACAAAGTTAAAACTTAAAAAAAAAATAAACGTAAGACGCTAAAAAAAGTACTCGAGTTTTGTGACGCATCTGAACTTATCCGTTAAAAAATTGGCGCATGGTATGCAAACGGTTGACCACCCCTGATTTAGGGGAACGTCGATGGCGCGCTGAAAAGATGCGTCTAAGTCCGACCTCGAGCTTG
This sequence comes from Liostenogaster flavolineata, assembly GCA_025433975.1. Lineage (NCBI taxonomy): Eukaryota > Metazoa > Arthropoda > Insecta > Hymenoptera > Vespidae > Liostenogaster > Liostenogaster flavolineata. The sequence goes on from JAITYT010000714.1 coordinate 1,031,832, forward strand.
CGAGGCTTATCTCGACAACAACGAGCTAATGATCGCCGCAGGGTGAAAATTCAACGTCTGTACTATCGGCGAAATGAGAAGAAACTATCTTTCACGATAGAGAGAGAGAGAGAGAGAGAGAGGCGCTGTTCCATTTATAAGCTTACAAGCGTCGAGGAAGAGTGCACGCAAATGCATCTTACGGATCTTAAATATAAAGTCCATTTGATGCTGTTTCTCTTGTCAGATCTTTCCAACGATGAAGTTATTCACGCTCGAAATTTATACGCATAATTCTGCTCCTTGTTCCCCCGTCTTACCTCCTAACAAATGTTCCTGGCATTTATCAGTGGTAAGAACGGAGTCGGAAACGAACACGAAATATGGCTCGAATTACGACGTAACGTTGACGAACGATGTCCGCGATACATTATAAATTCCTCTAACTTCTTCCCCTTTCGGGAATTCTACGTCGATGGAGAAAACGATATTACCAATTAAGCGCAATTGATTTCTTTGTGTCAACGCATTAATGCCGTAACGCGATGGCATTGCGTTTTATGACGTCACCGACCACATCATTACTCGAATTCCCATCGACGAAACGTACGATAAATTAACGTAAATTTGATCGGCCGACTAGATAAATTTCGGTATTTCGCGACCGACGCACGCTCGTCGATCGAACCTTCGAATACTCGAGGAATCGGCATCGCGAATAGTAACGTGTATTTTGCTAGGTATGATTTTTTGCAAAATTGTTTCGAAGAGGTGCGAAGATATCGAGATGGACAACGACGAAGTACGAGGGAACGAGGAGGAGAGAACGATGAAGAAAAGGACGACGCGATGGGACGAAAATTAACACGTTGGCTGCAGCGCCATAGGGGTCACCAATGACCGGTAACGCGACCAATAGTAAAAATACGTAATTACAATAAATATCGATACTGATAAATTCATCGATAATACCATTGTTACTATAATATACTTATGTCATATAGAATACCTAAAAGTAATTTTTTTAACACGTGAAAAATATATCGATGAATCTTACCGAAACCCTCTAGATAATGGAAAGGCGAAGCAATACAATTGGCACAATGTGTTACCACTTTTGTAGTTAAATTTTTTGCACTTGCTGCTTTTAATTTTTTTTCGCAGCATCCTTTGCAAAATCGTCTTACATTTCGTGCCTTTGCCGGCATTTTTTTTAATTCATGATTACATTTCCTCTCTAAGCAGTTATTTGAAGAACTCATCGACGTCAACTTCGTCATCGGAACATCGCATAAATGCATTGCTAATTTCATCCTAAACTCGGGAATTGAAATATTTGTTGGAGTCACTTGTTTGAATAACACCAATGAATTTACAATTCAAGTATGTATTCGGCAAAGGCTTTATTGCCAATTTTTTGTACCACTTTACAGCTGAACTGAACTAAATAATATTCTACTACTATTTTTGGTATTTCATACGAACAACATTTTCCCTGTACAGTTGCCACTTCTACGTTTACGTTTAATCTTTTGGCTGCTAAAGGCGTAAATATACGCTCTGACATATCCATCAATATCTACGAAAGGCGTAAATTTACGCCCCCTATATTTTTTTCACTATAATTATTACTACCTATTATTACTATTACACTATTATTGCTAGAATACGCTGTCGATAAAATAAATAAAAAATGGATATTTTTAATATACCCGCAATGATTATTCATTTAAACGTTAAAAGCAGTATCGAATCTCCGGATACCGTGTTGAGCACTAGACCGTGGACAACCAGACGCAGCGGTGCGCTCGCCAAAGGTTGCAAATTCGCACATACGCGCTACCATCGCGATGGTTTCGCGACGCCGGTGCGTCTCGAGTGTTCGCATCCATGGCGCGTATCCTTTTCGCGTACGCGAGTTCACGGAACCTTGAAAATGCAAGAATATTTATCACCCCTTCGCGCTTTTCGTGATTTACGTGTCCGAATTCTCTCCGCTCCCGCTGGAGCCTTTCTCCCTTCCGGCGCTACGTGTTCCTGAAAATCGCTCTTTCGAACGGCTGAGCGCCGTCTCGTACGCGAAACTCCCACTTAACGGCGAGGAATCGTCGATTTAGCGACGCAACGACGCCTTGTTGTACACGCGCCATCCTCGACGAAGACGAAGCTGTCGACAAATTTTCTACCGTGTTTGCTGCTTCTCCTGCTTTTTCTTCGTTTAACGCGCGATACGTATACGAATTCCGCGACTGGAATTACGATGACGATAAAATTAGAAAATTGTAACGAATTACTACGCGAGATCGGTAACAAGCTACTCTTTATTCGAATCTCCATTTGGAATACGTTTAAATTCGATCGTATCGTATAAGTATAATATTATCGAATAGCCGATGCCACGCCCCGATGTAACCAGATTATGCATGCGAACGTGCGAAGAATAATTATCGAACGTCGTTCGATCGCGCTCTGTTTTAATCCGTTCGTTCGTTCTTGGGAAAAATTTCAAAGTGGATCGATTTATACGTTTAAGCTGCAGATAGAATAAAGAGAAAGAAATATCGAGACAACGTTGGAAAATAAAATAATGAAAAATGTTTTTGCATTATGTAACAAAAAATATAAATATTCTGCTCCGTTCGATTCAGGCGCAAGAAAAACTTTTATCGCGATACTTAAAAGTTTAAATCTGTAAAATAAAATATAAATAAAAATAATAAAAAGCCTAGGTTTTGAAAAGATCAGTTTACTGGTAGTTACGCCACCATATTTAACACGGGACTCTGTAAATAATTTCAAATCGAAACGAAACTAATTCAGTCGTTTTAAAAGATCGCGACACGAACGGCGAGATTCGCTTCGAGAAGCTCCATTCTTCTCGGGTTTGAATCTTTCCATTCGACGTCGTAGTTCTCAACATCACTTCGATTCTAAACGATCTAACATCGACGAGATGCTTTCGCGACGCGTACGCGTTACCGCTTTTAACGCGCGGCCGATACTGTCTTCCAATTTGTAACGCATCAGTGCCGCATTAGGAGTTAGTGGAAATGTTTGTAAGAGCCGTGTTCGCGATAACGGATCGCGACACCTTGCGAAATGCGCTCTTACGAATCGATATTTCCACGGGCAACCTGAGATTTGTCGTCATCAGTGAATCGTTGAGTTTACGCCGCCGCGAGAGAAGAGCGAGTCTACGTCATCCAATGTTCTTCATCGGCAATTTAAGCCTTCCAAATCGCAAACCAATGGTAAAAATGCAATAAGTACAAAATTACGATAAGTAATAAGAACGATACAATAAGAAATACAGTAAGAAACAACAAAATGATGTCCGCCTACGTCACAAATCGTCATTTGAAGACGAAAGAAGAAAACGACAAGGAAAAGAAAAATTCTATTCGATCGGTTCACGATGTATCGAAGTAATCAGACAATTTCGTCGAAATTGGCGTAGATATCTATACACTCGACCGTAGGATATCAGTCCCGTCGATTTCAACGGATCCACGTAAAATAAAAAGAAATGCTCTAAAAAAAGATCCGCCTACGTCACAAATCGTCGTTCGAAGACGAAGAAAAGAAAGAAAAAAAATCAAATCACTCTTTATCCGATCGGTTTGCGACGTATCCAAATAATCCGACGATTTCGCATACCGCGGTTCAACGCAATGGCGTAGATATCTATACACTCGACCGTAGGATATCAGTCCTGTCGATTGCAACGAATCCACGTGAAATCCGCGAAAATACCCTAAAAAATATCCGCCTATGTCACAAATCGTCATTTGAAGACGAAAGAAGAAAATGAAAAAGAAAAGAAAAATTCTATTCGATCGGTTCACGATGTATCGAAGTAATCAGACAATTTCGTCGAAATTGCGACGTAGACCGCGGTCCAACGCAATGGCGTAGATATCTATACACTCGACCGTAGGATATCAGTCCCGTCGATTACAACGGATCCACGTAAAATAAAAAAAATGCTCTAAAAAAAGATCCGCCTGCGTCACAAAAAAAAAGAAAGAAAAAAAATCAAATCACTCCTTATCCGATCGGTTTGCGACGTATCCAAATAATCCGACGATTTCGCTTACCGCGGTTCAACGCAATGGCGTAGGTATCGATACACTGGACAGTAGGATATCAGTCCCGTCGATTGCCAACGGATCCACGTGGAATATCCATTCGATCGGACGCTCGACAAAAGATCCGGCTACGTCATTAAAGCGCGATTAAGTGGTAGGATGCTAACGATAAACGGATTCTCGTTACCGGCTTAATTGGTGTAAATCTTCTTACCACGTCGGAACGCCGCCGATGTGTTTCAATTTTCCAGTATTCGCGTCCTTACGGTTTATACCGATAACAGGATGAAACGCGCGACCTCCCCCGTCCCCCGTCGGCTTGTCCTACGTCTCCTCGCGCCGTCGATCGATCCGAGTTGGCCCCGAGTCGCGCCAATACACGCCGTGGCGCAAATTGCAAATTAGCTTAATCTCGTTTTGATAGGGTTTGCGGGTGCCGGTGATACCTATCCGCCAACGGCTACCACGCCTGAAGAAACATATTGCCCCGCGAGCGTGTGCGTCTACACGCGATCCTTGCGCTGCTAACGCAGCCAAGTCGCCTCGGAACAATGCGAAACCACTACGATGCTTCTGTTTCTGGCCGCGTCGCCTCCGCTGCCGCTGCTCTTCCTCCTGCTTCCATTGCGAGCGCAACAATGCCACCCGGAACAACGATCCAGCTATTAAACTCCGACCTGCCTTTGGATCCTGCCGTTCGAGCCGAGGGAAAATCCAAACTGTCGTCGTGTACTTTCCCCCCGAAAGTCGTGCGTTTCGTGCCTGAATGAACCGTGATCGATACAAACCACACGCGGGAAGATAATCTCTACGCGGTTGCAGTGTATTTTCGAAGACACTCACCGAATGATCCTATCTGATCGATCGTTATCGCCACTATCTCGGTAAGATCCGACCCGTCGACTCGATCGTTTGGCTGCACTTTCTAGGTTTTTCTCGGCAAGGAAACGACACTCGAGCCGTGTGGTGCGAGACGGAAGCAGAGCACGTTTTTATTTAGTTTAAACCCGGTTCGGAAAGTTGCGTTTGTTCGCGAATCAAGGAAGCTAATCTGTTTCGATACGTTGATTAATATTTACTGGACCATATGATTTTCGTCGTTGCCAATCATTTTTTCGAATAGAAATGTGCATCCAGGTAAAAATGCAATGGTCGAAAGAGTCGATGTACTTGAATCAATGAGCTCACGATTTTTAATAAATAAGGAAATAAAAGAAATTCTCCTTCGAGTTGAGACGACATTTTTGACGAAACTCTCCGATAGACCAAAAAGTTCGAAATATCAGGTCTATCGAAAAGTTTCGTCCGTTTTTTAATTAAAATAAACTAGTACAATTCGATACAACAAATAATATTCACTGGAAAATACGATGTCCATCGTTATTAACCACTTCTTCGCGTATTCATCGAACACGTACGTAGAAACGCAATGTCCAAAGAAACGATGTTCTTCGATCGATGGGCTCTTTGCTAACCTCACGACTTTTAATAAATAAATAAAAAGAGCCGTCGCGCAACTTGAGGTGACATTATCTAACGGAACTCTCCGATAGACGAAAAAGTTTGAAATAGCAGGTCTATCGAAAAGTTTGGTCCGTTTCTAAATTAAAATAAACTAATGCAATTCGATTGAAAAAATAATATTCACTGGACAATACAATTACTATACAGTTACTCTCATATGTATCGAGCGCGGAGTCGAGAGATAAATGACATTACTTGATACGCGTTCTTTCCTTCGGAGCTCGACGAGCGCATCCCTCGTCCGATCGAGGGCGAGGGTGAACCAAGAATAAATAAACGAACGAACGAACAACCGATGCGTACATTACGTAAATAACAGACACGTAAGAGATGCCAAGCAGTGACCAATGCTCGTGTAACGGAAATAAATCGTAGAAAATAAGAAAGAAAGGGATTCGATAATACCTCATAAAACGATCCATCCAGTTAGAAACGCTTAAGATCGAAGCTCGTTAATCGGTTGCCAGTCTACTTCCGTACGGTTGCTCGGTTACGTAACCAGTCGCGTAACATTTATCCACGCATGCATCGATGGCGTTCGCGAGCGGAACAACAGCGTGAACAACAACCGTCCGACTATTAAACGCTCGAGCGATTCTTCTCCGGCGATTACGAGGAGAGGCAGCGTGAACTGCTGCACCGTTGTTCGAAGGGGAGGCAAAAAGAGAAAGAGAAAAGAAAAGAGAAAGAAAAATAAAGAAAAAAGCGAACGAGAGAAGAAGAGTGAGAGAGAAAAAGGTAGAACGAGAAAAAGGAGAAGGAAAGCCGACGGACGACGCGGGTCGCTCGGAAAAACGAAAAACGATGCGTACTTTTCTCCGTTACGCGAGGCGTTCATCGAGGCTCATAGATGCACGCGCTAGTTCGTTCCCTATGCGTTTCTGCGCGATCATAACTCGATCGATAACGAGGAAAGCTGCAATTCGTACGACATCCCTCGTAATTAGTTCGGTGCGCGACGGACGCGACTAGTTCAACGAGTTGGAATTTTGTTCGGTGAGCGTTACGTTCTCGAATCATTGGCCGCGTTGTAATTAACGTTACATGTAATTGCCTCTATGTACACATCTGAAGCGAAGTCGCCGCGATTGGCTTGAATAACCGACGCCCAGCGAAGATCGGTTATTCCTACTTTTCGTAGCCACTCGATCGTCGTTCAATACGTTTCCACATATTTGTTAACGCATTAACGCATTATAATATAGTACGCGATCCAATTACTATTATTTTCCTCGTGTAAAATGGATTCGAACATTTTTTACTTGCGATATATATTGCTTATTCATCAATAATTCGCGTAATTTCATAATTACGATGCATGTATCTGGATATTGTAAATTGAAAAATTGAATAATTAACCAGCAACACAGATACTATATATACATAAACAAAAATTGTATGTTAGGAAAGAAGAACGATACAAAAAAATTAATTGTTCGATTGCGTATGGTAAATCTCAAATCAAGTATCGACGCAAAATCCGGCGCTGTATTTTGTTCAACGTTCGTTGGAGAAATCGACTTCGAAGCAAATCGTTACCGGAAAGTAATTAAAATTTCTTCGACTTTTAAAATTTTTTTATTTTATTTTAAAGATTTTTTAAAAGTGACTCAAAAAACTGCTTTCACGTTGGCAAAAAGTGTTAGGAAATAATGGAAATTATTTTGTTGATCAATATTACAGATTTTTTTAATAAATAAATGTTTTTAGTCATTTTCATTACTTTTCGGTCCCCCTAATATATCGATGATTTTTGTTTTATAGAGTACAATAAACAATAAAACACACATTAATACACGCCGTTATTAAAAACTTTTTTTAAATTTACTCAGTTTTAAAAAAATTAAAAAAAAACGCTGGAAACTTAGTCGCCAACCAAATACTTATCTTCGGGCGACTCGATCTAAGAAACGAAGATGCGTCGAGTTTTAAACTATTAAAGCATCACGAAGGTACGCCATAAGACGCTATTTGCGAGCAATTTTCATATTTACCCTCGCGTATGCTCGGCAGTTCCTCCTAGTCGAAGGATCTCCCAGGATGTTCGTACATAAACGAAATGTGAGAAACGCGGCAAATAAGATTTACCGGAGTTAAGCGAATCCTTTCATCGTAAATGCGATCTCGCTGGTACGCGACCGCGCGCGCGCTCGTCCTTCCGTTGTCATCGTTATTCCATTAATTCGCGCTGTGTCTCGAAGACGCGAGTACGTTCCATTGGACGAGCCGTTGAAAATCCATAATTAAAAACGCGATGAACGATAAGAGAGAGAGAGAGAGAGAGAGAGAGAGTACGTCGTAATCCGTTGGCGAATATCGTTCGAATGAAAACGTCGTCCCTTTAAAGCGCGCTCGCGTTCCACCCCGTGCGTTTACGTAGGAAACGAGATTGCGCAAAATAACGACATCGTAACCCGACTTTCGGCAATTTACCGAATTTAATTGGTTTAACGATTATTCGGCTGGATGGGCTCGATCTTTTCTCGTGGAAACGCCCTATGTATTAACAGTATCGTCGTGTACGTAAGGAACGCGACGTCGTGAGAACATTCCAAACGACAAAAGTAAAGATCGCAGCTCCTCGCGCCTTCAAATTTCTGATTGTATCGAATCCCAGCGTGCTAACTCGGATTAAAAGAAACGGAAGGAGTAAGGATGCTCGAGACTGTGATCCAAAGTATGGTCACGATAAGATCGATAATGTATGTCGAATTCCGAGGAATTCCGTAGATAATAGGTTATCTAGCAGAGCTTTTGTATATGAAATAGTTTTGGTACGAGTGAAATTTATTGTTGCGTTTGTAGGTTTTACATATGGCTAGAGAACAGTTGTGCCAGGAGTATACATTACGATGTGCCTTTCGGCAGTACTGCACCAATGATAGAAGCGTGTTATGCAGTCGTTATTGTTCCGATGTACTTTGGAGTAACGAACTTTAGAAGTCGTTGCAATGAAATCGTTTTGGTACGAGTAACATTCATTGTTGTATTGGCGAGTCTTACGTTAGTCTTAGTTAGAAAATAGTCGAGCGAGGAGAATGCAAAATAACGTGTCTTTCGACAGTATAGCGCTACTGATAAAAGTGAGGTAGTTAGTGTGTCGTGTAGTCGTTATTGTTCTCAAGTACTTTGGAGAAACGAACTTTGGAAGTCGTTACAACTATGACGAATTTTGAAAATTGTTACACTATCGACGGAATTTGGTAGCGCCTGTTTCGACCACGCCATAGAAAATAAACCAAATGGCTGCTCATCTGTATCTTCTCGAGGCACTACGAATAGCTACCACAAACTAAAATAGTTTAATACAAATAACATTTATTGCTGCATTGCTGGGCCTTACACGTAGTTAGAAAATAGTTGAGCAAGGTGGATACATAATGATGTCTTTATGATGATAATACTGTCTTTCGGCAGTATTGCACCGATGGTAGAATTGTCTCATGTAGTCGTTATTGTCCTAATGTACTTTGGAGTAATGAACTTTGAAAATTGTTACGAGAAAATAGTTTTGGTACAAATAAGATTAATTGTTGCTTTGGTGGATCTTATATATGGTTAGAAAATAGTTGAGTGAAGAAGATACATAATGTGTCTGTCAGCAGTATTACAATAACGGTAGGAGTGAGTCAGTCGGTGTCCTGATGAACTTCGAAGTAACGAACTTTGAAAGTCATTACAATAACGACGCATCTTGAAAGTCGTTACAACGACGACGACGACTATTAATCCCTTTGGCCCTCGAATAGCCAAACACGCGTGTAATCAGCACGTGAAAACCGGTTACACGCGAAAGACGTATTTACGTCGGAGTATTACGAGATGCTAGATTCGCGTTCGCTCTGAAGATTAGACCGTTAAATCGCTACATTATATCCGTATAAACTTTTTCCTCGATTCTCCGCTTTTTATCCTAGACAATTTTCCCCGGAGGATTATTTTTTGCCATAGGGAAGATTTTATCGTAGGAAGAAAATGTTTGAGAACGCGAAATAAGGACGATGAACACGATGAATCCGACGTCTCGTGAACGTCAAGCGAATCTCCTCGTCGTATAATATCTTGCTCGTTGTTGCAAGACCGGTACGACGATTATTTAGATCCGATCTCTGAGAAAAAGAAATCTCCGCCATAGGGTACTCCAGCGAGGAATAAATCCGCGATAAAAGGGAGAACGCTGTCGGCCGCTTAGCCTTCCACGTCGTCGTTCTTTCGTTCTTTCTTCGTCCTCCAGGGTGCCATGAAAATTAGTCGGTGTTGCTCGATCGAGCGTGTTAAGAAAACGGTGCTTTCGTAGTAGTCGCCGTGACACGGTAGAAAGAAGGCTCAGCTTGCGATGGAAAACAATGGGACGAAGTCACGGCTACGAAGTCGCCATTACTTCGCGCTAAACCCGGGACGAGGATTCGCGAAATCGTCCTATTAAACGCTTAAATGGTTGCACGTTCTCTGTTCGGTCCGCCCTTAAACTTCGCCACGGTGCGAAGGAAAGGTACGACGTTCGAGAAAGAGAGAGATGAAGAAAGAAAGAGAGACTCTATTTCCCGCGACACGTTTAATCCTAAGGCAAACGTCCTACTCTCCGAAAATTGTATCGAAAATATTAGGGGGACCGAATAGTAATCAAAATGGCGGAAAACATTTATTTATCAAAGAAATCTTAAATACTAATCAACAAGATAATTTCTATCATTTTCTAGCACTTTTTGCCAGCGTAAAGGCAACTGCTCGATTCCCGAATCAACACGATGGATAAGAAGCGTCATCGATCGCTAGAAAAATGTAAACTTTCAAAATCGTTAAAGAAAATAAAATATTTATCTTATATTTTTTATTATATATATAATAAATAATTATATGTATTATATAATTAATATTTTTCTCAAACAAAATAAATCTTCAAAGAAAAAGAAAAAATTTTTCTTCAAAAACGGCACGAACTTTCCGGACAACCCAATAATTCAGATGCGATAAAAAATGTGATATTCCACGAAAAAGTTACGTTCGTCTACGCGTAGAACGGAAAATAGGTAAAGAAATGGAGAAGTGCATTGGTAAGAGGAATGGAAAGGACTGTTTTTTACTCGACAACATTTTTCGGGCTTTTCGTATATAGGATGGTTCGTAGCGAACGTTTAAAAATATCTCGCGCGAAGGATGAAGAGCCTACTTGTCTCACGATGCACCGTTTGATAGCTTATTAAAAGAAACCACGTTGTACCGAGTTTCGACCATGCACCTAAACGAGGAGGTTGATTACAGGGCAAAGCGTAAATTTTGAATTTTACCCTTTTTACGCGTGGAAAAATTTCGAAAAAATGTCAAGTTATTCCCGAGATACTGCGATTATATCATCGTCCAATTTTCATTCCTTTTTAATCATTCTCTATGTATTCTCGTTCCTTTTCGCGAATACGCGATTTTCGTTTTTCACGAAGTTTTCCTAGCGATCGGTCGCGACACGGAAATTATTAATTCGATTAACAAGCGTCCATTTTCCACATGAAATTATGATGGATACCGCGATAGCTCTTCCCTACGCAAGAAACGTTTTACGAATACGCCGGACGCTCTCATTTCTTCTCTCTCATTTTCTTTTTTTTTTTTTTTTTTTGAA
>JAITYT010000714.1:1084021-1094349 GCA_025433975.1 Liostenogaster flavolineata
ATCCCACGCACTCGTCGCCCGAAATTATGCCCGAAAAGAATACCGCCCGTACGATACTCACGAATGAACTATAACGACGCGATAATTATTGATTCGCGACGCTGGATCGTTGACGCTCGTACATAATGACGAGCAAATGACAATCGTTCGGAGAAATTGAATATCGCGTGAAAATTGAATTCGGACCTCCCGTCCTCCCCTCCATCGCCGCAAGCGCGGCTTTTATGAAACGACTGCTCGCAACAGTTCGTTTTGATTTATTATAGGTCTTTTAAAGTTTTAAAGGTTGCACGGGGCGATCGGTTCATTTCATCGATCATACCAACGACATTTCGTTGCGAATACGCGCGCGACTACGTAGGATAAAAAGCGGATGCGAGGGGAGATAGAACGACGCGTTTGCCCTTTAACCTCTGTGTCTAGTGTCACTCGATACGAGATACGTAATATTTAAAATGGACGGTGTGCCGTGACTAACGGTGCATTTGCAACTGGAAAAGGTACCTCGAGTCGAGACGAGTCGAGTCGAGTCGGATTCGATATCAAAGGGGAGCTAGAGGCTTAATAATTCCACCGACGGAAGACACGGTCGCGCTATTTATAAATAGCGACGTGAAAATGTAAGCGCTCCATTGCCGATTTTCATTCGGACCCACGTTTAAAGAAGAAATACAAAATATTTTATTAATGGCTGTTTAACCAGCTTCGCGCGTTAATTCCAGCATTGAAAGATAAATGGAATCCCCGTTTCTCCTAATGTTGGGAAACACCGTGAAATATTTCCAATTTAAATTTGTTCAACGTACCGCGTAACACGTACGCACGAACTTAACGTTTGTTGGTGGTTCTATACGCTGTATCGCGCATGATAATAAATTATTCGTTTAATCTTTCCGGTTTTACACTGCGTTTAGCTGCACTGATTTTCGACCGTTTTACTTACCTCATAAATCACCGGCGAAATTTCTTTTCCCGGAGCGATAAAGTTCCAGCGAGCTATATTTCATATCAAACGCCTCACCTTCCAAACGGTCAACGGTATTTCGTAATGCTAAATAGGAATCGAAGTAGTCTATTCGATTTAAGACTTTCGGTTTAGACTACGCTGGCGATTGTTTTTAGCGCTCGGCGTCCATCTTGGAGAATTTTCTCTTAGTATCGTGCAGAAAATGCGTGTTTTATTAGGTTGATGCGTGTCACACGTGAACGTTTGTTTCCCTGTTTTCGTAGCGCTTTTGTTTTGTCCATTGCCGGAGTCACGTTTCAACAAAGAAATTTTTTTCAAAAACGTTCCATTTTGTTATTTGTTTTGAAATCGATATTCATGTGATTCTTTTGTATCGGTATAAATTCGGTAATAGTGCTGCAAAAGCTGCATGCAATAAAAACCTTTGAGAAGAATACCGTTAACGATCGAAAGCGCAGCGTTGGTTTGAAAAATTTCGGTCTGAGAATTTTTCCCTGGAAAATGAACCGCGTGGAAGACCCAAAATGATGCTCCGAAAGCATTGCTGGAAACGAATCCAACTGTATCTACAAGAGAACTTGCTACCAGAATTAAAGTTGCCCATACGACAGTGTTGCGATATTTTTCTGAAATTAGCAAGGTGATAAAAATGAAGAAGTGGGTGTCGCACGAACTTAAGGGGCGAAATAAGCTGGATCGGTTGAACGTATGATTATCGTTACTAACCCTATTTGACACTATTTTGAAGAAATTTTTTTTCTTTTTTTTTTGAAGAAAAAAAATTAATTACATAATATATATAATTATTTATTACATATATAAATAATAATAAATCAACAAATAAATTTAAAAAATACGGAAAATCGGCACGAACTTTCAGGACAAAATTATACTGTATTAAACCTTGTTTGATCGGTACAGTGGTGCGCTTTTATTTCCTCAAAATCAATCCCAACGGTAGAAATTATTAACGAAAGCATAAAGTCCCTTCAAAAGGAAAGTACCGATCGATATTCGCAACGAAAAGATTCCACGGACTCTCGAGATAGGGTGGAACCAGAGCGTTTCGTCGTAAACGAATAACGCCGCGAGCGGAGAATGGCTCGGCTCGGTGCTCGCTTGGATTCGACCCTCCAACCTACAAATGCGCTACATACCGAGAGCATTTGTCGCGACGCAACGCGAGTGTCTCGAGTGGAGCATCGTAACGCAATCGGGATACCGCCGATCTTAACGCACACGGGGATTACGAAATGAAAATTTCGAGCGAACGAACGAATATCGCGTTATGAAATTTCCGTCGTGGCCGAGCTCTTACCAACGAAATACTGAAAAAAGAACTGTAACTTCGAATAAAATAGCGAGTAAGTCGATAAATAACGATATCTCGTATCTACGAAACCATTCTTGAGACCAATGTTTCTCTTGCCTGGGGGATTTAAAAGAAGCGAAGGTAAGCAGGCTGCTGCTTCGCCCTGGCAAGTATGGCTGGGCCGGGGCTGATAATTTAACCCAGGAAGAAACCACGAGTTACAAGGGATGTATAAATCTAGGCGATGTCAAAAGGGAACGTCGCGCAGCCTGCCCGATATCATGCCGTTACTACTTTCCTCTCGCTATCTGTGGAGCCATTTGCAACGAAGTAGGAAGTAAAATAATTTCACCGCGTGTCGCACGTTACGCGTAACGACCAGCAGACGCTTTCTGAGAAACGTCAAAAGCGAAGTAACATATCACTCGATAAGTCTCCGGTCTAACTAGGAAAAACAATTTTTTCTTTTTTTAGAAACTCGACTTTATTCCTCGACGTACTCTTCTTCAAGAGTGACACGTTCGTTCCATAGCTCTTCTAACTTTTCGATGCCTTTTTTGTAGCACGATTTAAGAGGCTCTCAAAACGACCTCAGTTTCATATACGACTATAAATAAATACCAAGAAGCTACTTGTAGTTAATTGAGAAAGACCGTCGCTACTTGCGATTGGTCGATTATTTCGTACTTCGTACGAGATTAAATATTTACCTAATAAAAACTAATCGATATTAGTTGACGATAAATTATTGGAACGATATCTGTGTTTCTATCGAACTCGACACTCGATAAGCAAATATAAAAAGTGGCTGTATGAAAAAATAGAATTATTTTCTTGTTAATTATAATTTCAATTCGAATTATAAATAAGTCCCAAGAAAAAGTTTTCTTTCTAACTCATGGATTTTTGATCGGTCGGATCGGTCTGCTACTACCGTATGTCATTACTACTTGCGTCGTTATTAATCCTTAACTCAAACGGGCGATTACTTCGAACGAGATTATTTACCTAATAAAAACAAATCGATATTAGATGACGATAAATTAATCGAACGATATCCGTATTTCAATCCAACTTGGCCCTCAATGAAGCAAATAATAAATAAATTGGCCGTATGTAAAAATAGAATTATTTTCTTGTTAGCTGCAACTTCGATACGAATTATAAATAAATCCCAAGAAAAAGTTTTCTTTCTAACTCATCGATTTTTGATGACATCGATTGATGATCGAACTCACTCGCCGAACATCACCGTCATTTCAAGCCATTTTTGTCGTTGGAAGCGTTCCATTCGGAAACAAAGCCTTCGATGCCTCTCCAAGAAACTTCGAGAACGTTCGGTTTGCCGATCCAACGGAATCACCAGCAAAGGGTCTGCTTGTCTCTAGTGGCAATCGCGAGACCGAATCTTCCTCTGCGAACGATCGACCGAAAAATTCGCGGAAAAACGCCATTGTACTATCGACACTCTCTGCCCATGTTACGAACGGAACCGAAGCAGCGATTTAAAAATCTAATTTCATCCAGTACCGATCAAACGAAAGAGGCCATCGCGGTATTGCGAATCGTTCGAGTGATCCTCGCGTTATCACGGAGTCTCGGTCGACGCGTTTGCCCGCGACAGGTTAACCGTAGCACCGCGGAAGTGCGCGCAAGCCGCCGCAAAGCAATCATAGCGTATTAAAATAACAATCGTTCTCCGGTGTGTTATCGTTTCACCGGTGAATATTTCGATGCGCGCGAGATTTCACGGAGAACAAAAACACCCTTTCCCTGTGTTTCTCTACGGCCTTGTATCTCCTGATCGCGTGTAACGCTTCCCAGTGACTTCCGGCGAGACAGACTTCCTTCGGCGAAAATTCTCCGATTTCCTGCGCGACGAGCGGCTCTCGACCCTTCAAGCAACCTCAGAACTTCAAATTCTGGATCCCTATTCGTGGTATTTACATTTTTAAATGAAACGTAAATTTCTAAATTATAAATTAAAATTTTAAATGAAACTACATTCGCAAATGAAACGTGACAGAAGAAATATTTGAAAAATATCTACGGACTTAAAATATATACCAAGTACGAAATAATTTCCATCGTTTTCTAACACTTCTTGCCAGCGTAAAGATAGTCGTTCGATTCCCTTTTTAAAAAGTCTTTAAAATAAAATAAAACAAAATGTTAAAAATCGAAGAAATTTTTATTACTTTCCGATAGACCCGATATTTTAATCCTTCTACGGAGAAAAAACCAAGCGCGGAAATCATTGATATGTAGTAAACGTAAGACCCTTCTTCGGTCAAAATCAAGCCTTAAAATAAATCACCGATATATTCTAAAAGAATACAAACGATTATTAAGTCGATGTAACCGACTATAGCCGATTATAAGCTAAGAAACTGATTATTAAATTGGTTCTATCGTTTCTTTCTTATCTTTATTCGTCCATTGCAGTGTTACTATCTTTATTATCATTAACGAATCGACGAGTTGTCGTTTCCATTTGAAGAATGACGCGAAAGACAAGAGGAAAAAAGGAATCCTAAGAAGGTAAAAAATTCTACGAGCAGGAAAAACTCGAGAGAGAGAAAAGGATATCGCGCTAAGGAGGATGCTCCATCGGTACGGAAACGGCGTGGCTGGCTATTTACGTCGTTATTTGCGCGTGTGCGCTCGACCGTGCGTAACACGCGACTAAAGATACGCCACTCGAATATAAAACGAAGCCGGGGAAACTTAATACGAGTAGCAACTTGGGCATCTAGTTTAGTTTAGTGGAAATATCGCGAATGGTTGGGCCTTCGTGACTCGTATGGCGGAAACGCGCCGAGAGGCGGGGTGGGAGGGGAAACGGAGATAAACCGCGCGCATAGAATCGTAGATGGGAATTCCATGCTGGAGTTTCGCGGATCGCGGTTAGACCTAAGGTATCGCGTACTTCGTGCACGTGGCTGGGAGAGCGCGCGTACCGACGCTCCTCGCGTTCACCGGCAAATTTTAATCCCGGATACTCGAGAACTCGTAAACTCCGGGAGGACGCGCCGGCAGCTAGCTCGCGAGAGATCGATCGTCGCTGCAAGTAAACCTGTCCTGGCCTGTGCGAGCGGCTGCGTTTCCGCGTTCGAATGCGCTCGAAATTTCCGAGTTACCCCTGCGTTGCGCGATCGCGACTCGAAAGCTCGACACGAATGATTTTTCGAAATATCGTCGACGCGAGGTCAGAGATTTCAGTCCTCGCCCTTTCATCCTTTTAACCTTTTAATTTAATCGGTTAAGTGTGTTTGACGCGTATACACGTCAAACTAAATCTCTATTACGGTGCGTTCGACGTGTATAAAATTCTTGCTTTTAACACGTAATGAATAATAAAAATATAAAAAGTCATACAAAAATAAATGCTAAAAGTCATTGCTCGACTTTAAGGTTTTTGAAACTAAATTGCACGCTTAACCGGTTAACCTAATCGGCAAATTATACGGACGGCGGCGGTATTCCTATCCAGAGATTCGATACTAATCGTAAGGCTTAAAAGAATAATAATTGCGAGTAAATTAAAAATATACATTTTTTCCTTGTTTTAAGTAACTTTTTAAGCTATTTTAATTTACTTAACCTGATTTATACGTTGGAATATTAATGATAATAAGGCGGCAATGAACGAATAAAGATAATAAAAAGATGATTGAATCGATTTAATAATTATCTAGTTTCCGTGTGATGTATTTTAAACATCGCAGTCTTTGCATTCGTGCCTGCTTTCTCGTCTGATTTTACGTTGATACATACTACACATTTTCGCGCTTCGTTTTCTTTCGAAGAAGGATTAAAATATGTACTTGGAAAATGCCATTCGATCGGACGGAATTAAATTCCGTAGATATTTTTCAAATATTTCCTTTATCAGTCGTGAATGAAATGTCGCGAAACGTAACTCTTTATCTGACGCGTATTTAAAGAAAACATACGAATTTCAAATACTTAGGTCTAATAAATGGAAAAAAATGTGTACAATTTACAACATTTTCTCGATAATACTAATAATCAAATCAGTCGTCTCTACAGCGTATAATAGTAATAACAGGTGTCATAGTAAAAAAAAAAATTTCGTGTATTACGATGGACTTGTGAAAGCGTATATATACGCCTTTAGCAGTCAAAGGGTTAATCCCTGGTACTCGAGAGCTTGTAAACTCCACGAAGACTTCCAAGCAAGGCCAGAAAACGATCGATCGTCGCTGGAAGTAATCTTGTGGTACCCGTGCGAGCGGATGAGCCGAAATTTCCGAGTTAAAAGGTATAAAATACAAAAGACGGATGGAGCGACGCGAAAACGTGACGGACGAACCGAACACTCCGTCCACGCCCGTCTTTAGGAATTCGAGGAACTTCGATGGCCCGAAAAAATTCTAGGACTTTCTTATCACCGTTCGAGTGGCAGGATTCTCGAGATGCAGGACTATCGAGGTCGCTGGAATCCCCTTATATGAAGGAGAAAGAGCTGGATGGCGTTGCCGTCGTACGAAAACTACTTTATCGGTAAATCGATGCGATATTTCGCAAACGTCATCATCCGAATGTCCGCTTCGACTGTTCGCTCGTATACGCGTACAAATGTTTCCGCCGGAAGTTACCATGCTCCGCGATTCTTTTACCGACGCGCTCTGCGTCTCACTTCGATGCTCCGTAGGATACGAGCCAGTACGTACGTGGTTTGTCCGAAAGGTTACGAGACTACCGAACACCTATTAACCTTTTCACTGCTGCGCACTTTCGGAACGAACCATCGATACAGACGGCGCGATATTCCCATGTTAGCCGCTACGAACTGGTCGTTCACTGACAATCGGTAGGATAGTTAAAGTGTTCCAGTAAGAAAAGCGTAGACGGCGTATATTTACGGCTTTCGGAAATATTGATAGACTTGTGAGGGCGTAAATAATACGCCTTTAGCAATAAAGTGAAAATGCAAGAGATAACTGACATTCTAAGGATATTAAAGAAATGTTAAGAACGTAGGCTTCGTTTCGTATTATCGGGCATTATTTTTAGACCGGGAACTTATCAGCCAATGTGTTACATTCGCGAAAGTACAAAGTATATCAACGAAAATTGAAATTTAACAATTTACGCGTCGCGATTTGAAAATATTAGAAGATAGATCGACCGAGTACGGTTAGCTCGTACATGTAGCGATCTCAAACACAGAGTAAGTGGCGCTGTTGAAACATTGGGTCAAAAAGACGACTTTATTTTAGAAAATGAACGATTGTATCAGAAATATTTGCACAGTCGCTTAACATGGACATATATTTATACATAATGAACGGAAAACTTAAAAAAAGCTATAGAAAAAAAATCACCACAGATAGAGAATCTAATATACTTTGTTTTTTTTTCTTTGGTTTTGATACATCAAGATGAAAATCAGGATAATCAAAGATCCGGTGTTACCGCACTGCTTACGAGTTAGCTCTCAGGAAGTTACGAATCCAACTCAAGTCATTTATGATTTTTATTGGTTTTTTCCATTTCATCTCGACCTCTAAACATTTTAAACGTATTAAAATATACGAATATAATTTACTTTTCGCCAAAATTACGATTTGAATATCAAATTACTTACTGGTTAAACATTGTATACAGGAAATATCCTTTATCATTTTAACGTAACACCTTCTACCCGTTTATCATCGATCTGATTTTCCTATAATTCTTTGGGAAAGCTCATCGATCGGACGATAGATAGAAAAAGGAGAAAATCGAGTCGGATAGCGCTGAACGACGCAGGCCTCGATCGTCCTATCGGGTGTCTCGAGAGCGAGGTATCGTGTCTTCTTCGAATCCCCGATGAAAACTTTGTGCCAAGACCGTGTCTCTCGTTCGCGAAGCCTCTGGCGATTCTGCGAGAAGTTTCACGAACGACGTCAATTCCCAATCGTCGAATGGAGCATCGAGATGAAGACGACCTGTTGCCTCTGACGACGCACACGTAACCGAACAACCCTACGATCGAGCACGTAAATCGAAGAGACATTGCATCCGTGATCATTAGCTATTCGACTATCGCGAACACTTAATATCTACCATTTTAGTGCTGGACGCAAAACTAGTCCCTATTCGAGAGATGCGGGAGGCATGGACTTCCTAGACGCACGGTCGCATATAAAAGTGCAGTTGAATATTATCGGTTGTTATTAAAAGCTCGTGTGATGCATTCTATCGGCTTCGTTAATTGTAAAATGGCTATTGACAGCAACAAAACAAAACATGTGCCAGGTGGGATACGGAGGCCATTGTGTTATTTGGCTGTTGTGATTTGGCTCTTTTTCACGCGGACTATTGTTTTGCAAAAGACTCAGAAAAATTAATAATTTCTTGTTTATATTTGTCATCTCACGTAACGTCTATGATACGCTCGTGTAAATATATCAAAGGTGCCTGCCATCCTCGAGTAAGCAGTGATAATAAAAAATATCAAACAACAAACGTCTACAACGGTGATCCAAACAATTTCTAAATCTCTTGAAAAGAAAAATCCTGCATCGTTTATACGAACACAGTCGGATTAGTTACTTATTTCAAAGACTATCGCCTGATAACAAATTCATTTGTTATTCTTACGATTAAAAGAAAGTTATAGTCGATAAATGAATATCGTCGAGATATGTCATCCTTCGCGTTTCTCGAAACTTTTCCGAACGATGATACATCATCGTCTGGCGCTAAAAGGGTCAATGAACTCTTAGACGTATCGTTCTTCGCGAAATATTGAGATCTCGAGATCATCGACGTACCGACGTGATAAATCCGTAAGCGATGAAAAAGAAAAACAGATTTTTTAGACCGTCGAGTTACATGTTACTCGGCAAAGAAGAATTATTTAACGTCTACCTCATTGTGGGTTGTGATACGTAAAAATACCCTTAAGCTACGACGCGCTTTGTTTCTTCCATTTATTTCTCCACGTTCTTTCTTTTTTATTCTCTGGATATTTTTCGCTCTCCTTTTCACCAAGTTATTCTCTCTCCTTCTCTTTTCTTTTCTTTCATAAATTTATTTTACAAAGAAATAGAAGAACAAAGAAAATACCGAGAGGATAAAACATGAACGAAAAAGGTACGAGTAGGATAAAAAAACAAAGAACATGAAAAACACTTCTATGACTTTGTACGAGTGTGTATATATGTTTAAATAAATCACCAAGGCGCAGAAACGAAAATTGCTATTTCTCTTTGTGCAACAACGAGTTATTCGGTGAATTACAGAAATACTACAAAATTACTTACGTTCGTGCGAAACACGTTAAAAACTGAGAAGACATTCGCAAAAAAGAAAAAAAATTCGTAATAATTTCAAAAACCGTCTTACAAATTTTACAGAATCGTTCTGTAACGATCTTTCGATATCTCCCACGACGCGCGTAGGTTTAAGTCGCGAGTTACTCGCGTTCCCACGGATCTCCGATGCGGATCTATCGATCGATTTAACGCAAGACGGTCACCGGAAAGTTCATTTCCTCGGCGTACGAAAAACCTAAGGACACATTCGGACGAGGCGGGCTTCGGTATTCGACGTTGAACGGTCGATGAAAGCACGAAGGAACTTTCTCCACCCTGGAGAATCGAGCGACCTCGTTTCTCCCTTGCTCCGCGTACTCGAGAGGATTCTCCTTAGCCGTCGTTCTGTGAACGAGCGTATTTATTTAGAACGACGGAATTCGTGCACGCAATTTACATCTTTCTACCTCGTTGAAAGCGCTTCATCGCGTTCGGCATCGACGCGTGGGAATATCATCGGCGGCACGCGTTCCAGAGATTCTCGTGTCGCACTGCTCGCATGACGCGCATTCAGAAATTCATGCTAACAGAAATTATCGAAACGACCCTACGGTAGGGCAGAAAAAAACGGATACTCTCGAACACTCGCCCTATCTTTCGCCGTTAAATAAAGATAATTAACGTACACGTAGTTAATATGTAAATATATATATATATATTAGGTTGGGGAAAAAGTATTGCGGATTTTAGCAGTAAATTTCACACATTTTTCTTATGTTTG
>JAITYT010000714.1:1094638-1108545 GCA_025433975.1 Liostenogaster flavolineata
TCAATAGGGTTATTGTCGGAGCAATGAAAGATTTACAAGTTCGTCTCCGTGAATTTCAGCTGGATACACCGTCGAATTGAAACGTTGGCCAAAATAGCTTCCCAACGAACTTCGAAACGACGATGACGTGACACGCTGTCATCTCTGCTCGCGCGAAGAAGAAGCCGGATTTGGCTACCGACGAAATCGCTTCAAATTCCCATTCTTTTATCAAACGGACCTATACACCAACAATTGACGGTAGTAAATTAATCTCAAGCGTCTCCTAGCAAAGAGACTGAAGAGGGAAGAGCGAATCTCCTGAAGAATCGTGTAGCCACACGGTTATTATGGCCCTTTGAAAAGCCATTTGCTAAAACAATGGGATTTAACCCTCTGCACTCCCTATTCTTTCCCATTTTTCTTTTTAATAACTCCTAATTATTCTCTAACAACTCTTAATATGGTTTAATAATACAGCAGAATTATCGTCATTTTTAAATATTATTCGCAAGAGATGAGGAAAAGCTTAGAAAAGTCGCGAATCGAATAAATGTCGAGTAAGGCTCGACATTGGAGTGCAAAGGGTTGAAGTTAGAATTTTTTCAGAGGCTGGCGGTGGTTCCTCGGAGAATGGAACGAAGGTGGAGAATCGTTTTCCTTCCTCTTCTTTGGATGAGCGTCCGAACGTGACACTACCAAAGATAGATGACTGTGAACCTTCCAAGAGGTTAGTCACCATACCGACGACCATAAGAAAGGAACCATACGGGAAAATTCTACGTAAGGCAGGATAGGAGTTCTAGGTTCGGGACATGATTCCTCCAGTGGGTCGCATCCCTGAAGTGGGTCCACTTTTGCGGAGATAGCAAAAGCGAACCTACCCGCTACCCCTGATCGCGGTAACGTTAACGCGTTCACGTCGGCACCGATATTCATGTTTTTCGAATATTCATATTCGAGTGTAATTCAAAAGTCTAAATCGGCTAAATCAGCGCATCGTCGCTTTGCACAACACGCACCATTTTCAATGTATCAGCGACTCCGATACTTGTACGGAAATGAAACAGCAAAAGCAATAAATGCTCGCCGAATTTTCATTTCGGATACGAAGCCAAACACAAACCCAAAAACGCTTTGTCATTTCCAATACGTTAACCTCCCTAGATATTCGTGTTCTTCGCTTTGAGACGACGTTCGAATTCATGATTCGCTTCATCTGGTGGGTACTATCGCTTATTCGGACACTGTACGTGCAACTTTTCGCCCAGTAACAAAGTGCGTGACTTGCTTTGTAAGTCGTGCAACTGGTGCGCAGAGGGTAATAAACATATTGATATGTTAAAATTAGAGAACGAATTATCGATCGCCTTTTGATCGATAAAAATCACTGCGAAGAAATGGCAATTGGAAAGCAAATATAAAAAAGAAGACAAAGATATAAAGAACGTTACTAATGTTTATATAAAAGAAAAGACGGACAGTATGCTGCGATGAAAACCAAAAAAGTTGTAAGGGCCAGCCAGAACTCTATTTAAAATACTTTAAAATATTGCATCGAAATGAACAAACAATTATGTTAAGTTTATAATATCGAATCGTTGTGTTTTTACTACTGAATATTTTATTTATATTTTCTATTATGTGAAAATTCTTTTTAGTTACTAAACGAACTACATTTTTGACGGTACGCAGCGCCTGGTCGAATATTCAAGCGTGACCCATCGATGGTGCACGCCGGCGCGAACGTGTAAAATTTGCTATACTCGCTAGACTTTCTGCTTTTGCAAGCTCTTTATTTCCTTTTAGTCTCGAGCTCTCCCGTTTTCTCATTAAATCGTCTTACAAAAATGCATCGCCTTTCGATCCATTTTATAATCTCCACTTTTCGCGTTCTTCCTCATCCTCGGGCATATTTTCAAGCATCATCGCGTTTATAAACGTACGGATAAATTGTCCTTGAGATTAACGTAGACTTACTGACATCGCGAAGTACGCGAACGAACGTATCGGCTCCATACGGACGAATGGAATTACCTGAAAAAATATCGTACGTGTAAAAATGCTAAGATCCGATCCGAGAACGGTGACAATGTCGCTGATTGGCGGTATCGATCTTTCGAAAAATATCCATCGGTAGAGGCGAAATGGACCCGTCTGTAAAGCGACGAATAGACCAGCAAGAGAAATAATAGTATCGACCTTTCGATATTTCTCGTGAATGGAATCTCCATTCGATAGCCAACGTAATGTATTGTATTGTTTGGTCCGCTGAACACTACTCGAGGCAGGAAAGACGCGATCTGAAAACGTTGCATCGACGATAAAGGAACGAAATACGAAGATGGCCTTAGGTTGTCGACTGTTAACTATCGCATCGCGGTTGAAACGGAACGAATTTCCACCGATTTCACCTATTGCGTTTTTATTCCTTCGATATCCACGCGATGACCCTACTCTTAATAAAACAAGCGATAGCGGGCACCAGCTGCGCGTTAAAATTTTCAGAAAATTCAAAGTTAATCCTTACGCGAACTACACCACAACGATCGATGGGGTCGTGTCGATATTGGCTTCCTCTATGGACGCTAAAATATTTGCATCGCGTACCACGTTTATACGTTTGCTATAGGATAACTTTAACTTTACTTTTTAGGTCTCCTTTATATCGAATAGCTTGAAGTAGTATAAGATTCCCGAATTAACGCAATGGATAAGAAGCGTCATCGATCGCTAGGAAAATAAAATAACAGGGTGATCGAAAAGTAACCAAGATCTTTTTTGCTTTTATTTATTAAAGAAATCTTAAACACTGATCAACAATAATGTTCATAATTTTCTAACACTTTTCGCCAGCGTAAAGGCAGTTGTACCTAATATAATATTTTTACGAACGTTTTATCCAAAGCCTATCGCGTACAACGAGAACTGCGTGTATTTCTACGAGTTTTGCATCTCTTGAAAATCACGATGATAGGAATCACGATATGTTTCGAATTAACAGTGCGACCTTGCAATTAGATTGGTATCTGCGTCGTTCACTGTAAGAAATAATCGAACGCATGATAATCTTTCGATATTATTATAAAACGAATTATCCAAACATCTATTCGCAAGAAAATGAGACGATTTAGTTGGAAGAAGTTAACGCGACTCTACGTATGCGACTGCGTGCATACACGCGATTACCAAATAGCAACTGCAACGCTAACCGGAGCGTCCACGAACATTCCATGCGTCTCCATAACTTTAATTCGTATCTTGAGCTATTTCGAAGCTAAACCGGAGTTACTCGCGGCACTATGCATAGAAATACGTACCTCGGATGCGATAAGGTACGTAACGCGAAGCGGCATGCACCGTTCGGGTAGCTAACATCGATGAAACGCGTCCAGTTCGGAATCTAGCCATTGGGTTAAATCATAGTAAAGGAAGAACGCGTTTGATGCACGGAACCAGACAACTTCGTAACTCAAACTCGTAAGAATCGATTGATAGTCCTCCACCCATTTATAATATATATACATGTATACATGTGTATATGCATATATAATGTATATTTATATCTAATATATATGTATAAATGTTTTATATATCATAATGTGCATATATATATATATTAAAATGTACATGTTTTTTATATTATTATGTATTGTATGTAATATAATGTAATGCAATATATTTCATATTTTAATGTATTATAATGTAATATTTTATATTGTATTGTGTGTGTGTGTGTATTCAACACAGCCATCAGTAAAATCAGTAGTTCCCAAAGAAGGCGCTAGCGCCCTCTGGGGGACGTTGCTTTAACGTGATCGGTACTCATAAGCGATTTCTTAACTCTGTAATGTACTCTGTACATTACATTATCCTTCGCCGCTTTTAATCCAACATTTGAGGGTTTTAAATGTTCATGTCAAGTTCTTTTCTGCGTTTCTACATAATACGATGAGTCGGTCTTTGAGACGAAACCCCAATTATTTCAGACTTTTACATAAGGACAAGATAAATTTATTGCGTTTACGTATTAAAAATTTGCAGTGATTCTGAAAAATAAATGCAGATTTACTTCCTAATTTGTTCGTGTAGTCTGTGATCATTCTTTTTTAGATTACGAGTGGGAGTGTTAGACATGCGTTTGTGCAACGAAGAAGACGGTGGCTTTGAAAAGTTTGCAAACCACTTGGCTAAACCTAACCCGTCTATCGTCAGACCCAAGACGTATATTTTCTGAGATCAGGCGAGATCATTGAAGGCGACACGACGAAATAACAACATTTCGACCAATAATATTACGAGAATTTCAAAGCAAGAAGGAGCCAAAGGTTCGGAGAATTTTAAAGAATCGGAAGCTTCGAATATCCCGCAAAATAAATTCCACTTCGTCGTACAATGCAGACCACAGTGGGCTTTTTTCCGTCGCTGAATTTGCGTCGACTTTAGGTCCGGTTTGACGACCTCGCTCCATACCTCGATCCCTACCAACGGATCAGTCCGATCGAAACTAACTCGTGACGCGACTTGCCTTTATCTAGCGCTTGGATCGCGACAATACCGACGCCTGCATCCGTTCCTATCATCGGGCGTCATTCCGAGCCAATTTCCATCGCGCCGACGCTCCAATCCTCACGTACTTCCTATTTTTTTCATTCCAATAATACGCGCCAATGTAAAACGGAGCGATCGTGCGAACCGCGACAAAACTTCGAATACGATTCCACGCACGAATTCCGGTGCTCCTCGATTTACCACGAATTTCTCGTACATTACTAACCTGGAAAATAATCAGCTTTGTCGTTCCAACGAACCTTCCACCTTCGACCCTTTGAGCGGTGAGTTTTTTTCAAAAAATGAAATTAGTTTCGCTTATGGATTTATTATCTTTAAATTGTATTGGTTTGATAAAGATAGATAGCAATACATGCTCCAATGCTTGTAACTATAAGCAAGGTTGTGCTTCGGCTCAAAATTTAACACTAGATCTACCAAGGGGGGTTAAAATGATATTCGTATTTTTTATAATTATTATCCAATTTCAGTAAATTTGTTTTCTAGAATTTTGTATCACTTTTTCTAAAATATGCAAGTAAATAATTTTGTAAAACAGTTTCCTTTTTTCTTATCATTTAATTACAAAACTGTATGTAGTATACCTATATATCTTATTGGTATAAGTTGTACATTATTTCCTTCGATAAGTTAACAATTTTTTCTAAAAAATCAACGTCTGCTTGAATATCGCTTACGGTACGATCAGATATACGAAAATACCGGTACGCTTAGTGTTAAAGACGAACATGTACGATCGTATTCTGCATGATCAGGAAGCAAAAGGACGTACAGAAACGTTCGTACTGCTCAAAGGGTTACACTCCAAAAAAAAAGAAAAAGAAAAAAAAAGAAAAGACATCCGTCGATGTACCTTACGAGGGCGTTACTCTTCGAGCTTTACGCGCTCGCACGCGCACACGTACACACGCGCGTCCACAGCGAACCGCGCTGAAAAGTCATCGACCCTTTCTTTCTTTCTTTCTTTCCATCTTCGTTCTTCCATTCTTTGTTCCTCTCCCCGAGCGGTCGCTGGGCGAATTCAATGGCTATCGATCGGCCGTCCTGTAAATTATCGGCTTTTCTCTTAACCCTGTCGTCGTGCCGTCGCGATTTCCATCGAGAGACGCCCTCGCGGCTCTTCCCATCGCGCTTGCCGATTGCGCGTTGGTTTGTTACGTGCGCGATGACAATGAGCTCGTCGATACTCGGTGGTAGGCCTCTCTTCGAAAACCGATGCTACCTCTACGCTCGTGGACGAACCCTCTTCCAACGCGGTCCGTCCTTCTCACCGTATTACGTGGAAACGGCGTTAATGGAAACGTCGAAGCGTTCTTTATCGTTTCCTATGGAAATTTTCGTCGATGATTTATCGCCACCTCGAGGCGACCATCGAGATGAACCACGAAAGCGTTTCGTTTGTTTCGACGATGGGTTAGACATCGCTCGGATATGCGTTTCGATCGTCTGTACTTGGACAAAGTCGTCAGTGACGTGATTGTAACACGACGGCGAAGAGAGAAACATCGAAGTCATCCTAATTATTATTAACGTCTTCAAGGACTAATTTTTGATAGTGAGAAAAAATGGCAATTTTTTTTATTACGATTTATTCGTTTTATATTGCTAGGGATTCAAAAAGCGAAAAAAATGGGGAAAACGATAAAAATTCACAAAACCATTACCTTTAAATTCCGAGGATAAATCTTAACGTAACTTTTTAGAAAATAATAAAATTATAGACGCGATCCGAGGCATTTGAGAAACGCGAGACAAATATTTCCTACGCCTACCAAGTTTTACATTCAGTGACTCCGTTGATTCTTTTTAAAATTACGAATAAACTCGGTCTGAAGAAAAGTGTAAAAGCAAGAATATTCCAAGTCCCCTAGGAAAATGTTTTAATAGGTTCTTTTCCACTTCGAAGAAGAAACCGTAGTGAAATCATTGTTTTACTGAAAAGGCATCTAACGGTAACCATTCGTGATTTATTTACTTAAAGTCGTTTGTGATAAAATATTCCGTATAGATTACGTCCGTATACTTTCTCGTCCAACTACCGATGTTCACGACTACACTTTTAACCCAAAAAAAAATTCTTCGAGCAGGTCGAGGAAAAGTCCGAGGAGACTGGCCGTCTCTCGAACACTTTTCTGTCGTATCGACGACTCTTCAACGTTTCTAACGCGCAAAGAGACGCCGCGCGAGACGAATACTTCGCGTAAGTCAATAGGCGAGTGTAACTTTATCGTACGGTGCTTTTGAAAGGTTTCGAAGCACCGAAGACGCGACCACGAACGTCGCATTCGTTACGAAAAGGAAGAAATCGTAAAACATCGCTTAATTAACGCCCGCACCCTACGAGACGACTTTCGTAAGCGAAATTCGAACGAAATACAGTCAAACCTGTATCTATGCGATAAATAGAGACCGCATAGAAGAACCTGCGCAAAAAAAGTATTCAAAAATTTCATAAATACTTATAACAAATAACTTTTTACGACGTATCGAAAAACAATTTTTTTTTATGCTGTGGAGAGGTACCGCATTAAAAAGTCGCACTTAGAAAATACGTCAAAGATTTAGGAAGTAGTGAGAAAGTGCTTTGAAACAAAATAAATAATTAAATTACACATGGAAATATTTTAAAAACTTTATAAAATATATTATAAAGTACTATAAAATATACTATAAAAATAGCTAGAAAATAAAGCCTTGAAAACGCATTGTGGAGAAACTGTTCATAACAAAAGAACAGAGCGCCTGAAGACGGCCAGCGCCTTGCAGTGTACATGAGTACACCGATAGAAAACATTACAACGGTGTAATAATGCCAACACCGATGAAATTCATATACCGCGTAAAAAGAAAATCGCGCAAAAATAAAATGGCATAAAAAAGGACCGCACAAAAACAGGTTTGACCGTAATCGGAATCTCGATGAGATTTCGCCACTATGGATATATCTCTTCGCGATCGAAAATTTCATTGGCGCTGCGATTGATCCGTGAAGAATAAAAAGAATGAAAAAGCGATAGACGATAATAAGGAAGAGATGGAAGGGGTAGAGAAAAATAAAGACGCATCTCGGCTCGAATACAACGGAAAGAAGACGATCGTCGCTCTCGTAGCCTTGGCCAGTTTTCTCGTAGAATTGGACGTCGAATTCACTTCCCTCTTCACGGTACTCGGGGAAGCCCTCTATTTATTCTCTTCGTATTCTCCTGCTCTACGGTTGACCGTAGATTAAATTAACGAAGTGAGAGGTTGTCGAGCGGATTGTTTCGAGAAATAACGAAAAGGACGATGGTACTTTTTTCTCGTCGTTATTGTACGCGTTAATTAAGCAGCCGTATCAAAGAGACTTATGTATGGAATCGTATCCGACTGTTCTTATTTCTTTCGCGGTTTATCATTGTACTTTTTAGATCCAACGACGATATCGTCTTTTCTAATTGAAATGGAAGAGTGAAATTGAAGGTTAACCCCGATCCTACGATAGAAATCGTATCGCGACATTTTCTTTTCTTTCTTTTTTTTTCTTGCTTAATTACAGCCTCTTATTGTAATTCGAGGTATACCTCGGGGATTATTCTTTATTATCTCGAATAAGGAATATCTATCCATTTCCTATTTTCGAAGGAAAATAGTCGAAACTTGAAAAATACCAAATCGCGCAAAAGAAAATTCTTTTTAAACGATTTTAGGTGAATTTTTGAAAGCAAGTCACGAGTGTAAATTCGAAACATCCGTCAACATTTCTCCCCACTTTACAACCAACGAGTCCTAATAAAAATACTCACTGTAAAGTACAAAGAAAAATATAAAGAAAATAAATTCGATCTTTAAGCTTCCCAAATGACGAAAAACGTCCTGCCCTAAAAATAAGACTCGACTTCCAATCTCATAGGTGCATTCGGTCGAAATGTACGAACTTCCTTACGTGAGCGATGCTTTTGAAGCCAACGTTAAAAATTCACTTTATCACGCACAAATATATTATATGTATCTAGTCCCGGCAAATTTAATCGTTGAAAGTTGCATTACTAATTACTATATCCTTCGTGATACCGACGGTCTTATTAATGAATGTTCCTCCTGGATTGTTGTAGCACGCGCATACCTATTAACGCCGTGGAGGTCGCGGGTTAACCGCGAAATCGTGGTAGGAAACCTCCGCTTTTGCCGAGTCCTTAGCGATTCGCGCACCGGCGTACCTACGTACGTATACCGCGCTCATCGCGAATGCAGAGAACGAAGTTCGACCGACTCATCGTCTGGTAATATTCCACGTCCGTGCCGAGGAAGTTCGCGTCGGCGATTTAAGTGACGTTCTCTCGTCGTCGATGTTTTCGGCTTTTCGAGACGAACAAAAAGGACGAAATCGCTGTGAAATACTCGGCGTGATAATCGACCATTACGCGTTGTAACTCGAGAAGTTGTTGAATATCGTTCTACCGACTGCAAATTATTAGGTTCTTCAAAGAGTCATTTCGTTCTTTTTTTCAATGAAAAAACGTTGTTTTTCATGGTTTTTATTTTGTTTTTTTATATCGTTTTGATGAAAAACTGTTTTAAATTTTTCATTAGACGAATACATTTTACGTGAGAAAGTAAGATCGTTGCTGACGCTAATTTTTGGAACAGTTACGTGTCACCCAAATATGGGTGACATGGCAGTTAACGCGTTAAAGTAGTGCGATACATTTCTCGCGATCTAAAAAAAATCCCTCGTGAAACGAAGGAAAGATCTCGAAAAAACACGTCGTAACTCGAAAAATTGTAGAATATCGTTTTACTAATTGCAAACTAAGAAAGAACGATTAGCCTCGAATGGTCGACTGTCTCTTGAGGTAATGCGATACATTTTCCGCGATCTAAAGGAAAATCTCTCGAGAAACGAAGGAAAGGTCTCAAAAAACACGTCGTAACTCGAGAAATTGTAGAATTCGTTTTGCCAGCTGCAAACTAACAAAGAACGGTTAGTCTCGAATCGTCGACTATCTCTTGAGGTAACGTGATAAATGTTCAGCGATCTAGAGGAAAATCTCTCGAAAAACAAAGGAAAGATTTGGAGAAACTCTGAAACTCCATCGCGACGATTTATCACATCGGCTGATAAATTCCCGGTCTAAAAATAATGCCCGGTAATGCAAAATAAAGTTCCTTTACTACACGTTCCTTTGATATCTTTAGAGTGTCGGTTATCTCTTGCATCTTCGCTTTGCGATTTGCCAAAACAATTTTGTGGACTTTTTGATGTTTTCCCCTTTTGGGCGACCAGAACGTGCCGTATCATCGATGTTCGTACGACCACGCTTAAATTCAGCAAACCAGTCAATAATGATCGACTTTCCTGGTGCAGAATCCAGATAACACTTATCGAGCCAAGTTTTCGTTTCAACGGTGTTTTTTCCCATCAAAAAGCACAAAATTCTTTTGTTTCGTTAAAACCACTGTAACTTTTGAACCAAACGTCGGATCATCATGAAATTTTTACCACTATCTTTTGAAGGTTAGCACTTTCTAAAAAAATATTAATTTTGTATTTGTGGCGCAATCTGCTTGTCAGACCGGAAACTTATCAGCCGATGTGTTAAGAGAAAAGTCACTGTCGTCTTCGCCGAACCGATTAAATGACATCTAACCCAGACGACGACGAATTAAATCTACCGTGGCCATTTCGCAGGTATTTTGGATTCTCCGTCTACCCGAGAGAAGACAGGTAGAAAGAACTGTCTTAGAAACGAGGTCGTGTAAATTGACGTTCGTCCGTTCTGTCAATAGAACGAATAATTAATTAGTTTTCTTCGTCTTCGTCTTGGTCGTTGTCGTCGTCGTAGTCGTCGGAATCCTGGGATAATCCAATCGACGAATATCCAGCGTTCGAAAAGAGGGAAGAAATTCGTCGTCGCGTCGCGACCAATTCGACAACGGAGGAGTGTCTACCGTTGTATCGATACGCTTTATTCGTATAGCGCTACAATGCGAATCGACGTAGAGCATCGAGACCGAGAATTCCATTTGGAACGACGAACGGAGACCGCGGATGTCGCGACGAAGAGACGTTGCAAGCGAAACGAGGGGAAGGGGGGAGGGAGTGGAAGAGGAAAGCGAGATCATCGAATCGAGAGATAACGGTTCGACAGATCCGAGGCAAATACACCCTCTAACCTCTCGGTCTTCCTCGCATCGCCCATCCTTCCTTCCTTCCTTCCTTCCTTCGGAGCACTCGAAACGAGAAACGATTATCAATTCGCTTCTAGCTTACCCGTTGGTATGGCATACCGTCGCCGAAATACCAAACGTTCCCAAAGACGGATTTACCTTCTCGTAACTCTAGTAGTCGCGGACCTCCTATCCAATTGAACTTTGATCGATTACACGATCTCGATCGAGGAGAAGGACGCCATCGAATGTTCGTGGTTGCGGCTCTTGATTTTACGTGAACGCGCGTTCACTGAGCCGTCTCTCTCTCTCTCTCTCTAAATCGTTTGCGTTTCGATAACAACGATAATAATAATAATGATGACGATGATAACGATGATAATAATAAAATAACAACGGTCGCATGAATAATCGCATTAACGAGTAATAATTTCTTCGATCGAATTTTGATAATACGATTCGAAACGAACTCTTCTATCGCCGTGGACGATTAAGTGGGTCGATAGCCGTATCGATAATTACAACGACGACACGACCCCGATTTAAGCTGTTCGTTGTATCGTATTTGCGCCGTTCTGCCACCGCACTCGTTATCGTTACTTTTATTATTATTGTTAAAGAAAGTATTCAAGTCATCGACGTTCCGATGTCACTGTGGAGCATGCGTTGAAATGGCAACTTTTCAATTGCTTTTAGCCTTTCGGATAGAGGAGAAGCTCTTTTGTTATAATACTCCATAACCTAGTAGAAATGCAATGCCATGCGCTGTTAGTAATAATAAATATTATACAATTTATCTTAACAATTGTCATTAATAATGATAGCAATTATTATTATCTAATAAACACAATAATTTGTATTATTATATTTATTAGATATATATTTTATATATAATATTAGATATATATTGTAGTAATTATAATTATTATCGTCGTCGTCGTCACCCTTCGAAGCGGATTTTTCCCCGGACGTCGAGGTAAGGGTTCAACGAAGATTCCCCTACGTCGACGTGAAATACACGGCGACTAAATCGCGTCGTTTCCTCGGCGATACGCGAGACATCGAAAGGGTCGATTCGCGATAAGAAAAGCGTGCTACGAATCCCACGAATTTTCTGGACGTTCCACGTCACATCCTCGAGAAGGTTTCTCGCGATTTGATAGACCGTGGACGAGCCAGAATGCGGCGAGGCGCGGCACGTACCAACCAAGTCGACGGGCGTTCTCATTTATTTTGCAAGAACCTCGCTGTTCCGAGCGCCGAGTTAAAGCGGATTCAACGACGTTCATCGTCGTACTCGGAAGTCGTGGGAAGCGATGGTGCGATTCCTAAGACTTTCCTACCTTCTATCATGACGGAGAGAGAGAGAGAGAGAGAGAGAATCGTCCCCAACGTACTTCGAGTAATTGGAATACCGCTACGCGCGCGTTACTATTGGTTTATCGCTACCACCCCTACGATTCCCATCAGATTCGAATCGTCCGTCGGAGTGCGAATTTCCCCTTTGAATCATAGTCACCTCTTTGTTTGTTCTCCTTCGACACTGCCGCGCACGAATCGTCCTTTCGTTCCGCGTATCTGTCGAATCTCGATTGCGAACTCTGTTTAACAGGCGAGTCAATGGAGAGAGCGAGAGTGAGAAAGTGAGGCTTGGAGAAAGGTGGACGAAGACAGAACGTAACGAGTGATTCGGTGACGTACCAATTGTCCGTCTGCTCGTAGATGTTCTCGTGAGATCGACGTCCTGAGCCGACTGCTACCCACTCGCGTTCCTCGTTCCAGCCTCTATTCGATTTTAACGCTAGCTTTCGTGTTCCTTTATTATCATACGTATGTATAATTTGATAGAGTACCATGACCGCGAACAGCATAAATTTTTTCACGAGCCTTAGTCGCGTTATCACCTTGATCGAAATGCATTTTCATTGCAAAACGTATCGAATTTTCTCGCTGATTTCACTCTTGTTTAAATCGTTATAACTTTTGACTGGAACGACGAATTTTAATAACTGTTTTTTTAAAAATGTGCTCTGAAATATAACCTTTCAAACGCCGCATGATACAACACGATGCGATGGATATTTTCCCAGATTTGCGATCCTAAATCCATCTGTGCATAAAAACATGCAATACTTTTTCCCCAACCTAATGTTTGTATCGTATTTTATATCTGTGACTCTCCGCTTTATTTTCAGCTCTTGATGTCACTTAAAAAATTCTACTTGTACATCCAATCGATACCTAAATAACGTAGGATCGTTTTATACGCGATTCACCGACTGCCAAATCGAAGATGTCTCGCGAGATCGACATCCTGAAACCTTCGATTTTGACGCTAGCTTTCGTGTCCCTTTATTATTGTAATCATTACATTTCTTTTGTATCTTTGTTAGATTTTTATTGAATTTGTATTGTATTTTACTTCTGCGACTCCCCCCTGTACTGCCACCTCTCGATTCCACTTGGAAAATTCCACTCGTGCGAATTTTTGAACCTTCCTTCCTCGATCCTTCCCTATCTTCGACCATTTTCCTTCCAGCATTTCTAAAATCCCCCTTTTCGCACCTCCTTCCTGCCCGAAGACCGTCGTAAAACTTATCAAAGCAGTTGGTAACTACTGAAAATCCCGAGCACGCGATATCGCGACCAACGTTACCACGTACGCTTATTACCGATTCGAGCGTATCTAGCCAGCGTATAGCAAAACGCAAAGAGAGAGAGAGAGAGAGAGAGAGAGAGAGAGAGCAAACTCGAAAAAAAATGAACGTTGTGGATAGTTTAGCAGGGTGGCAGAGAGTCAGAGAGGTACGCGCATACGCGTTCGTTCGATCGGACCGATAAGGGGAAAGGAGGAGAACGCGAACGAGAAAGGAAATTCCTGGTGTCCAGTGACAAACAGCAGCCGTACGCTTGCTCGTACAAAGGGACAAGTCAACGACAAATCGTTAGTTTGGAATTCGCGCTCGTTGAGGGCTCACGAGCGCTATTCATCGTAAAATTTGCTTTGTCAACGGCGTGGATATCGCATCTCTCTCTCTCTCTCTCTCGCTCTCTCTTTGTCACCTTCTCGCCTACTCTCGTCGCCTGCGCGAGTCTACGCGCGTAACTACGTACGATGGATGATAATTCGGTGCGATCCGACCGCGCATCCGATTGAATCGGCGTTACGTCGTCGTTAAATACTCCATACTCCCGATAATGCTCCCGCG
>JAITYT010000714.1:1132478-1144885 GCA_025433975.1 Liostenogaster flavolineata
AGAAAAGGAGCTGAGAGACGGAGTAACGTAATACATTTCCCTGGACATCGGCGAGCAAAGGAATATTGGAACGGTTCGCTACCCTCGAACTAACACCGAGCGAATAAACGATAATTGCATTTGTCGCGCTCGAATAACTCGATGGAAATAAGCGAATCGTTGAATTGAAAAATGACACCCTATCCCCGCGCACCCTCGCCCATGACAATTAAAGCACGAACGACGTTTCGTCCGTTCCAAATGTTCGACCGTCAGGGAAGGGGGTTACTTTTTCGACGCGTGACGTCGAGAGGCACGACCGACGACGGCCATTTTTTTTCTAGGTCGAACGTCGGATTTTTATATCTATATATATATCCGACATGTCATGCGCACCAACCTAATTCAGAAACGTGCCACACACTTTTAATTTGACGATCGTGCTCAGAAACACATTCTTTTCAATTGTTTATGACTGTCGTATGTGCAGGACGGCTACAGCCGTCATTTGCCTACATATCGTGTTAATAATCAGACTTAAGATTCTACGCGACAACAATTTTTATGGCCGTTGAATAATAAATGTTTTTTTTATGAAAAATGTATAAAAATGGATAGATATCTTTTTAAATTTATTTAACACACTTGTCTTTAAAACGCAGCTAATGGATAGTACGTGTGTTCCAGAGGCAACAGATACGTACTCCCTCTGGATGAAATCGGATTTAATTTCACAAAGATTTAGTTTCCTAAAACTTCTTTTTCCTCGAATTTAAGAAGAATAAAATAAGTCATACGATATAAAAGTTTTTGTCGGACACGTTAATACGCATCACAACTAGAAACAAACTGAGACCATCTCTAAAAATGGGGTTTCCTCAAAATTTGAGGCGCACAATGACGTTTAGCGTTACCAGCCAAGAATTATATTGTATTGGGTTGTCCGGAAAGTTCGTGCCGATTATATAATATATGTAATTATTTATTTTATATATATAATAAAATATGTAATAAAAGATGTAATATAAATAATAAAATAATAAATAAACTAAACAAAAAAAAATTGTCTCGTTCTTTTACCGTCTTATACAAGCCTCTTTCAGCGTGTTTCACGAACACGATCGCAATTTCTCCACCGCGTTATGCGAATCCGTCTTATATTGGCTCCGCTCTGGCGTTGATCGCAGCCCGCGCGATATTAATCGCGTCGCAGGAGCCTGACGAACGACGTCGGTTAGCAGCCGCCATTAGTCGGCTTGCCGAATTTCGCCAGGTAAATTCGGTCAGCCGCGAACGAACGCCTGTTGGTGCGGATTCGTTGCGCCAAAGTGAGACAAAAATCGTCTAAAATTTGGAATTTCCGTTTTCGCTTTCTTTGCTTTTCCGTTAAAAAAAAAAATGGACTCTTACGCGACTCCGTGTAATCTTAGGTAGATGCTATTCTTATCCTTCTTCGCGTCGTTTCTTTCCTTCTCCGTCGAGGGTCCTTCGAGACTGAAGAAAAATCGGTCAAAGTTGAGAATCCTTTATGCGACTCGCAGCAGTGCACCGTTGCTCTCCACTACCATTCCGATTTCGCCGAGTAATGATTTTTAACCGGCTATTAGATTTAAAGGCAACGGGCTCGCGCTGCGCTCGACTTTGCTAAGACGCTTCGAGATCGCGAACATGATTCACTGCGAGCCGAGTTATATTCTATGGAAAAATTATGGATCGAACTGTAATCGTACGTCTTAAAGTCCGTAGGTACGAGAAAGTTTTTATTTTACACGAAACTATCGAAACTGCGTGACGCGTCTCGTCGCATTGATAAATTAGATTTCCCACTTGAGACGCGAATTAATTTTCGTAATCAAACTCGCGGACGGATAAAACAAAAAACTAAGCGCGATTTCGATCAGAACGCACAACACGAATTTCAGCTACACATTGAACGCTAGTGGAAAAATTACCGGATCGTAAATCATGCAAGGTGCGAACCGACGTATTTTTGCTCCACGGATTTACCGACGAATCCGAGCGCGTCTACCTTATTACGATGTTTACTCGCTTCGATATTCGAATCCTATTCTTCAAACGTATTTCATTCTCGTACCCTGGACATTCCGGTCACCTCGAATTAACCACGAAATCGAGAATTTCAGTCTTACGAATGATCCACGTCCTGTCGTCACGTGAAGATACCAAAAAATGGATCGATTCATGGACAGCCTCGGAAGACGTCTCGTTTTTTCGACGCGGAATCCATATGCTAGCAGAAAGATGTGAAAAAGAGCTGGCTAGCGAGGGGCAATACTTTGACTAAAATATGTTGTTAATAAATACTGTAAATAAAGTTCTTATTTTCCTAAAAAATAGCGAGAACTTATTGGAGATTCTAATATTAATGGCGATTATCGCAAACGTACGAGACACCTCGTAAAACTTTCCGACGAGCCAGGACGAACGAATAAATCGAATCCTCCTGCTCTCTTCGGTTTCGTACGAATTTTATCCTTTGTATTTATAGTTCTTGTTTATAGTAAATATAATAGTATCATTAAAAAATATGATTTAATT
Organism: Liostenogaster flavolineata; assembly: GCA_025433975.1. Classification (NCBI taxonomy): domain Eukaryota; kingdom Metazoa; phylum Arthropoda; class Insecta; order Hymenoptera; family Vespidae; genus Liostenogaster; species Liostenogaster flavolineata. The sequence continues at coordinate 1,135,017 of JAITYT010000714.1, forward strand.
GTTATCTTTATATTAAAAAGTATTATTAATAATATATTTAATAGCAATATTTTTTTATTTGCAGTAAATATGCATAGTTTGTATTAACAGTAATTTTATCATTTTATTTTTTCTCCTATCGCCAAATCCAGCCTATCGTTCGAGTACGTGCGCGCGCGAGGAAAGGAAAGACAAATTTGTCGAAAGGTAAAACCGAAGGATTATGTATTTCCTTTATCGGAAGGAATAAAAGGATGCGGCAGCGGCACCGGCGTCGGAGACGACGGAGTTCCTTTCTACGACAAAGGCGCTCGAAAGAGATCGTTCTGTTGCATATGCATCGTCATGCACCTTTCTCCTCCTTGTAACGGGCGGCACAAAGCGAAGCAGCTTGATCTCAAAGCACTTTTTCAGCAGACATTATCGCTTTGTGAGGTAAGGTGTGCGCTCGCACAGCGACGAAAGGAACGGCAAACGGTCGCACCGCCTTCCTGAATACAAAAGCTTCCGTTATTTTAAATCAAGGCTCGCTTCGCGCCATCCCTCGTCGTCGGAATTTTACCAGCTCTTTCCCTCGCTGCTATCTTTGCCCGACGGTGCTCGACGAATGTCAAGGCTTACCGGCTGCTCCACGTGACCCTCATCGACTTACGAATCGCTCTTGATCCGAGCCTTTTGCATCCTTTGGGCTGCGTTGCTACTAGCATCGACTGGCTTGCGCCAAACGATTACGAGCGTTGTTGATGCGTTCGACTAGCTTCGCTGTGCGACGGAAGGTCGACTCGGTTAGGGTCTCCGGTTGTATTGCGATACTTTTTTCCCTAAGATCTAGCGTTTGGAGGAAGCCGAATTCCTAGAAAGGGCGTGTGCTTGCTCCCCATCAGGTTTTAACATAACAGTAACGTAGGAATCGTGATTTTCCGGAGTGGTAAATTTTTTCTATTTTCTGTTTTCTAAGTGAAGTAAATTTTCTTTATTATTTAATATTTGCTAATAACGTATCGTGTGACTTTAAGTAATATAAAATAACATTAGAAATTATTTTTTAATATTTTTTATAAATTCATTTTGACTTCTTAGGCAATATCGGTATATACTAAATCTCGGGCGATCTAGTGTTAAATGCACTTTTGATGATAATAATAACAATTTACGCTTGCTCCTTTATTCCAGACCGATACTCGCTATACTCTCACTCGCAAAATGATTTTCTCATTTATAACTATCTGATTGTCCGACTAACAGGCTAAACACGAGATTCGCTGAACGAGCTACTACATTTAATATGTTAATTAAGCAGATCGATGCTTCGCGGAAGATATTAAAAAATATCGATTTCGACGATTTAAACAACTCTTTCACCTCTAACGAAGATGTTTGTTAAAATACACTTTGCAAGCTCAACTTCAATTTTTATGTCAAACTTTTTCACAAACTACTTCGTACTTGAATTTCATCGAAATTTGGGATCTGTGGATTGACAAAAAAGTTTCCAAATATTTCATTCGCTCCTCTTGGTCCCTCAGATCGATATTCGATCGAAAGAATGACGAAAATTGATTCGCGCACACCGTCTTAACTTTAAAATCAAAGAGGGCGACTAGATAGATTCCGTAGCTTCAATCTGCCCTGAATAATAGTCGAGTAGGAGTAATTCCAGTAAATTACGGCACCTATCGTTCCCAAACAACGGATTCAATATCCTATGGAACACAGGGTAAGCCTGTCGCATCGCTACGCGTGCCTCAAATGATAACGTAACACGACTGAGACCGCATTGTGTGCGCTAATGCAAGCCGAAGCCGCACGTATACGAGACATGTACCCGAGTGGATGTACGAGTGACTTCGTTGCCAGAAAGCAAACCTGGTACCGAATAAGTGCACGAGCAATTCAAAGGGCGGCTGCGATTGACGTTGTTAACATCCGTAATCATGGCGCGACTTCGATAGGTCTTCGAACGAACGCGGTATTCTGTCGAATCCCAATAAGAACTGAATTCTTCGAAATCTTCGATCGGACTGATCTTGAAAGACGTAAGGCAAGTCCGAAAAAAGGCTTCGTCCGAGTACTCTTAAGCGACTTGATCGAGTTTACGATCGACTGTTCTATTTGGACGGTTGGTGTTGAAGCTGTTAGCAATTGCTGGGTTAGCAATCGACGCTGCTAATCTCCGTAATCATGACGCGACTTCGAACGCGGTATTCTGTTAGATCCCGATAGAAACTGACTTCTTTGAAATCTTCGATCAGACTGATACTCAGGACACATTAGGACACAGCAAAAATTATCCAAGTAAATAGAAAATATAGTAAAATACAGTAAATATAAAAAAGTAAATAGTATTTATGTATGTATACAAATCTATATACATCGCATACATACATCTATTCGTTTATTTCTACTCCCATTAATTTTCTGTAATTTTTACATCGATACCTTTTTATATGAACATTGTTCTAGAAGAATGCGCTCGTCCGTTAAGGGTTAAAATCGTCGAATCATCCGTAACGTCAAGCACCTGACTTAGAGCACCTTTCGTTGCTTCTAAAGACTCTATTCTCAAGTAATTGATATTTAAAACATATTCAGGACAAAAATAACAACGATCAAATTCATCGTAGCAGTAGAATTATTAATACGATTCAGAAACAGAAACTCCTACAAAGCTGCAGCCCGTATGATTCGATCTACCTTACGTGAAAATGAAAGTTCGAACGTTCTTCGACGCCATTTCTGAAGTCTTTCTCCCCGAATAACTCCTAATTTTGATTCATAATGCATCGAAGGAAGATATCGTTGGAATCCGTTGGACGGAGGACCGCTCGTCCTACGTCGTTTATTCGAGAAAATAACTTATAATCTACTTCGGGAAGCGAGACTAATCGTTCGCGGCAGATACCGCGCGCCTCATTTCGAAGCTAATTTTCGTCCAATTTAAGGGATTCCCACGTTAAATCGTCAAACGTCAATCAAAGTTTTCCTTTCAAACTTTCTTCGCTTCCTTTTCCCACGGAACTTATTAAAGTATAAGGAGAAGAGGGAAGGGGAGCGGGAACGGGAGGGATTTCCCTTCGAACGAAAAGGTGGAACGAACCGAATGAAAGTCCGCGCACGACGATACGCAAAAAAGGAATACGAGAGAAAGGAAAATTTGAGGTTTACATATCGTTAAGTCCAAGGTGAAATGGCGTTTATTTGAATGCCTCGGTAGAGGCGGGGAATACCGAAACTATCGCGAAATGTCAAGAGAGCGAGAGAGAGAGGGGACGAAGGGAAGGAGAAGGAGAAAGCGAAAGAAAGCGCCAAGGTAAATTTTGCACGATCGATCGAGTCCTTACCGGAGAAACTCGACGTTTCCTCTCTAAACTTTAAGCCCTGCTTATACCGTCGATCACCCAATCAAGCAGCGCAATTCAGAACTTAAATCCTACTTAAATTTTAAGTAGAAAACCTCGACGAAGCTTCCTCGAGAGAGCGCACGCACGAGTAAGGAACGACGGGCCGATAATCGCGACGACTGCTGTCACTCGTCCCTCTCCCTCCTACTCCGGGGCACGCCGCCATTATGGAGAACGTTATTCGACGTCGTCGACGAGCCAGAAACGTTCGTAACTCCGGCGTAATTAAAGATCGAAAAATATCCGCGCCACGACAGCCAATCATCCGTCGTTGCGTTTCTTAGCTCCCGGGAAAGAAGGAACGAAGGATGGAAGAAGAGAAACTAGGGGAGAGAAGTTGAAGAATGGAAGTGAATTTTGTCCGGTGAGAAGATCTCGAGTCGTCTGAAATTTATTGGATTGCCCGGAAAATCCGTGCCGAATTTTTTCTTTTCTTTCGAACATTTATTTTCTTTTTAATACAAATAATATAAATAATAAAATAATAAATAAATTTAAGAATAACCGAAAACTTGTCGGGCAACCCGATATTTGCCCTTTTCGATCGATTCGACCTCACCGAGGCAGACGATAAGGAACGATTCGACGAATTTCGTGGTGGTAAAATTGTAGGCGCGTCCCTCCCCCCCCCTCCCCTTCGGGTTATCGTTCAGTTTCCCTCCCCGCGCTACTTCCTTCTCTTTTCGCACTTTCCATTTTCCCATTCGCTCGTTTATTTTCACTGAACGACGACTATCGAATCGCACGATTTAAAGCAAACAATTGTATCTAGTATTTAGAACAGTCGATACGTCGAATATCGACACCCACTTTGTTATCGTATGGTTTTTTTCCAATTGACTCTTCGTTGGTCGATCGTTTAACACTAAACGTACCAAAACATTTGACTCGGTATTGAACTCGCAAACAAGACGACAGCCATAATTTAAACTCGCGCTCGAATAAAACTTTATACTTGTACTTTTATAAACTATACGATAAAGCTTTAATGTCCCCTCAGAGGGGACAACGGAGTCCAAAGGGTTAAAAAGAAGAAATTAATCGATCAACGCGCCTCCGAGACGTTTCCCTTCCTATATCTTCCATTTGTCATCTATTTGTCTACTCCGTAAACGACTGCAGTCGTTAATCTTCCTATTCGATAAAACGGCCGTTCTATTCGCGAAGTTCGCGCGAGGAACGTTAATACGCCCGTTACGAATAGGCAGGAAGAGATGGACGGAGATATTTTCATCGAGCGGGCAATGAACTGCGAATCATTTATAGGCGCATCAAATCCTTTCGCTTCCCGCGAGCACGACTGCGAATCGATAGGAAATTTTTAATGATCCCATCGGCGTTTCGATGGACTGCTCTCCGTTGGCGCGCGCGTTCGACGGGCAAGTTTCTCTTGCCTATTAAAAATTTTCGCATCGATTTACACCCATCCGTTCTACGCGAGCGTAGGACTCATTCGTGCTACTCGAGAGGACGATTTTTCGATTGCGTGGAAATTGAAGATCGTTAATGTTTCCTCGCGTCGCGTTCGCGCTCGCCTCTTAATTATGCGAAAAGCTCGTTGCGTTCGTCCATCCGCCGGTACGTCTATCGCATTCGTCCGAATTTAATTTAGCGGAGAGACAAAACGAACGAGACTTTTCGATGGAAGCATTACACTCGTCCTCTCGTCCAATTTATTCCTAAATTATTATGAAATTCCTTTTTCGAATTCTGCGCTCTAGAATCGTAGCGTGGGATGGGAACGTTCGATAAGAATACCGACGATTATTGTCACCCGTTCCCCGATATCTCGGTGCTTTCGAACGAATTTATAAGAAAGGATGGAAATAAAATCTTGAGGAACGAAATCGCTGTTATCATCGCGACGACGACGACAACGATATCACGCGGATCACAAAGCCCGAGAGAAAATTGAGATCTCTCGAGCCGCCTACGTGTTAAAGCATTTCAATCTAACGCATACCATCGGGCAAAAATTTCGCTCCCCCGAGTTCGCGGCTGCGAATCGGCTCTCTTTCGCGCGAGTATCCCGCGCGCATCCTCTTCGACCTCTTCGACATCGAACTAGCGATCGAATCGATTTGGCGACGAGAAGCGTGAGCCAAACGTTGTAACTCGAGTCTGTCGTTTTTCGTGATTCGTCGTTGTAATCGTCGTCGTCTTCGCGAGTTTCATGATCGAAGGGAGAAACGAGACGCACGGAATTTTAGACGATAAAATAGACCCACGCTGTACGAAAGTTTTATTCCTTTTTAAATTAATTATAATTGGTTTATTTTTATTGATAAAGAAATCACGTAATATAAAAACATAGGAAAATAACAATTCGATTCAATTTTTTGTTATAAAGTGGGACGCTTATTTATAAGTTCTTTGGTGTTATTCAAACGAGCGACTCGAAAAATGCATTTTTACTACCGATCGCGTCGTCGGTCACCGGTGACCCCTATGGCAATCAACGTGTTAACACATTAAGCTCACGAATTTTCGAAATAACGAAAAACGAAGCGAATCAAGATATATGTGTAAATTTTGTATGCTTCCTCTTTATAGAAAAAAATGTTTCATAGAAAAAACTTCGGTGAAATTTATATTTAAATAAAATTTTATAATAATTATTATAAGACAATACTGTTTAATAATACCCCAAGTGCATCCTATTTTACAATTTCTAAAAAATTCATACAAATTATTTTTCAAGTAAAGAAGTTGTTATAATTATTAAAAAACATAATTTCTGTTCAATAATGCTTCATAAATAACAAAGTTATGATGATTATAGAACGTACAAACTTGGCCAAAAACGTGCGGTCCCAAGCGTATGTCTTACAGATTTCTCGGCTGTAGCCGCGGACCGCTGTCCCTATCGTCGTGGTTTAAAAAAGTTAAGAAAGGGTAAACATTCTTTTTTTAATTTTAACAAAATAAGTTCGCCGTCGTGTCTTTAGAAGCACGAGACAACATAAAGATAATTTCATAAATCATTAAAATCGATGGATTGGCTCCCAACTGGCTAAAGGATAAGGAAAAATAGGTCCCTAACCAAGGGGTTAATGCGTTAATAACGAAAGTGCGACAAGACAAGATGGATACGCGGCTTCGATGACGACGAAGAGACGGAATTGGAGCGAGTTCGCTCGCCTCTCTTCATATTTTCTTAGATGCCACTTTATCGAACCTGTCGATGGTTCCGCCGCGAAGGCAGGATCCAATTAAACCTCTCGAAGGACAGGTGAGCAGCGTGGTGGTTCGATTGCGAGTAGGAATCGTTCTCGACGATTCTCGTACGGTTTCCGTCTGCGGACGCGGCTGGAAGGGAAGCCCGAGTATATGTCTTCGACCGCGAGAAACCCCTAGAAAAGTTAAAGAAACGGAGAGGAAGAGACGAGAAGAAAAGAAGAAAAAGAGGGAGGCGATTCTTTCACAATCGCAGTCTTAAGAATCCGAACAATGCGAAGATCAGGCGGCGTCCATCGTCTCGACGCCGACTCGAATTTCACGGAGTATCGATCGATCGAATCGGCATTGGTAGCTTCTTAGGAGAGGTCGGGGCTACCGAGGAAACGAGTTCGACGTATCGAATATCCAACCCTTCGTCGAGGGAGCGCTTCCAAGTGAAAAACGCGACGGCGATGACTACCTCGCCTTGTCAGCTTATCCTTGAATTGCGATCGGTACTTCGTTCCATTCGTTTCTACATCCAGAGGAAATAAGGTATCGAGCGGAGGACGCTGGCGGACGAGAAGCGACGAGATACAGTCAGCCAATCGAGTTCGATCGATTTCCGTCCGCGTCGCCACGTCCGACTCGCGATCCGCCCAGTATTACGCGACATCGATTTCGAATTCGCCGATTTCCGCGTTACTCGTTTACCGTACTTACCGATTCGCCCCGTCGGTAAGTCGAGAGATCCGCCATCGAATCGATCGGAAGCGCGCGATCCGTTTCTACCTCGTCCACGTTTCAATCTTTCCAATGGTTTACTCTCCACGTTGAAGTACTCTATACCAGTTGGAATATGCTTTTAAACTTCGAATCGCTCGATTGCGACCTAAACCTTTGTTGGATTAAATTCGTTCGATCGTGTCCTATTTTCGATAAATCCTCGATTACGCTTCGTTCGCGACCTACCTAGCCAACGATACTTCAGGACAGATCTAAGCGCCCCGCGAAAAGCCATCTTCTAAATGCGTTTTATAAATTTCAATCTTCGAACGCGCAGGAAACCGACGAAGGTTCGATGGACGACGTGGTTTCGTCCTTATTAAATATAAAATCTCGTTACACGCTCCGTGCCGCGTGGGGCGTATACGACCCTCGCTGAACTTCCGTTCAGGCCGTTTGGAATTCTCATTGCAAAATGAAGAATTTTTTCAATATTTATGGTATCTGCTCTGGATATGCATCTGATCTGACGTTTTATAACGATAATAATCTTTTATCCATAGTACCAAACATGAGTTTGACATGAAATCAAAAGAAAGAGAACAGCTGTAAAATTTGATATGAAAATAATGTTAAAATGTTTGGCTCGAAATCGGGAAAAAATTGCACCATGAAAGTTATTACATTTTGCGACAGTTGTTCGTACAAGCTTCATTTATGTTTGCCATGTTTCGACGAAGTTCACTGCAATATGCCTTTCTAATTGTAAGCAGGATAGTAAACAACAATATTAAATATATTCGAAGTAAAAGACTTTACTTTTTATTCATTTAGACTTTATTAAAGTGGTTTTGTAGGAGCTTGCAGCTCCTTTAGCAGAGTAAATATTCGACCATGTGTTCGCTAAAATAATTCCCCAAAAATCGACTTTATTGCTTCGTTGTCTAATACATATTAAAATATATATATCCTTCTCTTGCTAATTATGGTTCTGTACTATTGGAAAATTGTAAGGCGTACGTGAAAGACGATTTTACTTAATCGTGGAACCGTGGGTCGAATACGCCTCGCGCAGCTTGAACGGGAAGACTTTAAAAACGATCCGACACGAAACGTGTTAAGAACGAGTCTTAGGTAAAAGCATCGTCTATAATCGAAGCGTATAGCAATTTTACAATTTTTAGAAAATACAGCGAAGTTATTCAGAAGTCATTGACAAATAGCAAAAGTCGTTCAAGTCCTCGAAAATTCTTGTTAAACGTGGGACCATTGCCGACACGCAACGTGTTAACGAATGCGGTTCCACATTCAAAATCTTTCACTATCTATCGTTCGCTTAGAAAGTTGCGTACTCCGTTATATTCCTTCGCGATTCTTTTTCCGATGATTTCTTGCTTCGCAGTAGCCAGGCATCGCGCAAAAGAGTTTCGGGTGGTCGTTGAACGTTTCTTGTTAATCGACGACCGCGTGGTATCGCAGTCTCGTCGCCGTACACGTGCCCAATGCGTCCGTTTGTTCCTCGAGTGGTCGAGTCGCTCTTTTGTCGGTGAGTCGCACAGGTGTGGCCGGGACACGTCGCGCGCTTCGCGTCTCCATTGTGTTACCATCCGTTCTTTCGTTTATTTCTACGGTCACTTAACGAGTCCCGTCGCACGAATACTTTGTCCCGATCGTAAGCTACGAAGAACGGTAGGTGTAATTCACCGTGACGGTATATAGTATATTTCCCCGACAGCCTTCCGTATCGAAACTTCGACCTTCTCTTCCGACGATACGACGATGTAAAAATATTAAGTTGGTGCGTATGAAATGTCAGATTTTCTTTACACGTGAACGTATGATTTAGTTTTTGATTGGCCGATACTTCTCCACGAACAAAACAATTGCGAAATTAAATGAATTAAAATATGAAATTTTGCGGTACCCAGCTTATTCTGTATTTATTTTTTAATATTATTATTTCTATATTTTATTCTATTATTATATAAGCCAGATCTTTCGCCAAGCGATTTTCATTTTTTTAAACATTTAGAACAGTTTTTACGGGCTAAACGTTATAAAAACGAAGACAGCCTGAAAAATTCCAAATCAGAGTTTATCGATTCTAAAGATTGGAATTTCTTTAAGACAAGCGTCTATGCATTAAAATCTCGTTGCGAAAAGTGTATCGAAACAAATGGAGCATATTTTGATGAAGTAAACAGCTTTTGAAAAAAGATATGCAGTTTTATACATTCACCTTAAAATTCTTATTAATATTACGGAATTATTCTCATAATTACGGCAATATGTATCGTATGAATCGTAAGATGAGTAAGACAAAATTGGCTTGACGCTTCCAAAATAATCCTTCTATCACGGACCATATCGAGAGACCATTTCTGAGACAGTCCAATGGAATCTCTCTCTTCCCCTGTCCTTTTTTCTCCCCTTCATCTGCTTCGTATCGTCGATCGAAATCTTCCCGATAGGTAAGCACGATGTTAAGTACTCGTTGTCGGAGCGCCGTATCGCGTAAAGCTTCCCGCGGTGAACCATGTCAGTTGATTTATGTATTGGCACGTTTCGATACAAGAGAGAGAGAGAGAGAGAGAGAGAGAGAGA
>JAITYT010000715.1:8183-21629 GCA_025433975.1 Liostenogaster flavolineata
CTCTTTTTCTGCAAGTTCTTTGGCGAACTGAAATAGAAAAAACTTTTTGGATAATTTTGATCCAGTACACTCTTTGTACAAGATTTATGTGTTTATTGCCGCTAAATCTAAAATGTTGAAGAACACCTGGAGAGGTCACCGAAAAGATGCTGCTTTGGTATATTTGCGCGCTATTTGGTCTATTACGTCGACTCCAAACTTTGTCTCGTTGTAATATGTTATTGTTTCTGGAGTATGTTTTTTATCGTCTTTAGATTTGGCTTAATTTTATATATAGCGAGTATGCATTTTCCTTTTATAATGTTTTGATGAATACAACTTCATTTTATCTTTCTTAATTTTTGCTGGCATTGGAAGTTCTCTCTTGTTGGCTCGAATAGTTGCAACTAAAGTGGTTCTTTTCGCAACTAATTTTTCAGCTAGAAGAACACTAGTGAAAAAATTATCCATTGTTATGCTTCTTCCTTGATGAAGATACGGTTCGGCTAACTTTTAAACGACAAATTCGCCCAAAGGCGAAAAGGTTGAAGTTCGCGTTTCATCCTTACCTAAGTAAGGGAACCCATTTATAACGTATTTAGATCGAAGATCTACTGCCAACCAAAACTTTATGCCAAATTTCTGCGGCTTTTTTGGCGTGTGAATTTGTGTGAATTTGCAGCGGGCTTTAGTAGGAAATAGTTGTTCATCTATCGAAATCTTGTCGTGAGGTTTATAACAGCATTGGCTATCGTGTATAAACTGATTGCATATTTCGAACGTCATTGCAAATTTGTGTTTTTTTATCAAATCGGAGGAATCGAAGAATTTGCATGAATTCATTCCTGGGCATTGTACTTTGTACCGTTGCTTATCTTCTTTCATTTGAGATAACGGGATCGAGGTATACTCGGTGCATTCATATGTGTTGTAATTTTCACAGAGATAAAACTAATTTACTAAAAATGTCGTCAAATTGACGACAATTTTTCAGAACTTTTGAAGAAAATGGACTTCGATATATATCTGCCTCGTTCAACTGATAAAAGTCAGTACAAGAGACAAAATAGAAACGCGAACGGTTTTTGTAATTGTCCTAAAAAAGTTCGAAGCGCGTCAAAACGACGCGTCCCGTAAACCAAGCGTTAGCCTCGTCGCGCTTCCGATTGGTCAGGTGCGAAATCATGGAGAAAGTGGAAATTTGCAGGTGGACGCTGGCGTGGCCGACCGGGGATGGTCTCCGATCGATATAGCATCGATCCGATTGGCCGGCCGCGTCTCCGAATATTTCAGATACGTCGCGGACACCCGCGACGTCGTAATGGCCGCGAAGGCACGACGATAATGGGTCTAGGCGTCGTGTCGCTCGGGCACCCGTCGTCTTTCGAAAGTTCTCGTCGTCGACACCACCGCCTACGGCTTCTGAATAGCGGAAGTACGCGTATCGGGTCGGTATCGGGGCGGAACGCCAACGTCGCTCGAACGCGCTACTCACACGACCGGAGAGAGAGAGAGAGAGAGAGATAGACGTTTTAGCCACGTATCCGCGATGCGACGTGACGATATACGCAACGTGCTCCCCGTCGTTCTCGTCGTCATTTTCTAAGATAGCTTCTCCCGGCCGTGAGTCGCGCGATAAAGAATCGGCGTCGTTCGATGTTAAGGAACCGAGCATTAACGAAATTGTTGCGGCGAAACCGCATTCCTCCCCTCCCTCCCGCTAGAGGTAACAGCCTTCCCTTTCTCAAGCGCGACGAGTACCACACAACGAGATGCGCGCGTGTGTGTGTCTCGCGTACGTTTTCCCCCACTCCTTGTCGTCTTCTCGTCTTCCTCTTGCTCTCCTTGTTTTCCACGTTCTCTCTCTCTCTCTCTCGAGCCGTCGGCATCGCGATAGGATTGATGAAATTGGAACGCTGATTAAATTGTTGCTGCTTCGCGCTGACATACCGCCGAACGACGCTGAGTGAAACTCGTTCGCGTTTCGCACCGGCCGCTCGAGTAACGTCGAAAACAACGACGTCGTCCTTGTCCTTGTCCTTGTCCTTGTCCTTGTTCTTGTTCTTGTCGCCGTTACTTTCTCCGATGTCGTTGGATTCGTTTGCGAATCCCAGCGAAATTTTCTCGCACTTGTTTTTCGCCTTCGAAAGTTTGGAAAAGTTCGAGAATTCGATCCTCGCTCCGATCGTTATCCTCGAACTTGCCTTTCCTTCGATCTTGGCATCTCGCGAACCTGACCGAATCCGATCGTAAGCGTGGACAAAGGAAAGTCGTTAAAGTCGGTGGAACGACGATCGATCGCGGGGGCGATTCTTCGGACGAAGGGCGACGGTGAGAGTGAACGGAGGAACGAACGACGAATCCCGAGATCGCGTAAAAGTCAAGCACTCGTTCAAAGTGTATTAATCTACCGGGGATAATCCGGTCTGCTATTTCGAGCGAAAGAGTAGGAGGAGACGAGAGAGAGAGAGAGGGGGAGGTAGAGAGGAAGGAAGGAACGAAGGAACGAAGGAAGAAAGAGTTCCGACAAACTTTCGCTGGTTTCATCGATCTGTAGTTGAAAACTCATGAATGGGCGAGAATAAGCCAAGTTTCCGTCGCACTCGAAACAACGCGTAGCGGGAATCCATTTTCAAGCGGCACCACGCGAAAACTTTTCCTACCGCGCGCTTCGAAAACTTTACGCGAAACTTTCCTCGCCGATGGTTTAAAGAGCGGCAATGCTCCGCAATGAGGCAACGAGGTTAATCCCTCGAAATTAAGACGCTCGAAAGGATTTCGTCAAAAAAAAAAACAAAAAAGAAAAAAAAACACAGTGCCAACTTCGATCGCTAAAGGAACTTGTTGTTTCTTTCGATCGGATCCTCGATGGAGGATCAACGCTGCACGATTCTTCGTCGATCTTTGCATTAAATCGTCGACGATCGTTTCTTCTCTGAAATGAATGGTCTGGGACAGGGGTGGTCAACCTTTCGCATACCTCGCGCCAATTTTTTGACGGATAAGTTCAGATGCGTCACATAAATCGAAGACTTTTTATACCGTCTTACGTTCGTGTTTAGTCGCTGATAAATAGAAATAAGGATAGAGTCTATTTCGCTTAGGGGAGGAAACGGAATAACTTAACCACGCGGTTAAATTAATTAATTTACGACGGTTTAACGAAGCACCGATCTAAGATAATCAGGAACGATCTTTCGGAACTGACCGAAGCGCCACTTGTACCACGGTTTGGCCTTCCCTGGTCTAGAAAGAAACCGAAGGACAATGAACGAGCGAAAAATCGTTGTTTCGGCTCGAATCACGCTGTCCGAACGATAGAACAAGGCTGATGTCTGCCTAGGGAAGGCCGACAGCAAGCTTACGCGAACTTAAACTTTTGTACGCGGACTCTTAACGCATTGTTGACCGGTTAACACCGCATGCGGTTGACTTCCGCATTCGATTAAAAAAATAATAGCCGGTGACATGACATGGTTGCTGTGTAAAATTGCCAGTCGATAAAGTGTCAACACTTAGCCGACTGTATGGTTTCCACCGCGCATTTTTCGCAAGTTACGCAGACTGATATGCCCTGTTTGAAATCAAAAAAGTCTGAAAATTATTGTTTTATTATTATTATTTATTTTTCTTTGGACTAGAAATGAATTAAAAAGAGCAGCATTCGAGAAATAAATCACTCTTTTTTTTGTCCATTTGGTGCTTTTTCGAAGAATATTATAATAAGACATATCGATCGGCACGCTCAACTCCTTTCACATGTTTGCTGTATTCCACAACACATTTGGATCTTTTTATCACTCTTGGCCAATGCGAAACGCTCATCATTTCTGCCGAACGAATGATTGAAATGGTTCTTACCATTCGGCTTCTCTTCGCTCGTCAAAGTCGTAAAAGAACTTGCCACTTTCTCGCAAATTTCATTTCATGTTTTTTCTCTGTAATGTTGTTTAAATTCTCCAGAAATCCTTTATTTGTTGTAATTAGTTGCCCTAATTGTTCCCCGAAAGAAGAAACGCGTTGCTAACGTCAAAGTGGGATACCTCCCCGATATTAAGCCTGTAGAGGGTGTGTTAAAAAAGTGAAATTGTTTAAACTGAATTTTTTTTATCAATTTGTCAATTTAACCATACAACGAGGGTCGTAAATCCTCCTTGGCGATAAACCACACGGGTTAAAGGAACGGTTGAATTCTCGGTTGCCCAAGAGGAAAATTAGGAAAACAAGAGAAAGAGCGTCTTTACTCTTTGCTTTCGTAAAAACGAGGTCGCTAACGCAACGAAAGAAAAAATCGTTACGAGAAGGGGAGAAGTTACAAGTTCGGCTAAATAAATTTAGATAACGAGAATATCGATGGAAAGTTGAAATCTTCCTTACCGATTGAAAGATCGATCCACGAAATCGCTTGGCACGCGCTCCTTTCCATTTACTCGTTTCGTCTTGACGGTCGACGAGATAAGGGCGACGAATCTCGCCGTCGTCTCGATCGCGGAAAGTCGATCGAACTCGATCGTGACTCTCGACGAGTTTGAACGCGACGGTGGTTGAGATCCGATCGCGCGATACGACGACGAGCTCCAATAGCTCGTCCTTTCGCGACAAAACAGAAAGAAAGAAAGAAAGAAAGAAAAGAGAACCTCGCGAGATTCGCTCTCTCGATTACGTTGGCGGTGGTGGTTGGAAAGAACGGCGATCGCGGCCGGTCTCGTCGTTCGTTTGGAGGTACGCGTGGACGCACGCAGTCGTTACTCCTCGTCGAGACTCTCTTTCTATCCTCGACCCCACTCTATGCGCCGTGTACTTATGAATGGCCTTTCACGGAAGAGCCGATATACGTAACATAACGCAGCAGTGTCCATTCACGGAATCCCCGTAGCCTTCCTACGTATTTACCGTTTCGCAAGGCCGATCCTGCGTTCGCTGCTTCTCGCGACCAGCGCAGTCTCCAAGAAATCGTCGTACTTCCTTCGATCGCGTCGCTTTCCTCGTAGGAGAGATTTCGACGTAGGAGGATCGTAAGGAGGAAAAGAGGGCGGCAGGATAGCGTAGCACGAATCACGAACCGTCGGTATTCGTGCCGCGGCGTCGCAAAGAGGATAGGAGAAGGTTGATGGAAAGGTCGAGCGCTCGATGGAGGAGCAGGAAGAGTCGGAGGGGCAAAGCGGAGAAGAAGGCGGAGTAGAAAGAGACGAGGAAGAGCGCGAAGGGTGGCGGAGGGTCGCGCGATTAATTCGCGGAACGACGAAGGATATTCCCGCGGCTGGCCCCGTCTCTGTCTTTTTCTCCACTCTCGTCTCTCTCTCTCTCTCTCTCTGTCGCTCTCGGTCGATCCGTCCGTCCTTCTTCCACGGCGACGTTGGCTCTTTCTCTCTCTCTCTCTCTCGCTCGCTCGCTCATCTCCAGCGGTGTCCGCGGCATTAGGCGTCGATCTACCGAGATACGGAGATCGAGCCGGCGGTGGCGCGCCTCTGGCCTCGTCGATGCCAAGCACGTCTGCCTTTTGGGGCGCACCGTACATAGGTGCCCTTTGCGTACCTATGTACGCGCTCGTATATACGTACGTACATATAGCCACACGTGTAGGCATTGGTACATAGGTGGAACGAAGCTACGGCGTACATATGTAGCGCGTTTCTCCGCGGCTGTACATAGAGTCGCGCACATAACTACGTACCTACGTACGCGCGAGGTGTCGCATGCGCGCGAGAGAGAGGATTTTCGCGCGTGTCGCGGCTCCCTTCTTTCTCTCTCTCTCTCTCTCTCTCTGCACCCTTGTCGCAACGACGCCCACCGTTGCCCGCGCCTATGTACGCGAGCGAGGATTTCCGACGTACGTACATAAGCGTCGCTTCTACGTCCGCGTTCTCTCCTTTCCTTCTTCCGTTATTTCTTCCGGCGAAATTGCAAGCGCGAATATACGCGTACGTCACGAACGAGCACACGCGCCACGTCTCCGCGTTTCTTACCGATTCGTGCAACGACGACGACGACGACGACGACAAAGACGCCGAGGAGGAGAGCTCGTTGGCACGCGTTTAAATTGGTCCGCCGCGCCGTGTCCTTCTTCGTATACGCGCCACGTGAATATACACACGAACGCGCGCCTATATACACGGACGAGTGGAAAAGCGGGCGCGATCGCACCAACCAAGCGGTACGACCTTATGTACGAACGCGGAGCCGCTTATGTACACCGCGGCGGCGTGCAACACAGGATGGTCGCTCGGTCGGTCCTTGTATATAACGTTGGTCCCATGTAAAAGGGAGTAGGACCACGGCGCTCTCTCTCTCTCTCTCTCTAAGGCACGCAAAGACTGTCGTTCTCTCGCCGATAGCGCTCACACACAGAGGCAGAGAGAAAGAGAAAGAGAGAAGGAGCGCGTTATATACGCGTCCGTCCGTCCTTCTCTAGCCGTTTAGAGCGAACGTTCTCCTCGGTCGCTCTCTCGCTTCGGCTCCGGGGTCACTTATGTATATAGAACCGAGCGCCGTCGACTCCACGGCTCTCCCCGTCTCTCTCTTTCTCCGTCTCTCTTGCTTCGTTACTACCACCACTACGTCGTCGTCGTCGTCGTCGTCGTCGTCGTCGTCGTCGATGCCAGCGCTGCTGGTGCTGCCGTTAGCAGCACCACTACCATCCTGACTCGCGAACTCGCCTGCAGACCAGATCCATAGTTAATTACCGGCCTAATCTCTATTCGCGATTGCCCGAAACCGCTCGTAAATCCCTATCGGTGTATGCGTCGCGGATTTTACCCACGTCTCTCTTTCCCTTTGTCTTTATCTTTCTCCTGTGACGTCTTCTTTCTTTCGTTTCTCGTCTTTTCGCGATGTCGATATCGATGTGGATGGTCGGTAGGATTTTACTCGCGTCTCCGGGAAACGCCCCCCTCCTAACGATCGTATCGCGCCGTGGTAGCTTGGCACATCGATCGGCGGATCGATCCGAGTCGGATACCGTTAGGAGGGAATCGGCAAGATCCGGGCCTCGACTGGTCGCTTCCGGTCACGAGGAGGAACGAATACCACGTTCCGTCGAGGAGCGAAGCGCCTCGAATATCCTTTATTTCTTTCTTTTTTAATCTCGAGATCTTCCTTTCGTTTCGATGTTTCGAAGGCGAGACGGAGTTAGCCAGTTAAGTGTTTGTAATTCTTGGCGAAAATTAAATTATATTCGTAAATTTTAATATGTTTAAAATGTTTAGAGGTCAAGACGAAATGACGCGAACGAATAAAAATTAGAAATAATTTCAGTTGCATTCGTAACTTCCTGAGAGCTAACTCGTAAGCAGTGCGGTAACACTGGATCTTTCGTTATCCAGATTTTCAGAACAAAGTATATTGGATTCTCTGTCCGCGGCCATTTTTTTTCTCTATTTTTTTTCCAAGTTTTCCGTTCATTACGTACAAGTATATGTTCCCGTTAAGCGATTGTGTAAATATTACCACTAATTACTAATAAAATTGTTCATTTTCTATAACAAAGTGGTCTTTTTAACGATATTCAACCAGCCAATACATCAACAGCGCCACTTACTCCGTGTTCGACGACTATACCCGCGACACACACTGGTGCGCGCTTTGCAAAGAGATCGCCACAGTTCCCACCCACCATCCATCGAAATTCGCATCGTTCTTCGTTTTATTAAACGATCGGTCGATCGCGTAACTTTTTGTCGCTAGCTCGTAACGCGTGATTTTGGTAGGAGGGGAAGAATCGACGTAATTCACTCGAGGGGTGAAAATTTAATGGAGGCCTGGATGCGTTCGATGCGCCTCGTCTTCGTCGTCGTGGTCGTCGTCGTCGTCGTCGTCGGTTGGCGTTGACCGTATCTATAGACGTCGCCGTCGCCGTCGCCGTCGCGGTCGAGCGCGTCGCTCGTTTGCTCGTCCAGCTCACCGCGTCGATTCGTGATTGGTTCGCTGGAGGAATCGATTCTCCCGTGACACTCTCTTCGCGACAGGGTCGCTTCAAGGATACTTTTTTTCGGAAGAGTTCCCACTCCCTCGCTCCGTCCGCCTCGAAGCTGCTACCGCGAATTTTTCTCCATCGCCGCGGTGAAACTACCACGAAAGAACGCACGATTCTCCTCACCTTCGCACGAAAGGAAAGACACGAGGCGCGTAGCGAGCGAATCTCCACTTTGAAATCACCCACGGAGACGTGGAAAATACGAGGCCTTCGACTTTTTCTTTTTTTCCGTTTCGTCATCGAGCCGCGATCCTTTCGCGTGCCCGTCTTGTTTCGTCGTCTATCGATTCGGTGGTATGGTGGTGTCGTGGTGGCGGTCTCACCGACATTTTGTCCACGCGCGTGCACACACGCACGCGTGCGCGCGCGGCGAACACGGCCACCCATTATGGAGGACGCGTATAAGACACGATCGTGCTGCGGTACGGTCATGCCTAATAAACTAGTAGCCGAGTCGGTGGCGGGCTGTACATCAGTCCGCACTCGCAGTTGCCCAGTTTCCACGCGTTTGTCGACCTCCAAATCGACGCGCACCACGGACGAACGAGAGCCGTTCGTTCGTTCCTTCGTCTTTCCTCGAGGATTCGATAGGAATTTTTATTCTCGGTATATCTGAGAGAAAACGAGGAAGTTCCAGGACTCATTTTCACTTAGAGAAAGTTATTTCGAGGAACGAAGGGAATGCAGTCAACCCTCCTGTAACGCAGTCGCGCTGCTTCAGCTTTTTCGCACACGATCGAGACAAGTGCTATCGGTCTTGTTAGTCTTTCTCGATCGTGTTTTTTTAAAATCCTCTGGGACGCAAACGAATAAGCAAAGACACGATGGCAGATTGTTTACGGTGCTCCGTTTTAATACTTAATTTGTGTGAATTTTTTTGATTCGATAGCGCTGCTTCGACCACCCGCTTTCTCGCAATTTTAAGTGCAATTTTAGTTAGTAGAAAAGTGCCCGCAAAAGTGCCTTTTGCACGCTTAATTTGTTTTATCGTAATTGGACAACATTACACAATACTGTAGGTAATTACGTATTTTTTGTCTGTTGTAATATGTAGGAATTAGAGAAGGACAGCCTTGACGAAACGGTAGAAGGCGGAATAAAGAATCGTTTTTTGGAACTTGACCTATTGGCTTGGAGTCCGGTTGGCGTTCGACTTCCTCGGGAAGTCATAAATTATTACCGATACAATTCGTGTGCGAAGATGTCGCATTTCTGGCGTGGAAATGCGACTGGAAACCTTCTCTAGGTTCCCATATAACGCGGTACGAATTAATCGCGTTATAGGAGGGTTCACTGTATTGCCACTTCGTCGTCCATTTTGTTCTTCACTAGTGTGCAATGGTGCGTACTTATTCCTCGGTTTCACCCCTGGCCCATTGTCTCCATTTTCGTAATTTTGCTTTTTTTTGACTAGAATCGTTTTCCTCGTCAGCCTAACCAAGGTCCACGTTTCATCTATGTTTTGGAGGTTAGGAATCACACCTAACCCCTCGGTTCCTTCTTGTCTAGATGCTCCTGAAGTCGTCTTTGCAGCTTTTCATATTCCAAGTACCTTATGGTGCAGTACTTCTATCTTTTTCGGGCCAAACACCCGTTCAGCTCGAGACCGTCTTGAACGTACACAACGTACCGCGTCTTGAACTGAAATGGTCCAGAATCCGAAAAGGACGGTTTATTATTATTTTATTATTTTATATATATATATATATTAATCGCGTTATGGGAGGGTCGACTGTATCGACTCCTCGACTTCTCGAGAGCGGAGTTTTTGCTTCGACGAAGGTCAACGACGACCAGTACGCGAAACAGTCTCTTCTTTTCGAGTTATCGTCGACCTCGAGCGAAGTAACTCGCGAGGTCGCCGATACGTTTTACGCGCGAGCGGAAGAAACGCCGGCTCGAATCGGAGTTGGCCGCGTCTCGCGCGCTTCCATCGTGTCGAAATCCGCATCCTTGGCCGATATTTCGGAGGAACGCTCGCGAGTCGCCGTCTTTTCGCCTATCGATCGAATCGATGGACGCCGAGGCGCGATAGCGCGGCGTTGGTCGTCTCGGTCGGTCGCAAGCGCGCGGCATACGAATTACAAGCGCCTACGACGACCGACTTACATCGAAGAGCCGACTCGTCGCGCCGAGGCCATCGTTCTCGCGGTTGATAGCCGAGTCGAGAAAACGACTCGTTACGATGAGCGAAACGAAGTCGAGGAAAAGAAGGTCGTCCTTCGAGCGACGTTCGCGTGGGTGTATCGTCGGCAATTCTACGATGATTATCGACGCGAGATTTTCCCTCGATTTATCGGCATATCGACGGGCTTTCGACGAACCAACGAATTCGGTGTAACGCGAGTTTGAGGAGTCTTTGGTAGACGACAGAAAAAGGGGAGGAGGGAGCGCGCTGGCGCCGACTTTGAAACTCCGATCGAATCCGCGACCCTGATCTCGGTCCGACGAAAGAAAAGACGCGATTTTACGCTTCGCGATGATTTGACACGTTCGTCGCCCAGCGCGATTCGGTCGGTTGAGTTTCTCGCGGGGCGCCAGAATGTAAATAGAGCGATAAGCGGGAACAGCAACGACGCAACTCCAGTAGGCGTTTTTTATATTTTTATGTCGCGTATCCTATATTTGTATTTCGACGCTTATTTCATTGAATTCCTTTTAAAATTCCAATTTAAAATCCTATTCGACACTCTGACTGTCGCGTTGGTCATACGTGACCGGACTACTTACGATCGTAAGTGTAAGTGTAAGATTTGAGCGTAAACGCTGATTAGAAGATACTTTGAAATAAAAAGTGCCTCACTGAACGATTAAACGTTTTTATTGAAACGTCGGAAATAAAAGATTAGTTTTCATGAAATCTTGCATCTAGCGGTGCACTGTGTTAAAACATTTTTGCAATCTAGGCAGTAGATGGTCACCTTATTGGTCTGATTTTTAGCAATTTCTGATCCCAACGATCTAACATTTTTTTATATATCTCCGCAAAACGTACAATAAATTATTTATTATAAACACAGCTCAGAAAATAGTCGTAAATACTGCTTTATATTCATATAATTGCAGTTGGACTAATACCTTCTGCACGTTTCTCTTACGACGAAACAAATCCCTATCAACCGTTGGGTAAGAATGTTGCCCTATATCGTCAATTCATTATCATTCTGCCATTATAATTATGCTTCGAATAATACAAATACTCCCGTGGGGTCCTGAGCAAAACGTGATTCCGGCAGTCAAAGTGTTTAACTCGAAGAAGAAGTTCACGATGGTGAACCAGTATGAGATGGTGAAAAGGTACGGAGGTATTTCCGTACCTTTACCCATCCGCCGAGGCTAATTTATAAAGTATAAGTTCATGTACCACCGGTGGTACATCCCGTCGCGAACGCGTTAAAACAGTGATACGAGCATACCCTATAGCGATGATAAGAGGAGGGAAAAAACGGAAGGGGGGCCGACTTTCAGCATCGATCGCGAGCGCACGCGCGTCGCGCTTTTCAGCAATTATCGAGGCAACGGAGCCACTTCGCCGCGGATCCCATTGGCTTCAATTTGTAGGCTGGCATTAATTCAATTGCTCCGGCGACAGTTACCAAGGTGGGATACGTGTGGGCGTTTTATCGCCTCGACGGTTATACCCGCTCCGACGTCGACGCTCGATTCGCGAGCCATCCCTCCCTCCCTCCTTCCTTCCTTCCTTCCTTCCTTCCTCTCGGTTCGTCGACGCACCTGTCTCTCTTCGATGGCGACCTTTCCTCCCAACGAGGCATCGTCGATATCGCGTCCTCCCGTTTCGCTTTGAAGATTGGCGTTATTTTCATCTGCTGGCTCGTCGCGGCGTCTCTCGCGTCTGTGATTTTAGGAAGGCCGTGGGATATCGACTAGCGTCTCGATCGATGGTCGGAAACGAATCGAAAGCTCGTACGAACTCTCCGGGAACGGTGGTGGAGAACGGTTACGCGTTCCGGACGATCGTTGGAAAGTTCTACGAGTTGCGGAGGCGCCGAGTTCGAGGAACTTTGCGAATAGGAAGGGGGTAGGGGGAGGGAGAAGCAACAGCAGGAGAAGGAGAAAAAGAGGTGGAAGCGGTCGTGAACTTGGACGTTACAGTATCGAATTGGAGGAAGTTTTTAAAGCGTCGTGTAAAACCGAGACGGCGGAGAATACGTCACGCGTTCGAAAAGTCGATAAACGCGTGCCAGTGGGGGAAACGAGCGCGCGTCTAGCGTCGTCATCGACGGAGGCGGAATCGCGCCGAATTTCGAAATCGGACAACTTTCTGGATGGATCGTCGCGAGTTTTCTATTTTTATTTACCTTCTTTTTTTTCAGTTTATTATATTTTATTGAAATAATAAGAATCATCGATTTGGAGAATCGCGCTCGTTTCCACGTTCAATTCGTCTTTAATCGACTTTAACCCATTACCCGCCGCAGTATAACGAAATGTCGGATTTTTAATTACAAATGTCGATGTATACGATGCGTTAGGTTGTTCGGAAAGTAATTTCGTTTTTTAATAAAAAAAACGTTTTTTTAGCTGGCAGGATGTCTCATAATGATTGTAAAGAAATACTCAAAATCGGGACATTGGCGGGTAATGGGTTAAAAGACACGCGTACTTTCGCTCTTGACCGAGTACGCACGTCCATCGTAGCCTCGTCGAAGTTGTCGTCCCGATGCCTCGACGCCTCGCTATCGAATCCTTGTTTATCTTTAAATCCATTTACGGTCACTCGTGACGGCGAAAAGCCGGCGCTTGTCAGCCGGTGAAGTAGGGGAAGATTTTTATCGAGAGAGAGAGAGAGAGACATATATGGCTGTCGCAGCGATAAAAAGAGAATCGAAAGATTTGTCGTGGTGGGCACTCGTGCGGAATATTACGACTCGGTGACGTCTGTTAGGACAGTTCGGCTTTAAAAAGAATACTTTAAAAGCCGGAGGGTTTATAACGGTGCCGGGGGTATATAGCACCGACTCCGAGCGTACAGTATAGGAAAGGAAGGAAAGGAAAAGAAGGAAGGCAGGCAGGAAGAGGGAGAGGAAAGACCAAGAGAGGGGGACAGAGATGAATAGAAAGAGACGGAGAGTGAGCGGTGGAGGGAGAGAGAACTACATATAGAGGTGTAACGAGCAGAACTCAACTCACGAACTCACTCCCAGTTTTTAGTGGCAACTTGTTGCTCTATGCCCATTCATACGGCTCTAACTCCCATTACGTCACGTCACATCAACTTATAATAATGGTAATGGCCGGGACCCGCCTGCGAAACCACCGTCGACCGAATTCGAAACACGATTATATTATGTGTGTATCTCTCTCTTTCACTCTCCTCTCTCCCTCTCTCGTCCTATCCGCGTTATCACTCCACCATTACGAGGAGGAGGAGGAGGAGGAGGAGAACCACGAGGTAACGAAACTCGTGTCACGATGGATGGCGCGTATCGGTGACGCGTCAGAGCGGGGTGGGGAAAAGGGGGGGGGGGAAGCGA
>JAITYT010000715.1:78422-89034 GCA_025433975.1 Liostenogaster flavolineata
ATCGATAGCAGGACACGTCACCAATGACACTTCGTCTTACCTTTGAACTTCTATCAAAATTGAAATCATTTTGTACAAACTAATCCATAATATACATTATAGTGGCTGAACTTTGTTTTAGAAAAACCTTTGAAAGTTTCTTTTGTTTCTCATCTTCAGATGTAGTACAGTAATTTCATTATCTTTGTGCACTTGTTCTACTAATTATTTAAGATCGTCGTCACCCTTGCTAACTTGCTTTTTTTACATTAGCTAATTTGACAATTTCATTAACATCAATAATATTTATCATATTCAACATTATCAATCAAAAGTAAAGCTTTCGATTCTAGTTTTTTAAATTCGCAGTAGCGTTTAACAGACGGACAAAAATGTTCGGTAAAATGTTCTGAAAAATTTGCATGGTGATTCAAGATTTTTTACTAGACTCCCAAATTACTGTTAAAGTTAATTTTGAAACTCCCTTCATTGCTCTTGGGATTCTGGAATGATAAAAAAGCAGTGGTTTTAATTTAAAGTCTCCAGCGTCTAGATGGTTAAGTGATCTTTTGCAATTTTAAATTCTGGTGCTTGCTTTTCTTTACGGAATAGAAATGTACATTTTAACATTCTCCTCCAAAAAAGGACCGTTTATCAAAATTCTAAACTAATTTAGGAGGATAATTCCTTTTTAATTTCTCCAATAATCGCTAAATCATGTTAAGCGGAGTAGCGTTATGCGGAGTTTTATTATATTTTAACACTAACGTATCAAACGGGGTCAAATGACCTTTCTCAAAAATTTCTTTAATTATTTATATTGCTTATAAAAATGGGAATATATGTTTGACTATTTTATTAGTATATGTTGTACACGATTTCCTTCAATAAACTAACAATTTTGTTCTAAAAATCAACGTCTATTTCGTAAAGGATCGTTTGATCGCTTACTGTATGATCAGATATACGAAAATGCCGATATGTTTAGTGTTAAAGAAAAAATAGTCAACCAGAAAATTTACCGTAATTAAATTTTTATGGTGATCTTTCATCTCAATATGTACGAAATTATTTTTTATTAATAATACTTTATTATTATATATATTTTAATAATTTATTGGTAAGAAGATTCGTTGTAAGTAGATTTTATCGCAGTCGTAGATCTTGCGTTACTATCGTTCATCGTACATTGTTTTTAGACTAATGTACTTAAGAATTGAAAAATGTTGGAGTACGCAAAACAGTATAGATATAATACGCCTTTGATAAGCTTATAAATTAAATTCATTAGTTTCTTCAATATAAACGTTGAATTAATGAAAAAATTCGTATAGTTTTTACGTTGTAAAATTATTTGATATTTGTGAAATTAAAGGTGATACTTTTTTCGATCATAATTCTTGTTCTTTAGATAGATTACTTAATATGGCCTTGAAAGTGAAGTCTTAACATTTCCATATTGTCAAGTATTCATTTATTGGTTAGAATATTAAGTAGTTGTAAGATTAGAAAGTGTCTGTGAATAAGAGGTACTAAGAAACCTATCATAAAAGTAAAATTTACCGTTTTCTATGTGATCTCATCGATTATGGCTCACAGTGCTTCTCTTTTAACACGTATAGTAGCTTCTTCTGTTTCTGCTACGGTTCGAGCAGGGAAAATTATCAGAGATATTCTAACTCAAGGAAGTTTGAATATTGTAGAAAAAGGCAAGAATGACTTGCAAACAGAAGCTGATCGATGTGCTCAAAAATGTATTATAATGTCTTTGACCCGTTTATTTCCAAATGTTACTATTATTGGCGAAGAAGAATCTACCAATTGTGATGTACCATCCGATTGGATTGTCACTGATGTAGATCAAGATGTTTTAAAACTGAAATTGCCGCTTCATCTTCAAAATGTAGATCCTAAAGATGTATGCATTTGGGTGGATCCTTTGGATGGTATGAAATTTTAATACATCGGTATAATAATATTTCATTTTTATATACTATTTTTTATATAGATAAATATTTAAATGACTGCCTAAATTATAATAATTTAATTATACTCTAGGTACTGCAGAATATACTCAGGGTCTTGTAGAACACGTTACGATATTAGTTGGAGTAGCTGTAAGACAAAGAGCAATTGGAGGAGTGATTCATCAACCGTATTTCAAAAATGTGTTGGAAGGTACACTTGGTCGTACTTTATGGGGAATCGATGGTGCAGGATATGGTGGTTTTATACCAGTTTTACCTTCTCAAGGAAACAGAATTATTACAACTACACGGTACATCTTATCTGCAATTTTATTCAACGTGTCTTCGCTTATGATGTTCATATAAATGTAAATAGTATTTATGTTTAGGTCACATTCAGATTCTAATGTCCAAGCTGCCATAAATGCTTTAACTCCAGATGAAGTTATTCGTGTAGGTGGTGCAGGTTATAAGGTAACATCTTTTACTAACACTACAAGAGATTTGACAAATTGTATAGAGATATATTTTTTAATAGTTCAACATAAATATAGTTTCTTTAGATATATATTATACTGTTGTATCAATTGTAAATATTGATTTTTTTTTTATAATTGGGAAGGTAATTCTTCTTCTGGAAGGAAAGGCACATGCTTACGTATTTGCAAGTCAGGGTTGCAAGCGATGGGATACTTGTGCACCTGAGGCAGTACTTCATGCTATTGGTGGTACTCTCACAGATTTTTATGGAGAAAGATATCCTTATCATGCGGAAACAATATATCCAAATCTAAAAGGGGTTTTGGCCACTGCACCTGGGCAGATACATCATTGGTATTTAAATCATATACCAGAAAAAGTTAAAGAGAATTTAAAGTAACAAACTAACATATGATAAATAATTATTTATGTATACATTCTAAAGATATTAACAGCATGAAACATGGCAATTTCTATGAAAGAATTATACTTTCGATTCCATCGATATATATGACCAGAGGAAAACATGTTTTTGGAAATAAATATTGTAAAGTACATAAATATTATATCCCAAAATTTGTAACAAAATTTATAATATATTTACAAAATATTACAAACGTTACAAAGCTACTAGTACTTTATTACCATTACCATTATTTATGTTTATCATTTGTTTAAATAGATAAAATATTAATAAAACAGGGTAACACATTCTACATAATATATAATGAGCGATGTTGTACATAAGAAATATTAAATAGTAGTCTGTTTAATAGCTGATAATAAATAATATAGACGTGTTCTTTTCAATTTTCAAAATATCAAAATATCGTATAGAAGGTATCAATTTATTTCCACAGCTTTCCTGTTCTTTTTACTCTTTTTTTTAATTTTATAATTTTGATGTAAGTGTGTCGCGCAGTAGTCGACGCAAGATTTTCCCAGAAGCAGTTTTTGGAATGTCTTGTACAAATTTTACACCACCCCTGAGTTTTTTTGGATTGGATACACGTTCTAAAATTTGTAACATACTATGATAAATTTCCATTAAAAGAATTCTTACAATTCTCTTATTATAATATTTACCATTGACATATTTGATTACATCTTCTTCAGTTATATCGAACCCATTTTGTTTAACAACAAATGCAACTGGTAGTTCTCCTGCTTCTTTGTCGAGTTGCCCAATAACGGCTGCATCTTTAATTCCCGGGTAAGTCAATAAAATTGCTTCCAATTCAGCTGGAGGAACTTGGTATCCTTTAAATTTAATAAGCTCTTTCAATCTGTCAACTATGTAAAAATAACCATCATTATCATAATATCCTATGTCTCCTGTATGTAGCCATCCATCTTTATCGATCATAGCTTTAGTAGACTTCTCATCGTTACAATATCCTTTCATTATCAAATTTCCTTTAAAGCATAATTCTCCTTCGCTATAGGGTCCCAAAGTTTTATTTGAATCAGGTTCATCCATTGGTACTATTTTGGCTAAACAATATTTTAAGAACTATTATAAATTAAGTAACATCAGTTTTATATCAGTCGCTGTTGTTATGCATACATTTCATGAAAACGTATATTCATGTAACTTCAAATATTACCTGAAGTTTCTGGAGCTAATATGCCTACACTATTATATTTATTTTTACCATCTGGCGTTAACAACACAGCTAAAGTTGTTTCCGTCAATCCATAACCTTGGTTGATATTAGTAATACGAAATCTCTTCGCTACAGTACTTTGTATTTCTTTTGATAATGGTGCTGCTCCACACCTTATTATGTACACATGTATATATGTATATATATATATTATATATTATATAAGAGAATACTATATATAAATTTTATTTAGATTTACCATATTCTTTTAATGCTTGATAGATCATATTTGTTTACTACAGGATGTTTTGCTAGGAACACCATAAGTGGAGGTACCAATATCAGTAGATCGATTTTATATTTTTCTATTGTTTTTAAAAAGATGTTTTCTTCAAAACGTGATAATATTATATGTGTAGGTCCAATGGCCATTTGAGCGGTCAATACAGCGAATGAATATGCATGAAAATATGGTAAAAGGTTTAGTATAATTACATTTTTATTTAGAATTCCTAGTGTGGGATCATTACAATGTTTTATGACAGTTAAAAAATTTTTATTTGTCAACATTACTCCCTTTGGTAATCCTGTAGTACCACTGGAGTATAAAATTGCTACTGTATGATCATTTTCGGGAAGCGTACTGACTTTAAAATTATTGACATCGTTAATGTAAATATCTGATGTTACAGTTTTGATACTTGGCAAATTGTTGTCAAAATCGTTCAGCATGACTAATTTTGGAAGCCAGGATAACTTCTTAATAGTTTCTTGCATGACAGTTACGGCTGTTTGTGAAACAAAGATATGTTTTGGTTTTGAAATATTCAGTGCATGTAGCAACTCTCTTTCTGTGTAAGATGGATTTAGTGGGCAAATGGTGATACCAAGGAAATAACAAGAGCACATGACAATGCAAAATTCTAGATTGTTTTCGCTGCATATGGCAACACAATCGTATAATTTTAATCCTGATTTGTTAAGATACACCGCTAGTTTTTTGCTGATATCAAAAATTTGATCGTAGGATCGTTTCTCTCCTGTATGTGCATTGATCTATAAGCAACGATAACAAGAAAAAGAAATAATTAATATAAACAGAATAGGCAATGGTAAATTAATAAACTACGAATAAAATATTTACTTGAGCGAGACGAGTCCCATGTTTTGCTAATTGATTAAAAATTAATTGTCCTATGGATACATCTTCAAATTCATTTACAGTAAATGAAATACCATGTAAAATATTTGCTTTATCTTTCATCTTTATTGTTTCTTTTTCTTATGATAAAATTGTTTTAAATATGTGCTACAAAAGATAAGATATTCTATCAAACTATTCTATTAATTGTGACATTGTTCAAATCAATATAACAATTTAATATATAATTTGATTATATAGAATAGATATATAGAATAGATCATAGAATTTAATATAGAATTTATCTAATCTTAAGCTTTGAGGAAATTAAAGCTATGCTTACTTATAAAATAACGTGAAACTTACCTTAAATATCAAAAGAAATTTCTGTATATTAAATTTAAATAAATACAATTCTTTTAATTATAGAAAAATTAAATATAGGTATAGAAAAAAGAAACGAGATCTGAAATCTATTAAATGTAGCCTAATTTACAGATAAATATTCTTTCGATGAAAAATGTAACTCAATAAAGATGTTAGTTACGTAATTGCACTACGTAACTAATACTAAGTACATCCGATTAAAATAAGCTATTTTTGCACAATGAAATACGAGACTCTTTAATTGATAAAAGTATATTAGTTCTATGGCGTGTTTTAAAGTATTTTTCAGAATGACATGCAGGTGGCGGTAGTGTGCAAAATAGGATTTGGTGTATCGTTTAGGTTAAAACAAATAACGCGCTAGTGCTGTGTATCATTCTTTTTTATATTTGTAAACGTTGTTCGAAATTTTTAGTATTACAAAAATATAAAATATTATTAATGACAACATGGGTGTACCGGCATTTTTTCGATGGTTAAGCCGAAAATATCCTTCCGTAATTGTGGAATGTATAGAACAGAAGGTAGGTTAGAATATTTGTTTAAAAGATGTAAGTATTATATCATTTTTTGCCTTTATAAATATGTTTCCTTAATGAAATTTAATCGTTCGAGTAAATTTATCATATAATTGACAGAAATATGGTATATGGAAATATGAAATATGACAATTAAGTTTGCGTCGAAGCCATTTTGGTTAGGATACTCATGTACGTTCATGTTTGTTTATAACAAGCGTAAACTCTGTCATAATAATTATTACAACTAGCAATGACAATTCCTCGAAATATTTCCTACCTCGAAGTATTGTAAAATTAATTTCAGTCTTAATATAAACTAATAATGTACACTGATTTTGCGTATCTTCATTTATATTTGTGTATTTAATGTTATGTTTTAGCCAATAACAACAGACGGAGTACAAGTTCCAGTTAATTCAGCAGATCCTAATCCAAATGGTGTCGAATTTGATAATCTTTATCTAGATATGAATGGTATCATTCATCCATGTACCCATCCAGAAGATAAGTAAGTCAAATTAAGTTTTTGTAAATAATAAATTTATTGTATGATTCAACTTTATCTTATTTATAAATAACAGACCAGCACCAAAAAATGAAGATGAAATGATGGAAGCTATTTTTGAGTGCATCGATCGATTATTTCGCATTGTAAGACCACGAAAGTTACTTTATATGGCTATCGATGGAGTTGTAAGTGTACCTTCGAAATACTTATCAAATACATTATCGAATTCCGATATTCATTCATCGAATTTTAATACATAGGCACCCAGAGCTAAAATGAATCAACAGAGATCACGAAGATTCCGTGCATCAAAAGAATCGTATGAAAAAATTAATGAAATTCAAAGAATACGCTCAGAATTGATATTAAAAGGAGTTACATTACCACCAGAAAAGCCAAAAGAAGAACACTTTGATAGTAATTGTATTACGCCGGTTTGTAAAACTTTTGATAATCCTTTACTATTTGTGATATATATGCTTACTCAAGGTAATGCATTTCCTTTTAGGGCACACCATTTATGGCAAAATTATCCAAATGTTTACATTACTACATACACGATCGTTTAAACAATGATCCTGGTTGGAGGAACATCAACATAATACTAAGCGATGCCAATGTGCCTGGTGAAGGAGAACATAAAATAATGGATTTTATTCGTAGACAAAGAGGTATATCTTTTTGTTAAACATTTAATAAGTATTTGCAGGTAACTTTCCTATAACGCAGAGTTCAGACTCCAGAAATATTCAGAAGAATATTCCAGAATATATTATAGGAAAATTCGTACAATTAAAAACAAATGTAAACTATTTAAGAAATACATAGCACAAAATTATAAAAATTAGGAATTGCACGTGGTTTTGTGGATCGTTCATAGTGCATCGATTTTAGAGCTAAAGGAATAATTACTTTAATCGTCATCACTATCTTTGGAAAAAAACATTTTGTGCGTGTTCTTTATTTATGATTGGCAGGATGTTATTATTGAAGGAAGTCGTGTAATAAAGTGTATGAAAAGAAGCGATAGATAGGTAATGCGTTGTACAAGGGTTACCAGTAAAAAAATAACGGAATAAGAATATTTGATAACTTGTAATTTTTCACTCATCCAATAGGTCATTCTGATCATAACCCCAATATGCAACACGTTATATGTGGTGCGGATGCTGATTTAATTATGTTGGGTCTTGCTACTCATGAACCTAACTTTACTATTATTCGCGAAGAGTTTAAGCCTAATAAACCCAAACCATGTGATATATGTGGCCAATTGGGACATGAGATGAAAGAATGTACTGGTTCAGAACCTAATCAAAAAGAAGAAGACAACGCATTTAATGCTGAATGTCAATATATATTCGTTCGATTGAACGTTCTTCGAGAATATTTAGAAAGAGAATTGCAAATGCCTAATTTGCCATTTAAATATGATTTTGAACGTGCAATAGACGATTGGGTATTTATTTGCTTTTTTGTGGGAAATGATTTTCTACCTCACCTTCCATCTTTAGAAATTAGAGAAGGTGCTGTGGACAGACTCGTCAATTTGTACAAAAAAACTGTATATAAAACGGGGGTATGTAACATAAATTAGGATATAAATTTAATAAAAATAGAATTTAATACATAATAAGCATGCTTATATTAATTTTAGGGCTTCTTGACGGATAGCGGCGATGTTAATTTGGATAGAGTACAAATGATAGTATCTGACCTGGGTGACGTTGAAGATGAAATTTTCAAAAAGAGGCAGCAAAATGAATTAGCTTTTCAACAACGGGAAAAGGATAAGAAACGGAAGTTGCAAGTTATTAGAGATTTTAAACCAAAATGGGTTCCTGTTGGACAGTTTGCTCCAAACGTATGTATTATGATAGAAATATTCATCTAATAATTTATAAGCTTTATTAAGCTTAATTGTATTTGTTACAGTTATTAAACTGTAGCAATACTTTATTAAACTGTATTTGAATTTAAGTGGAATGTTTTATATTAATCATTAATCATTATAGCCTTTGGGTCAACCTATAAAGCCAGTGGAAAATGCACGATATACCGCTTACCAAATGCGTATGCAAGAGAATTGTTTTAGTACCAGTGCAACGAAGCAACCACAACTCGTTCCTGATGCTCTGGAGAGTATGCTGACTCAAGAGGTATATACTTAATTAATCATTATTCTTGATTTGGTATAACATTACTTTCGTATATATACACTTATAATTATTTTCATATAGAATGCAAATAGTGGACAGAAATGTAAGATCGATGAAGTAATATCGGATAAATCTGACGAAGGAGTGTCGCACGATGAAGTTAGACTCTGGGAAGATGGTTTCAAAGAACGTTATTATGAATCTAAGTTCGACGTATCACCCGATAATCTTGCATTTAGGTATTGATACTATCTTATAGTTATCTCAAGAAATATGTAGTTATAAGACTTAGTAACAAATTTGTAATATATCGCCTTATTCCATAGGAATAACGTGGCTCTACAATATGTACGTGGTTTATGTTGGGTTTTACGTTATTACTATCAAGGTTGCGCTTCATGGAAATGGTATTTTCCATACCATTATGCTCCCTTTGCAAGTGATTTTATTAATATTGGAGGTTTATCAACAGAATTTGAAAAAGGAACTAAGCCAGTAAGGGAGAAAAAAAACTGAAGTATACTTTCTTCTTACAATACAATATAAAAAAAAATTATATTATTCTATTATTACAGTTTAATCCTTTGGAGCAATTGATGGGTGTGTTTCCAGCAGCAAGTAGCAAGCACGTGCCAGTACCATGGGCAAAACTAATGAGTGATCCAGTGAGTATTATATAATTATATTTATACATATACAAATACATATATATGTATCGAAAATAATGAATGTATTGTCGCGATTACAGAAGTCTTCAATCATTGATTTCTATCCAGAAGATTTTAAGATAGATCTTAATGGGAAAAAATTTGCTTGGCAAGGAGTACCATTATTACCTTTTGTTGATGAAAAAAGGTTATTTAAAGCTTTAGCACCTTACTACGATTCATTGACAGAAGCGGAAAGTAATTACTTTTATTCATAAATTAACTAATTTTTTATATAATATAACGTGTAAACGTATATAAAATATGTATTTCTTTTTCTGTTAGAAAAGCGTAATACGCGTGGAGACGATCGCTTATATCTTGGCATGGGTAACAGTGGATATGATTTTATAAAGGGACTGTATCTGAATCGTGTACAATTCGATGCTGAGACTGAAATAAACATAGATAGCATGAGAGGTACTGTATTGATGGCGGAAGATTGCGTTGGAGATGGGGCTACATTGCCTTCCCCTATGAATGGTTTACCAATTAGAAATAATAAAGTATATTGGTAAATATAATAATCTAAAATTGATTTCTCAAATTTTTGAATCGATCTTTATAAATTTAAATATATCATAATTTCATGTATCGTACAGTGTAAGGTTCAGAGATCCAAAGTACAGTAGTAATTTCATCTTTCCTGCCAAAAAATTGAAAGATGTCAAGAATCCACCAAGAGTATTAAAGCCTCAAGATTTTGATCAAATGAATCATAATAATTTCAATTCGTGGAAGCCACAAATAGGCTTTACACCTTCGACGCAAGCTGTTTCTTTGAGCGAAGCAGGACATCGAATACTCGGGTAAGTTTGTGAAATACTATTGTTACAACTAAATGGTAAAACGACGTATTTTTAATCGAAATATGTATGTTCAGGCATTATACGAATCACAACTCATTACCACCTACACATGGATATGTGCCACAACACGTCAATACGTATCTTAGGCAAGATCGTCAGCAACATCGCGGAGGTAAGCGACTTTGCTGCACTTTGCTTTGATTAATTTTATTCAGATTTTGATTATATTATTCACAACATGGTGTAACGCAGAACGTAAAACAATTTATTGTTGTAATGTATCACATCGGCTGATAAATTCCCGGTCTAAAAATAATGCCCGGTAATGCAAAATAAAGCCTACACGT
>JAITYT010000715.1:103762-117621 GCA_025433975.1 Liostenogaster flavolineata
GAGAAGGTTATAGATAATAGTGGTGAATACATAATAAATTAATATAATTTTGTTATTTAATGAGAACAAAATTAACGTCTGATAAAGAAACGGAAGTTACTTATGACTCGACCTAATACTTCTTTTTTCGTAAGCTTGGGTATGTTTATATCGAGGTTGTCATTGTGTAATACAAGCTGATACAAGCTCAAGGAACGGCTAACTACGCGAAAACGCGTTTTTTTTTCCGGTGATTACGCGATCGGTGTGGATACGCATACATCGCGTACTGTCGTCGCGTATGTTCAAGCAATCTCGATATTCTTTTCTTTCTCGGTGGCGGTGCAAAAATATTGACTCTGTTTCGGCCAGGAGTTTCGTAAAATGGGTAGGAAAAGCTCGTCGTAGTCGGTCTACGAATTAGGGGCGGATGTCGTATTGTTTCGGAACAATGTCAGAGGGATTAGCCGCTCCGTACACGTGCATACGGACGCGCGTCGTCCGAGTACGATTTAACCAGGAGGTAGGAGGGAGGATACGGTTGATCCTGCGCTTTCTGGATCGAAAATTATCCCGTACCGTGGCTTAGTTGCTTGGATACGACGACGTCATTTCTCGATGATGCGGAGGAGAAGATGTCGAGAGAGAAGCGCGCGGCGGAGACTAAGGAGAAGACAACAGGACAAGAGGACAGCAGGAGTAGCGGACGGAGATACGCGATCAGCACTTCTGTCGTCATCGACGATGAATAATTAATGGCGGTTAATGAATTAAAGATTACCGATGGCGAAAGAAATCTTTACGTAGAGGCAGTCTACCATCGTCGATTCCACTCGTGCTGATCAAAAAGACGCGTAAATCAACGAAAGCGTTTTATCGACGACGTCGCTTTTTTTTTAGCGATTTTCTCGAAATATCCTACGAAATCGAGTTCGCCATAAATATAAATATTAAATTCGTCGCTCCAGGCTGGTCGTGGACAAAACGAGAAGAGAAGGGAAGGTCGTTGACTCGTTTAGGTGACGAGACCCAAAATAGCTCGTTCGTCTTTTACGCGCGCGTTTGTGATGACCGTTTCTTCGAAAAAGGCAGGAAGATCGAAGGAATCGTCAGGAATGGAGAAACGAAGGAAGCGTCGCGCATATTACGCAACGTTCTCGATCTCCTCTTGGCGATACGGGGTTAGACGGGGGCTAAAAAGAGGTTGGGATGATCAAAAAAGGAGTATCCACGGTCTGCGAGGCATCGCTAAAGGCGTGAGATAAGGCGCCATCGTTGATTGGATCACCGCGAGCAATCGATACCCCTCCTTGCTTCCCTCCGTCACCCTCCCGCCATCTCGCCCTCCTTCTCACCCACCACCTACCCTTTCATATCTTTTGTCCGTCTCTTTCCTAACGCGCGAGCCTCCTTTTCCTACCTCTTCTTCCAGTTCCTCCTCCTGGGCATCGTCGTGACTGTGCCTCCAATTTCCCCGTGACGGGCTCCTGGAGGATTCTCAAGTGGCCTCTCATCGCCCTCCGGACCATCCAACCGAGCTCTGTCCGGCAGTCTCCATGCCAACACCCGCTCGATAAATTTATTGGTCGCTTCTGACACGAGTGGTCCCCGTTCTATACGTCTCTCTGTCTTCCTTTTTTTCTTCGGAATATCTTATCTCTACGCGAGCTAAACTTCCAGGCAAATCGCCTAAGAAAACGATGGAAACGTCGGAGTGGGCGAGTACGTTCCTCCATTGAATCCAGGATTTTAAAGTTAATCCAATGGATTCCTGGGTTCCAATAGATGCTGGATAACGTTATTTCTAAACGTAGTCCGAGAATTCGACGATACGCCAAAGAAGATAGAATTCACGAAAAATTCATCCTGGCGGATCACGTTGACGTATTAAATCGCGAAATGGGGTTCGAATCAATCCGGCCACCCCTCTGCGAAATTGTAAATAAATTAGAAGCCGTACGATCGCGAGAGTCAACACGTCTCTCGCGCGTTATACCCGTCTACCTGCCTCTGTGTCTACATTTATACGGTTGCCGCGTGGTTGTGTGCGCGGCAAGCACGTACACGAGCTAACAGGGTGGTGTGCGCGGGGGCGCAAATATGTAAACATTTCGGGGTGTATTTGTAATTTCTCGGCGGGCGCATGCGTGCGCACTCCGACCTCCAGGAGGAGGACGAGGAAGAGAAGCAGAAGGAGAAGGAGGGAGACGAGATCGAGCGAAAGGGAAAAAAGATCGGTGGGCGTGCGCGAAAGGAGAAAGAGATAGGCAAGAGTCGCGCGACGACGACTGGGACCGAAGGGCGGACAGGGATAGACGGAACGAAGAAAGGATGGGTGGGAGCACATGGACGCAAAACCAACACACCGTCGATGCGTTTATTAACGCACGTTGCACGGACGGCGGGGTTTGCTGGCACAGCATCGACTGTGCGCCAGCCAGCCAGCCAGCCAGGCAGGGTCAAGTGCTTCGCTCCGTCCTTTCTTATCCACCGCTCTTTTCACTTTATTCCATCTTTCTCTGCCTTTGCTATCGCTTCTTCCACCTACCTACCTACCTACCTACCTACCTACCTACCTACCTACCTACCTACCTACCTAGCTACCTACCAGCCTACCAGCTTGGTTGCTTGCTCCGCTCCGCTCCGCTCTGCTCTGCTCTGTTTCACCCTCTCGCGACTCTCGACGACACTGTCGATGCTAGTACGACGGTACAAGCGAAATTTTGATGTTTAACACGGCATTTGTACGCGGAATTTTACTACAGATTTGTACCGATGTTTCTATACAGGTGACTTTTGGCGTTTGTTCAATTTTTGCCACACATTTTTCAGGATATCGCCGTGGAAAAGCGACAAAGCGACGTAGCTTGTTCGTATTTTACTGTTATTTCGGGGACGTAAGGTTGTAACGAGATTTTTCGAATGCTCTTTTATCGCAGTACCGTCGTACCAGGTAATACCGGTAAAACATGTTAGGTACTTTAGTGTCGTTGCCATACCGATCGAATCTAAGCGCATCGTGAGGCAATCGGGAAACGGACCCGTCTATCTGTTTGAAAGAGACGATGATCTTTGCGCAAAACTTCCAAGCTCTTCGCGTATCGTTTAAAATGAAACGAAGTAGACCCGCGTTATCGGTGAATCGTCTCTCAGGAATATCGCGACCGTATCTGCCAGCGATATAAACGAGATCGCGAACGGAGACATCGCATTCTTACCTTTGAAGTATCCGCGTATGTACTTGGGTATACGGTGGAGACTTGGTGCGCAAATTGAAAAGCAAGTGGAAATCTTCACTCGATGTTTACACGTGCGAGAGAGTACCAAAATGCGATTACGTAAGGAGGAGACGATCGCGAGTGAACGGGACGCTCGTATGCGCCCGCTTTGGCGCCGTTGGCAGGGAAATTAATTTTGATAAATATGCTCGCGCGTAAAAAAGTGGATATCTCCGGTAGTTTGGCCGAGAGCCTACATCGCTCAGCAACACCAGCATCACCGCCACCACCACCGTCACCCGACGACCTTTCAGCGATGCGGCTCGGTGAGAGAGCGCCCTTGTGTACGCTGGGTTGCATTTTCCTCTCGAGCGAATCATTGCAGTGAAAGAGAGCGAGCGAGAGAGAGAGAGAAAGAGCGAAGAAGAAGAAGAAGGTATGCGGGGTATCTACAGCTAGTAGCGTAAGAGAGAAGAAAAAGAAGAAGAAGAAGAAGAGAAAAAGACGGCAAGAGTCACCGGGGGTAAACGTCTCGTCTCTCATTTCGTTTCGTTTCGTTTCGTTTCGTTTCGTCGGCTGACTCGTCGAGGCGCCAGAAGGGCCGCCTTCGAGGGCCTCCATTACCAACGGCTAAAAGGAGAAGAAGGAGATGGAGGTGGAGGTGGGGCTGGGGGAGTTGGGGAAGGTGGAGGAGCTGGAGGCAGCAGGCAGGAGGGTAAGAGAGAAAATCTCGAGGTCTGCACCACCCGGCTCGTTTCTTCTTCTTCTTCGCGGCGCTGGCAAAGGCGAGAATGAATGCGCGAAGCACGCGGAAGACGCGGTATAAGGAGGGGAGGGATCGTGAAAAGAAGAGACGCGGTAGAAGAAGCAGAAGTCGAAGTAGAAGGATGGGCAAGGTAACACGGGGGCGCGGAGAGAGCGAAGAAGGAATTACCGGTTGGCTGACTGGCTGACTGGCTAACTGGCTTCATAGAGGAAAAGCCTCTCCTTTATTCCTTGCGCACGCATGCAACCTCCTAACGTCTGAAAAACCTCGCCTTTAAACCTCGAGTTTCATCGAATGCATCTCCCACCCTGCCTCCCCTCCTTTTTCCCATTCCTCCTCTCCTCTCGTCCTTCCGCTTTACCCCCTTCTTCCATCGCTAGTTCGGGGAGGAAACAAAGGCGCCAGAAATCGCGCGAGTGGTACTTGGGAAGCGGTAGCGCCATCTTGTCACGGCCGCCGAGCTTCGCGAAGAGAGTACACGCATTGTTCTTACTACAAGGTGAGGAGGGGCGGGGAGGAGGGGGGAGAGGGTTAGATGGATTTAGGTACGATCTTGTTGTCGTTCGTTATATCAGTTTTTGGTTCTCCCTTTTCCTTCTTCGCGCGTCGAAGATCGGTTGAACCAAAGCGCGATCGAGCTTAAGATCGATCTCGATCGGTCGTTATCGCATGGGAAATTATCGGAGAAGCGACGAAATAATCAGAAAAGAGAATCGTCGTGCGTATCTGGCATCGACGAGGCACCGAGGTTAACCCTGGTTGGAAGTGGAATCTCTTCGTCTCTTTTCGAATTCCAACGCCTTCGCGTTGGACCCACATTCGCTTTGCAGCAGTACGCTAACCTTGACCCCTCGTTTTTTCTAAATAGAAATCGTTATCCTTCCGTCTTACGCAAACATTATTCTTCTCGAGTTGTCCCTTCAGTCTTATATGCTTAGGTGGGTGTAGGTAAATATTGTACAGCACGTGTAAGTAAAAGGTAAGCTAAATAAGCGACGAGTCTTTTCTGCTCCTCGGCACTCTCTCTCCCTTCCCCTTTCCCACTCCTTCCCTCCTCTCTCCGTCTCTCTCCTTTTTCCATGCTTGGATACACGGCAGCGGAAGCGTGTACGAAGTGTCTCTTACCAGAAATGGTGGCTTTTCATTCGAGTTAGTCGGTTGGTCTCGCCTCTCGAGGAAACCGCGCTGAAAGAATTCCCATTCTCCTCCGGCAAGAAATTCGTGTTGCGGTGAACGCGGCCCCGTCTTCTTCTCTTTATTCATCCGCGTTAAAACTCTGGATTATTGCACGGAACCGTCTTTCAATTCGTTTCGCAAATCGAGATTACGCGTTAATTGATATCGCCTTTACGATCCACACGGTCGACGGTATCGTTCGTCTTTCCTACCTTGATCGAGGATGAAACGATTTACGAAAATGCCGTTTCGCTTTTGATCGCGCGTAGCCATAGTTATATTCCTGGGATTTGCCAAACTATTTTATCCGTGCAAATTTTCGCGATTGAACGAAGAAGGATAAGGATAAGAAGAAGAAGAAAGACAGACGAAGCAATATCGTACCACGGCGGAACGATGCTCGGAGGGTGGGAGAGAGAGAGGGCAAGCTGGATACGAACAGGAAACTGTAATTTCAGTTTGAAACAGGAATGGGAGCGGCCGACCCACATCGTGAGGCTTCGAGTGTTTGTATTGCTGACGCGGCGATCCAATCCAATCCAATACCCATGGAGAATAGGCAGGCGGGCAGGCGGGCAGGCGGGCAGGCAGGCAGGCAGGCAGGCAGGCACCTACATCGGTACATGAACGTGCATTTGAACGACGCTATCGCGCGTTTCTTTCTTTCGCTTTGGCTTTCTCTCCGATTTCCAATACAATTTCACGATATTCGCAATTTGTTCCTCGGGCCGCCTCCGTTTCGGAGTTCGCTAAATGCCATTTCGTCGCGATCGCTAATCGAGCCCGCGACGGTGAAAAATCGATCGATTGCCTCGACTTTCGAATATTTTTCTCATTACGACTCTATCCATAGATGGCTTCCCAATGGTTCGTTGAATTTCGCGGCGAAATTAAAAGGCGAAATCTTACCCAGGTCCTATCGAAAACCTAATTAAACGTCAGAAGGACGACGCGCCACGACAACACGGTAACGAACTTGTTGGGTGCGCGAAATCGTGAGACGAGCGCGTAGGTAGATGGGTGCGTGCCGGTTCGTCCGCTATTATCATAAACGTAACAATAACGAGGGATGATCCTACGTGTAAACTGTTAAACCCAGCCATTCTTCGGGCGGTGTGCCTCCTCGTCATCCACCTCGTTCTTTTTTCTCTTCGAAGCGAGGGTGAGGATTATCGCGAAGACCCCCCCGGTTCCGTACTACGAATTGCCTGGAATCCACGAGGGGATGTTATTGTTGCCGCAGAGAGACGCGAGAGAAACGGTTAGAGAGCGAGGAGCCGCTTCGAACGGCTTGTCTAGCCGGAGATCGAGGGACCGTACCGCGCTTTACTGGTGTACGATGAACCAGAGGCACCCCTTCGACCCCTCGATAATATCGACGGTGTTTGCCGCCTTCTATTACGAGCTCGATTGAGCCAAACTATGCGATTATCATGCGTCAGTGATAGTCCGAGTTGATGCGTCGTCGGCGTCGACCTCGGCAACGCCAAAAAGGAGGGATCGACTAACGAATTCTGAACGCTTACCCTTACGAGTTTTAACCTTCGAATCGGCTGGAATCAGACTTATCATTGTCGACTAGACAATAGGGTAATGCGTTCGATGGTAAATTAACACGGATTACAAGAACTCGTTACGTTCGATGATCCTTTCATTACGTAGACTCGCGTGACTTTGTCGCGAATCGAATTTTTTATCGATGCAGTATATAGCGTCGTATTGCTATATGGTGGTTTGACAGTCGATTCATCGCACAAAATTTACGAAAGAGAAAAGAAAAAATTTGAAGTTTACGAATCGAGAAATAACCAACGATGTTTGTTTTTTGAGACCACGAGAAAAAAGTACCTTCTTTTTCTATTTTTCCTATATTTATAAAAAATGGTATCTCGTTTCTTACGCGAAACACGTTTCAACTTGTAATTACGTTAGTACTTGACGATAGATCGATCCGCAACATCGGATCGGATGGTACTGGAATCTAAACTTTTAGGTAGATCGTCGCGTTCTTTTCATTCTTAAATATCGAAAGAACACCGTATGACTGAAAAGAAGCAACGAACAATAGAGGAATCGAGCCGTAGAGCGTCTCGATAAAAATCGGTAAGGTCAAGGACGTACGACAGCCGCTCGACAGTCATCTACCAAACGTCTGTACGTATAATACGAGATTTCGTCGCGACGATGACAATCATCTCAATTAAAATCGATCTCTCACCCCTTCACAACCATTGTCCTTGTCGTCGTCGTCGTCGTCGTCGCGATACGTCAGACAAAACCAGCATTCACCGTCGTTTCTCTTATTTTGAATTCCCTTTGATTCGTGGCACGGGAGCATGATCGCGCAATTCGAAACCGAGTTATAAATATTCAACGGGAATCAAAGAGCACCGGGGAGCGGGTCGGAGAACCTGGAATAAACGGAGCTAGAGGAGGGGGTGGGGCACGAAGGCAAAAGTC
Organism: Liostenogaster flavolineata; assembly: GCA_025433975.1. Taxonomy (NCBI): domain Eukaryota; kingdom Metazoa; phylum Arthropoda; class Insecta; order Hymenoptera; family Vespidae; genus Liostenogaster; species Liostenogaster flavolineata. The sequence goes on from JAITYT010000715.1 coordinate 111,362, forward strand.
GTTTTGTCCTTTTGTCAGTGCGATCATTATATCGTACCTTCAATTTTTTCCTTCCTTTTTTAACGCGGGTGGATGGAACGGGGAGAGGTGGAGAAGGAGGAGGGGGAGGAGAAGGAGGAGGTAAAAGCGATCGCATAAGCCACCAAGCCAGGCGCAACAACGTTGTCGAGTCGCATTCGATGAGCGACGAGGAGAGACGCGTGCACCCATCAAGCGCGTTGCCCTTTCGAAAATCCGTTATTAGCATCACGACGCCATTATGACGTTTCACGGCCGCTGACAAACACGACGGCCTCGTCTCCTCCTCCTTCTCCTTCTCCTTCTACTCCTTTTTATCCTTCTTCATCCCTCGCATCCCTCACAGTCCTGCCACTCTTTCCATTCGCTGCTGCTGCTGTGCGACACTGTGCACGCGCTGGATATTATTTGAGAGACACGCGCCGGCACGCTCCTTCCTTCCTTCCTTCCTTCTTTCCTTCTTTCCTTCCTGCCTGTCTGCCTGCCTGCTTGCCTTGCTTCCTATTCACCTACTGCCGTGTATGTCGATCGGCTTTTGGGAACTTTCCGAGTGTTTTTGTCTTTGCGTCGTCGCTTTAGAGACAGCAGGCTTCTTGCGATTCTGTTCAATCGTGTCTGTTTTTTCGATGTTCGATTCTGGTTCCACGGTCAAACGAAAAAATGATTTACTGTCGATGATTATTGAATTGGTGACGACAGGCAGACTGTTTCGATCAGATTGGATGGAGGTTTTCGAACGATACAACGATACGACTCGTTAGGCTTTTGAACGGAACATTCTTTCATAAACGTTCGTTTTTTGTTTCAGGATATCACAGTAATTACATGCCACCGAGGCCGACTGGACAGCACCAGACGGAATCCGGAAATTCATACGGACCTTGGGCTAGCGGTTACGGATCGATGCGTAGAGGAATGCAATATGTTGATCATCGTCGATCTTCGACGCATCCCTATCAACGATGGCCAACCAGAGGTGGCGGCAGCGGCAGTGGAAATGGTGGTGAAGGTGGTAGTGGTGGCAGCGGTAGTGGACATTACCAAAATGCACAACAGAATAACTATCGCAGTCTACAGTGGGTCTGTAAATTTTTTTATTCAAATTATTAAACTATACCGTTCTATTTCAGCGTCACGTTTGAGGTAGCCTTTATTGGTATATCGATCATCGTGCGAATAATTCACGAAGGGAAGACGTTAGCATTTGTATATTCTCGCTGATTTCTCGTCGTGATTTTGATCGTTATCCTTGCTTTTTGTCGATGAATATCGATGAAAGTATTATTATGAGTCTCAGAGTGCTCGAAAGTATTTGTATTATTCATTTATTTTACTCGTCTATACATAATCATTAATGTAAAGGTAAATTATACTCGAGGTATCTTCCGTATCGTTGTTTGAATCGCAAATAGAAGGGAGAAATATGTAGGATACTCCAACGTCGTATCTAACGTTTCGATTGCTAGTTTTAGTCTATGTTAAATTTTACCTCATCGCGAATGGAGACTCATCGATATTTTTCTCACTAAATACTCTTATTTTACGACGTTATAGAATTATAATCACAATCGTCCAGGAAGTGGAACCGGTGGGAATCAATCAAGATGGAGACGATAAACGAAGACGCTCTCGGACGTATTAGTTTGTGTTCGCTCGTCGTAATTACAAGTATCGAGTAGACAAGATGGGATTTTAAAAATATTATTAATATCCATAGTGTTTATTTAATTACTATAAGGTTATGGGTATGTATTGATTTCTAGAGATTCATTTATTTATGAGAATTAAGTAGCGTCACATTATTTACGCATATTCGCTGCGTGCGTAACTAAGATAAGGTCTCCGTATCTGTGTTATAGCAGACTGTACTATAGCACATGCCGCAAAAATATTTCTTATGGTTGTGTATGCAATGCAGATCATATTTTGAATTATTTCGATTTTAATGCATTTTTGTGTAAATTTTGTTTATTACGTACATGTTTCAGTGACGTCGCAATTACTGTAGTTGAATTAGTATATACATCGTTGTATAGGAAAAGTGACGTATAAATAAAATATCGAACATCGTTTATTGGAATAAGCTTCGTATACATACATCTTTGATCCGAGGCTGGAAGCGCTCTACGATTTTCAGACTAATGTAAGATTCTCGATCGAACGGAATTGTTTTATCGTAACTATCGTACTAAGCGTCGTTATCATTGTCAGAATAAATTTAATAGGAAAATGATTATAACGATTCGATCTCAATTTTGATTTATTCACAGTTTTTTTTTACAGTTAAAGAAACATTCCAACGTTAGGAATTTGGTAGTTCCTTTTCGTCCTTCAAATCGTCTCTACGAGTTAATAGATTCGAAACGTTTTCCATTCGATTATTATAGAAGGAAATTGCAAATGGTGCAATTCGTACGTCATTATTAGCTTGGCAACTTTTGATCTTCTTAGGCTTCGTTCGTATCACGAATAGCAGAGTTCCATCAGATTCAGTTTACGAAGATTCCGTAAAATAATCGGAACGACTAACTTGGCGCAATTCCTACGAAACGATTCCATTCGATCAAAGAAAGCTCGAGTTCATTCGTAAATCGTATAGCGCTTCAAGCTTTCGCGAAGAATGTATACGAGAACGAATTTTATCACAATGTACAATCATCTAGGTGTTATGTAAAAATTGGCGAAGTATCCGTGAGAAATTGTACCATAAAGTACTATTTTCAAGGTCCTCGTTACAGGAAGCGACGCATAAACCAATTCGGACATCGTAAAGTCCTTAATTTCTTTTACCCGACGTAACGACTCCAACTGGAAACGGGGCCCTTGTCCGTCAAACGTTTACACGTCGACGGGACTGTCGGCATTTTTTAAGGCGACGATCCGTGCTACGATCGAGAAAATGCCGACGGTAAGTGACAAACTAGAGTTAATCTTAAAAGTAAGATGTAAGTTTACGTTCTATACGTTTGCATTTTAACAACATTATCTGCAGCGCATCTGGATGTTGAATTTCATATACTATTTTAAAGACTCTTGACGACGAACGTGGTATTCGTGTAAATCCATGTCTTTACGATTGTATCACTCAGTTATTGTAATACACGCTATTTCTTTAACAACGACTCCTTCTTTATAATCCACGTAGAAGCATCTACAATGACGGCCAGCTATTCAAGACCGTTCGATAGTTCGATAAATAAACGTTGCACATATCTCATAAATTAAAATGTTTGGATTTTAAACTCATGTATAATATACTCTAAAGCATATTGTACCATAATATTACAATAATTTCATATTTAATACTATAAACTACATATATTTTTAATATTTTCTTAGACTATGTTGTTATAATAGCAGACAACAATTTAAGGCTATATTAGATTAATAATATAAATACAGTTAAAATTAATAAAACTTGTCGCGTTTAAAAAAAAATAAAATTTTAAACATAATTAATAACACGCTGGTTCTCCTTTTTGTCGAATGACTTCCTCACAATGTCTTGGCATTGATTCAATTAAACGCCGATAACATTCGATTGGAATACTATTCCACCCTTCCTCCAAAAAGGGTATACAATTTTTTATTAAAATTTTTATTTAAATTTTTTGGTGTTTTTTAAATATATTTATTCACATCTATCTACAGCATCTCAATGGGATTAAGATCTGGAGATTGAGAGGGTCATGATAATATTCTTATATTTTACTCATTTAAAAGTTGCTTAAAACTTCATTTAATATGTCCATATACACGTATTGGTTCATAATTCCATTAATTCTATGAATTGGACCAACATCTTGTAACGTCATTGCTCCCCAGACGTTTACCGATCCTCCTTCTTTTACGGTCTGTTTTATAGATTTTTGGGAAAATTTTATTTAATTTAAACTCATCGGTAAAAACAATTTTTGACCAATCGACTACCAACCGTCCAATACCGATGTTCTTTAACACGTTCGCGACGGGAAGTAACATTGGTAGTACATTCGCGTCTTTTCCTTGAGACGGGATGTGCCACCGGCGGTACATACACGAGTGCATCGGCAGATAGTGTGAACCACCGGTGGTACATGCGCTATTGTCGCGTCATAGCATTATAAATTAGCTCCGGTAGATAAGAAAAAGCACGAAATTAACGCTGCTCTACGGCGAGGACAGTAAATTCAGGCTCCGTCACAAACGTGTTAAGTGAACTGTAAACATGATCTGTTGCTTTCAGAAATGAGCGGCTTTTTACTGGCAATACAACTCGTAAGATCAAACGAATTTAATTTTCTCCGCATTGTACGAATACTAATTTTACTATTAATCTTAATAATAGATTCCTTAAGAACTTGTTCAGCTGGTTTATGTCAATCAGCTTCAGAGATGCGATGAAGAACGCGATACCTTCTGACAGTTGTTTTACGAGGACTTTTTTTGTGGTGCATTATTTACTGAATCTGGCTTTAATATGAACTGTATTGATTGTACACATGCTATTTTGGAAATATTTGATTTTTCAGCGATTATCGAAAATGAGTATCCCTCATCTCTCAACAATTTAATTTTAATTCTTTGTTCAAGAGTAATATTCTTTCCTCGATTCATGATGGTACCTTGATTTGCAATTGTTTATATTCTTGAGCATATCAGTCGGTAAGTTCATAACAACCATGTTAACAATGACGATAACTAAATAAATTGTGACAAAATCCTATTAGTAAGTAGTTTACCGCTATTATAATGACATGATATAAAAAATTGTTAAAAATATTTGTAATTTATCACGTAGAAAATAAATTTATTGCAATATTATAGTTTCATATGCTTCAAACAATACTTGTGAGAATAAGTTAAACATACGAAATTTTTAACTCATAAAATATGTGCAATGTTTATTTATTGAGCTATCAAAGAGTCTTAAGGGGTTGCGTGGGTTTGGAAGTTACAAAAAATCCATTTTTTTTAATCTAACAGTACAACATGTTAAGAAAATTTTCCCAAATTTTTAAGTCAATCGAAGTAAAAAGAGGAGAGAGAGAGAGAGCGCCGTTAATTGTATTGGAGATAGGGACTCCAAAACATATTCCGGAGTTGTTAGTTCCAAACCTTATGGTGAAAATTTTTAAATTAACAAAAAAGAATGAATTGAACACATGCAAAAGAGGATGGGCATTCGTTTACGCGATTCAATGAAAAATAGTGTCGAAGAAAAAATAATTCAAAGATAAAACGATTGAAAATAAAACTCTTTTTAGCAAAAGCAAGCTTATAGGTAAGCTAATCAATAAATTAACAGTTTATTACGGACTGGATATAAGACAGAATTGTGATTCACAGCTCTATTACTTTTTTTTGCACGCTACGGATCTAAAACTTAGCCGAAATAGCTACGAGTATGCACGGAAAGAAGATGAACATCGGATATTCGTACCCGAGAAAAAAACTGAGGTTGGGACTCGAGAAGCAAAAATTCGTCTCAAGCAAAAACAAAATGATGCCCTGGATATTCCAGCTGCAGCAGGATCTTTGCTTTTTGGCGCTGGAATCGATGTATGTAAGTTAAACAATTCTTTTCTTCTCCGTTTTACTCCTACTTAACCCTTTCGCGCCGAGTGCCGCATATATGCGGCATCCACGACGCGAGTCGCGTAGACGGACGCCGGCTGTATCCAGCGGCGTTGCGAGCTAATTTACATACAGCAGCTCCTCGCGTACGATTTTTGGTTACATACATACATTGACGGAATGAACCACCGTAGCGAAAGGATTAAACGTTAATCGCTGTTTTCTCGAAACTCTATTTTTGAAGTCGATGGACACGATTTCTTAGAAACTAATGCACCGATTTTATTGAAATTGTACACACTTTTTCTAGGTAAGATTGACTAGGGATTGAGCACAGATTTTTTTTCTTTGATATAACTCTTTTTGATATACTCTATCCTTTCATATAACTCTATCAAAAACTCAAATTTTAATTTTTTTTAAATTCTCCGTTAAATACGGAGCTCTACTTATTTACTAACAATACATACGAAATATTTGGTTTTTTGCTTTCAGATAAAGCTGTCACGAGTTATCATGTCCGCCGCGAGCATACTTTTTTTAATGGAAACTTCGAATAGGAGGTCTCAATGGCTGCATTTTCGAAATTTTTAAATGAAAATTTTATAAAATATTGTTCAAACGTTGCTCTTTTATACAGTTAAAAGTTTGAACAATATAAATCTTTCTTTATATTAAAAAAAAAA
>JAITYT010000715.1:123454-138142 GCA_025433975.1 Liostenogaster flavolineata
GAACACTTTTAAGAAAATCTGCTGTGTTGAAACGTGACTTTAGCAATGGACAGAACGACTATAAACGAGGTTATGCCAAAAACAATAGCATAACCAACATTTTGTATGCACCAACCTAATATATGCACATGAGCTACGATTTCCGTTTATTTACGAAAAGTGTCGAATCGCCAAAATTCCGCTCTTAAAAACTTGAAATATTTTACAGAAGTAAGCGTCGATCCGCGAGTTTCGGAAGCATAGTCGACCGCGCTTGAGCTCGCAGAGGCAAGTAGTAACGGCGAAGATTGGACAGACGGTGTCAGTTTGAAAATTACTGATCTGTAACCTCGAATCTCGTTCCTGTACTCGACGAACGATCGAAATACTGACTCTTCTCAGTATCGAGTGAATGGCGACCGTTGCTCGACATAGATATTCGAGTCGTAAAGCTGTCCTTTTGAACAAAAAGTTCCCGCACGTGTTACGGTAAACGTCGAGCGGCAAGAAGATAAACTCAACGGTGTATCGATCGTTAAACTCCAAAAATGTAAAACGAGTGACGGCATACGGTCAGCGTCGTAATTAAAAAATGAAATCTTTGACGCGTCCGGATTTTCGACGATAACCGGTAGGTCGTCGAACGGTCGATTCCGTTCGCGTAAATCCAGCGTAAAGCGCTCTCGTCGACGGACGAAGATTCCGTTAGTGGATGCGGGGCTGATTCGTGGAGAGGTGGGCAAAGAGGTGGAGGAGGTGGAGGAGGACTGGCAAGCGGGGTGGCTGGGGTAGGGGGCGTCGACGAAGCAGAGAAAAAAAGAAGAGAGAGAGAGAGAGAATGAGGGGGGAAAGGAGGGGAAAGAAGGGACTTTGGTGCACGTAACTGGAGGTAGTTCGTCGGATGTTTGAATCGTGGAGTGGAAGGCAGTGAGAGCCCTTGTGCGCCCATGGAAAAGAAGGTCCAGGTGCGCCCTCACCTCACGCGACCGTGCTCCATGGCACAGCCAAGTTCTCTTCTCTGGTCTTTCCCTTCTCTCTGCCTTCTTCTCTTCTCTTCTCCTCTCTCTCTTTCTCTCTTTCTTTCTTTCTTACGATCGTTGCTCTCTCGTGTCCTCTCGGCTCTGGTACAGACTAGCCGTCTTCTTGGTCGCGCTCCTCAACCATCGGGTAACACGGCAAGGACGGAGTCCGCGTTTAGCGCCGCGAGCACGTCCAGCCGTGTTCGCGTACGTGCCACACGTTCGGGCCATACCCGAAAGAATGGGGGGGTGCTAGTGGAGTACCGCCATGCAAAATGGATGACGAATGTAAATGCCAAGTAGCCGAGAGAGTACCGAGCCCTCCTTCCTCCCACACTATCGCCAACTTCTTTTTCTTTTACTTACTTCTTCCTCCGCGTCTACTTTTTCCCCTTTTGCAGTTACTCCTCCTGCTTCTTCTCTCTTCTTCTTCCTCCTTTTCCTCCGATCCCTTTCACTTTTTTCGTCGTCGTCGTCGTCGTCGTCGTCGTTTGACAAGTAGGCACTGCCGAGGGTGTCTGACGCCGACTTACCATGCTCAAAACCATGCGGAAGAAGATCGAGGATCTTTCGCTTTCTCTTCTCGCCTCTATCCTCCTCCTTCAACTCCTCTTGTCCTCGCGTTTCCGATTAACATCCTTCGAAACGCGTTACTTCCTCTTTCGCGTTATTTTCCATCGAATCGGGTAAAGAACGATGAAAGAAGATGTAGTGGTACTATTCTACTACACTATTATACTACATATAGTAAGACTACATATACTATACAGTCAACCCTCCTATAACGCGATTAATTCGCACCGCGTTATATGGGAACCGCGCTATAGGAACCCCAGAGTTAGTACGAATCAGTTGATTCGTACCGCGTTATATGGGAACCGCGTTGAGCGAAACTCGAAAGTAAATAAAATCACTTGTTAATGAGTTTGATTCGTTCTGCTTTGTATGAAAATTGGCACACAAAAGGCAAGGTAATATGTTAAGTACAATAAAATTATCTTTATTGAATCGAAGAGTTCGTACAAGGATATGATAAAAAAGATCTAACTGAAACTAAACTAAACTAAAAAACTGTTTTCCAACAAAACCGAAAAAATTATGTAAAATTGCGTAACAAGATTTCATGTGTGTTGAACGCTTTTAACACTCATCCTAACTTTCAAATATGAGTGGCCTAACTCTTCGCCTTTTAATGAGCCAAGTGTCTTCCTCGCTTGACAAATCTTCATGTTGATTTTCAATCGTAGCTTTTTTTTCTAACTGTACTAAAACCTCTCTATACGGAGCTCAGCAGTTTCTTAACTCTCTTTTAAACTTTGCGCTACGCACCATTGAACGATCAGTTAGAGCGAAATGAAGTTCTAATTCTTTAGTCATATTTAGCCCTTTTTTCACATTATATAAATTGAGATTTAGCATCTATTTGTTTTTCATATTTTCGTCTACCAATGCATTTGAGGTAGATGTATCAACTAAATCCATCAATTATTCCTCATCTAAGGTTTCTTCCTGAAGTACTAGTTCTTCTACATCTTGATGGTTTATTGCAAATCCTTCACCGCTTAAACGAGAAGCAATGTTTATTATTTCTGCAACTGGAAGTGAAATATCATTTCTTGCTTAGATCATTTGAGGCAAAAGAGGTTTCCAACATGTATTAAGTGTTGATCGTTTAATTTCCGCGCAAGCTGATGACATGGTTCTAATATAATCTAAAATAGAGAATTCCTTCTACGCTCGAATAAGAGTTCTATTTTCATCATTTTTTAATCTATCGTAAATGGTTTGGAAAAATCGGCGTGTGTAGTAAATTTTTAAGTAAGGTTCGAATTGTACATTCATTCAAAATCGATTTTGCAGCAGATGATATTTTTTCTCCATCCTCTAAACGACTTAAAATTTTGTCCTCATGAGATATAAATTTTCCTTTTAATTCCACCGCAACCATATACAGGATCTCTGATAACTTGAATTGGAAAATAATGATGTAACTTCGTCAAAAAGAAGGGAATTCCCCATTAATTTAGCTGTAAAAATTTAACACATAGCTAAATTCATGCTATAGAGAATCTTCTTAAGCTAGTTAAGTCGATGGAATGTTGTTAAACCGCGTTATAGGAGGGCTGTCGCAATTTTAGCTCCGCGTTATATGGAAACCGCGCTATAAGAGTAGCGCGTTGTAGGAGGGTTGACTGTATATAGTAAGATATTTGCTCCGATAAAAATGGTTCGCTCTATTATTCTTAATCACAATGATTTTTGCACTGCCGTAACAAGAGTGACCTTTATAGGGACTTTACATCTTCCTGTGCAGAATAACTTCGATCGTACGTTGCCCGAAATCCGACTCAGCAAAAATGCGTTGGATCATCGCGAAACTGTGCAAAAGCGTCTCGTCGGGGTCTCGACAGTCTCGTCGTTCTCCACCAGCAGCAGATCGATCTTTCAGCGGGCGACGTGGACGATCGTGACTCGCGGACGAGGCAGGATCTCGAGGAAGGCGCGCGTGGGTGGTCGTTCCTTCATGACAGGTCGCGCCGCTACAAGAAGACCCTTGGCAAGCTCAACGTGCGCGCCTCGTTACCGGCGACGTCGTTGGAGATGGGCCCAAGCACGCACGCACGGACGGACGGACGGACGGAGCCAGCCACGGCCACGTAGAAACTCTAGCATACCAAGGATGACGCAGCACGCGGCTGCTGCCGCTTACCTCCGCGTCCATTGTTCTCCCCGCATTTCTTCTCAGCTCGTGCTCAAGTGCTCGATCGCGCGCCACCCTACCTACCCAGCTTGGAGATCCCTTGGTGTAAATTTTTTCCCTTCCTTTTTTCCAAACTCTACACACGCAGCGGTCGCGTCCATGTACGCACGAGTCGCCCCACGTCGTCGTAGTCGTCGTCGTCGTCTACGTTAACGATCGAGACGACAGGGAAACGCGATCCCGCGCTTTTTTTAACCTCGCGAAGGGCGATAGAACAGCCGCTCGACCCGAATCGACCAATTTTCCACGAGTTCTCCGCTCTTGGCTCGTACGACGCGCCTCCTCGACGAACTCGCAACGCCCTGCCTGACGGGCAACGGGTCTCGAGATCGTCGATGACTACGATTCGCGAGCGTCTGCTACGAAATCACGGTCACGGCCGCATCTTCGTCTGGCAAGCAGCGAACTCCTCGTCTTCTTCGTAGGGCAATGCCGAGATGATGGGCCGACTTTTGTTAGCGCGTCTATCGAGCTCCAGTTCGCGAAATATGCCAAGTATTTTGTCGAATCGGCTAAATTCGACGAGCTCCATTCTTGGCGCGTCGATCGTCGGGATATCGCCGATGTCTGCCAATCGTGTCTAGGTCCGAAGTCAGTCGATGACTGTCGTTCGCTGGAGGATCGCGCCGACTCATGGCCACGGTCGCTTCTCGGTCGTTTCATTTTTTCGCGCTTCGAGGATTATCGCTAATGGTCGACATCGATCTATCGAGCTTTTGCCAGACGATGTTTCGACCGTCTTCTTCTGAGCCAGAATCACATACAAATACGTAACCCTTAACTCTTCGACTTTTAATTGTAAATATCGACCGGCAACTCCAACTTATTCTTATCATATTTCGACTTGCAAGTTTTGAAGTGTCAGACTTTAAATGCTACAATGACGTGTAAATAATAATATCAAAGTCATTCAAAGCAATCTTTATTCATCTCGGAAGTAATATGATCTTGTTTACAATGAATGCTACGAATGTTTTAAAACATTCATAGGTCTCACCGTAGCAAACTGTTTGCGTTTTACCGCATTACTTCCTTCTTCTGGTGAACAAACAAGACACCTTTTCTTTTTCCCTTTTGGCAACTGATTTATTATGTGGAGTCTCCCACCAAACGTTGTTCCTTACCTCTTCCAAAAGGCCTGCCATACACATTGTTATTTCGAAAATTACTTACGTGTTGACTTACTAATAATTTGGCAAACGTATAATGTGACAAAGCGCTTTCTCCTTTCCTTTCCTGAGAAATTATCGATAACGACCCAATAATACATTTGGAGTAGGCGCCGCACATTGGTGATGCCTGAGAGGCACACTTGGAGCGTTAACTCTTTGCGGCACAGGATTTCAGATAAAATAATATAACATGAAAAATGTTAGTGCGATAAACCGTCCGCTTATAACAATTGGTGAATCGGTAATGGCGTGTTGAATGTTGCCAACGCAAGTAAATACATTTGTAACATAGCTTGAAGACATTGCCAACTGGTTTACGTAAATAAGACGAAATATAAACCTATGCGCATGTAGTTATTGCAAAATTTCGACGACATTTATGGTCCCACCATGCCGTACGATACATCAAAAAGGTAGGACACTTTAATCCCACCATGCCCCGAAGAGTTAAGGGATGTGCGACGAACGTAAATTAGATAAGTTAGACGGAACGTTGTTCCAAGTTTTTACATCGCTCGCAGAAAACCTCCGAAGATTTCCTAAAAAGATGCAGCGAAGGAGCGAGCGATCCTAGAGACGAAAGACACCGATATCTCGCGATCGGATAAGAACGATTTCCGGTTGACGTGACGCGGTCACGAGATCGAGAGAGGTGACGACCCCCCTCCGAGGTTTCCCGCGCGGAGCACCCGCCTGTCGATAATGTCCCGCACTGCACACCTTCCTCCCGTCCCTCACCACCTGCCTCCTCCTAGTCGAGCCCCGTGGCGGACTCCATTGACGGTTTCATGCGACGATGTCGCGTTGGATTGACCCCCCGTGCGAATCGGCGACCCCCCGGCTATGCGCTGACGACTTCTCGTGCCACTTGACTTCGGGCGTCCATTCTCGCGGAAATAACGATACTCTTATCCAGGGCGCGGTTCGTTCGAGCGTCTCTCCGACGGCGAGTCTTCGCCGGAGTTCGAGCACCCCGCGCCACTACTGGGTGACTCGCCGCTGGTGGGCCCTCTGTGTGTGGGAACTCTGCTTCCTTCGCGTCCTGACTTCTTCTCCGACCTAACCTTCTTTCGGCTTCTTCCACTTTGCCTACCAGTCCCGATTTATCCCTCCTTATAATCCTATTTGTTCCTCGTCTATATATCGTCTCTTCGCCTCGATATCCGATCGGTCGTTGGACCAGCTTTTCGCCAGCTGTAACCGTGCGTTTTTAGCGCGTTGCCAGGAGGGAGGGAGGGAGAGAGAGAGAGAGAGAGAGAGGACGACTTTCGACTGGATCGCTGATATACTTTCCTATTCATCCCAGCCTTGATTTTACTGTTAGTTTCGTCGATATTGTTCTCTAAGGATCGTCGATGCCATCCATCGGGAAGAATCGATGGTCGCTGCGCGCATTCAGCGCCTGCGTGTCCTCGATTCCGCGCCAATGTTCTTCCGGTAATTTCGCAGAAAGGAAACGTAGCTAGAGTTAATCGTGCTCGTTTCGATCTTTATCCCTCGTTTAGCCGTCTTAATTTTAAATTTAGCTTTGATACCCAATCGACGTTAAGATTCTGAAACGCCGATGTCGCTAACCGACAAGAATTCTATAAATACCGTAATGGGTAATGGTACCGTAACTTGAGAAACAGTTCGTCCTAATTCGATCGAACGTCCTTTCGTTTTTATCATTTATTTATTATCTTATTTTTATCTTATCTTAATCTTGATTCGAATCGTAGCTCTGGCCGTGTTGTTTGCACTCTCAAGGCCTCGTTCACCCGTACAATATATTTTGTTCGGTCGCCTCTCGTCCGCTCGCTCTCTCAACTCGTACGTTCTTTGGTCCTACCCCCATGATTTCTCCTTCTCCTTCTCCTCCTCCTTTTCTAGTAGTCCTTTCTTCGACACGAACGGTTCGCGCCGATAGGCATATGCGTTCAAATCGCATAGTTCGTACCGCAGCGCGGCATATTTCTACAAAAGACGGACCTCCTGTTCGATAAACAATGTGCCATCGTGTACGCGTCATCGACTCCTCGAGTACCGGCCGCCCGGCAGGCACAATGCCATCTTATATGACATTTTTGAGTCGAACCGTTGCCGGTTCGCCTCGAGTGCTCGTTAGACGCGCGGACTAGCCCTTTGTCTTCCTCGAAACTGTTTTTCGGTTCGGTTTTGCGCGGCTGCTCGCCGCGCGATACTCGAAAACAAACGAACAAATCCAACCGACTTCCCGTCGTTTCGCCAGGCGAAAGAATCGACGTAACGGCATTCACCGTTACATCGTCGACGTAACGACGCGATAGACGCGAAATTCACTTCTAAATTTTCATTTAATATTAATATTTCCATTGCTTTTGAAAGCGCCGTTAAGCTTATGGCAAACTATGACTTCGATAAATGAGTCAATCGACGAAGCAACGGATAAGAATGTTCCGATTGGTCGAGCACTGTACGTACCTACGATAAAGAAGGACCCTTGCGCGAACTTACCTTTATGATCCTTTTCGAACGATTTTGTACGAGCTTTACAAAATATGCCATTTTTATTCTTACGTTACGTGAAGTTTGGATGAGAAACTGATTCCTCCTAGACTTTACTTACGAGAGAACGCAATTTGAAAGTTTCTTCCGCGTTATCAACGTAACCGATAAAATACGAAATTTTCTCAACGAGGACGATGTCTTAACATTTACCTCGTGACAATCTAAGGAACGTTAACCATTGATAATCCATTTCCTTTCAGCTTTTCTCTCTTCTTCTTTTTCTTTCTCCCTCTTTCCACCGTTAAATCTCACAAGGGAAACCGAGTCTCGGTCAGTAGGCAGCTTTCTCGTCATCGGCGGCAGTGGCTTTTCCCTACCGTCTTTGGACGATTAAATCGTGGTTAGCTCCGTGCGTGGCGTTCCAAGTGTTTTCTGGGCGTGGCCGGAGGCGTGACAGCGCAAGACGGGTGGGGGTAGCGCACGGGCGGAGCCAGCTCCCCACCAATTTTTCCTCCGCGCTCGGTGCTTACCGAGGTACTCGCACACGCGTACTCGCGGAGCATATGTACGCGCTCGACTCTTCCTTTATCGTATGGGTGCCATCGTGACGTCGTCTATCGTGGACATGGGTCAGAAGGAAACAGCCTCCACTGCGATTTTGTCGAATCGTCGTCGTCGTCGTCATCGTCGGTACGCAAATCGGTTTGAATCGTTCGAGGTGCACGGGATATTGTACCGGGATTTTTAATTGCCAATAACGTTTTTCGTCGCGTTACAACGTGCTAACCGTCGGTCGTCGTCGTCGTCGTCGTCGATCAAAAGTCTCGTGCAGTCGTTCGCAAGTGCAAATTCGGCAAATCGCGTATTTGGAAAATTGCGCTCGCGAATATAAGCATTTACACTTTGGGATCTCGAACTCGCGATTGTTTTTAAAAAATACAAGAAACGTTTCGTTTCTCTTTTTCTATTTCTCTAGTTCCCATCTTTACTTATTTCAACTTTCGAAAATACATATGAAAGCACGTACACATGCACTCATTTGCACACGTACGATCGTATTCGATGATAACATCCCAAGAACATCGAGGTAAGCTCCTCACCCTCGACGCTTCGATGTCTCGTCCTTCCTCGGGTTCTCGTCGATTCAACGATATTCGAATCGATCTTTTTACGTCAGTTCGCACGGTGCTGTTGCTGTGACTCCGCTAAGCTTTCAGTGACTCGGTATAGAGTGACGTTCGGAAAAATCATTCTTCCTACAGAGAGATATATCCTAGCGATCGTCATCGCCTTTTTATCACGCGTATGAGACTGTACAGTCAAACATGGTCGTTGGCTTGCCACGTAAAAGCGTGCAGTGTTATTCGCCTTACTACCTCACGTACGATGTGCGCGTTTCGTTACTCGAAAGCTCGATAGAAACATTCGCGAATCGATTCTTACGCGCCAGATCCATCAAGACAGATTGACAGCGAATAGCGAGGAATTTCGCGATATCTAGACCGTTTCGAAAATTCGCATCGATATTGTGGTCCATCCACTCTCGATCCCTCGGTTTAAGATTGTAGTATTCAGGTCGAAAGGACAAACGCGGTTGAAAGAGATGCGATTGATTTCTTCTAGTAACCGAAAAGTAAGCGAACGTTTTGCTAATTCGAAAGGTTTTGGAAGAAATCAACAGAAGAAATACGATCTATCAGGTTTACCGGAAAGTTCCGTCACATAATGTCATCTCAAGTTGAACATTAACTTTTTCGACCATTGCCTTTCTGCTTATGTGCTTGATATACACACGAAACTGTGGTTAATATCGATGAAAATTACAATGCCCAGTAAATATTAATTAATCTATCTAAAATGAATTAGTTTCTTTTAATTAAAATACGGCAGGACTTTCCGGTAGACCTAATTATATTAATAGTTTGTTTTCATGTCTGTGTCATAGGTGAAAACAGTAGACGAGCGTTCACCGACGCGCTGTCGAATGTTCTAGATCGTCGGGATAAAATAAGAACACACGCGGTGACTCCGTGGGGAACGCTGTCGAAGACGAGACTTTCTCAAAAAGAAACGAGAGAAGTGCGTCTAAAAGACGAAGACAATATACTTCCGCGATTGACTATTACAAACGTCCAGCCAGAGATTACATATTAACCCTTTCCCGTACTTTAACGAGCCTGGCTCGTGATGAAGATTTTAGTCCAAACATGAATATCACGAAGCAGGTTCGCGGGCAGAAAATCGGACATAGAAAAATTTTTTCTGATAATGAAACTGCTGATAATAGTGAGCGATTTCGACCCTTCAACCCAAGTCGACTTCAGTCTGGTTTGTCCCCGCGCGTTGATCCCTACAGCTCGGACTCAGTTTTTGTCGAGCTAAATGGCACAGGAAGGGGTTAATAATAGAAAAATATACTCTATTATAACAACTTCTATCTTCTGTATTATCTACCAATTTTCCTATAAAGTGGAGGCTCAGCCGGGATCGAGCGAGAACAGCCATTAAAACAAACTATTAAAATACATCGTATTTCTTCTGTTGATTTCTTCTAAAACCTTTCGAATTAACAAAACGTTCGCTTACTTTTCGGTTACTAGAAGAAACCAACGGCATTTTTTTCAGCCGCGTCTATCCTTTCGTCCTGGATACTACAAGATCGATCGACAACTCGGCTCTCGCCGAATCATCGCTCGAAGAGCTCGGACAAAAGGGTAACATTCGGATCATCGGTCGGGAAAGAATCGTGGATCGGAAAGTTTACCACCGACGTACGCGAGACGAGCAGAGAGATCGCTCTCGAGTCGAATTACCGAGAGAACGCAGCGCACGCAATTCGATAAAACAATTAAACAGCGTCGATGGAAATAGTACACCCGGATGTACCCGATACAAAGGAACTACCGAGCGTCCCTTTTTTCCCCACGCAGATCCCAACGTGGCCGGCCTTGCCATCCTAACGTAGCAATTACCTTTGGGATACTAGGGGGTCGAGTAGCAATATCTGGACCCGTTATCCAGTTCGGTTATCCCAACTGGAATGCTTTGTGTCACCGTTCACGAGGAGAGATCCGTATTTCCATTTGCGCGAGCGGACGACTCGACGTGTCGTAATCACGATGGGTCGAGCAAGAAACACGTCGGAGAATTCATAAAAACCGATGATTCGAAACGTCGACTAACTCGACAAAACGCATTTTTCGCGAGATTCGAACGACTCTAATCGCATTGATTGTCGTAATATCGAAGTCATTAGAACGTAGATGTATCGGGATGCTCTCGTTGCTTCCGATTTACCAATTTAACGCAAAGTTCGTAGACTCTCCGATGTTCGTAGCGATACGACAATTACGATTTTCTTCGATCCGAGATGATTTTTAAGCGCCTTTCCGCGCGTTTGCTATCCAAGGACCGTTCGATGAGCATTTTTATAGAGAATATCTCGACGAGCCGTGATTTTCTTGTTCACCGAAGGCCGGAGAGCAAGTACGTACATCCTACGAATCGACGATGGAAGGTTCGCGCACGTATTCGTACGCGTCTCGACGCGGATTCATCGAGTTCCCGTTCTAGCTTGGCCAAACATCGCTCTATACGCGAAACGGAATGACGAAGCAGTGCGATCGGTCGAGAGTCGGCTCGAGCCGGCTCCTTCTCTGCGAATTAAGCAATTGTATTTGGAGAGGGACGTAATTGAATCCTCCTACGTCGTGAACGATGACGTACGTGCGTCCTGACGCGATAGGACCTACCGATGGAATTTACGGAGTCATGAATGACAAACGACCGAGATTTGGCGTCTCCTCCTACGATAAACAGGACCGACCCCTTTTGCGATGCATTATTCTCCTAAACGCGGCAGGGACGACGAAACAGACGGCATTAGCATGTCTTGGATCGCGCGACACCGTCTTAGCTCGAGACAACCGCCCCTTCTACCAGCCTGCCTGCCTACCGACTTTGCCATCGCGGTATTCATGAACGGGGATATCGTTGTCGTCGACGTTGGCCCGACTCCTTCGGGGCGCGCTCTCCTTTTCCATCATGAATTCACAATCGACGGAACGAATGGCAAAAACTCGTTCGCGTCGTCGAAGGTTCCTACGCTTTGACGAGATCGAGTTTAATCGTTCGAGGTACGAGTCGAGCATCGATCCATTTTTTAGGTTGGTGTACATGAAATGTCGGATTTTCTTTACGCGTGAACGTTTGTCTCTATGTTTTCGTTACGCTTTTATTGTCGTACTGTCCATTGTCAGAATCACGTTTCGACAAAGAAGATTTTCTCAAAAGTGCTCCGTTTCTTTATTTATTTTGCATTTCGTAAGGATATGAATTCAACCGATATACGTGTAATTTTTTTATACGAGTATAAACTTGGTAATAAGGCTGCAAAAGCTGCTCGCAATATAAATCAGGCGTTTCGGGAGAATACAAACACAATACAAAGTTTGACAAATTTCGATTTGGTCATTTTTCCCTACAAAATCAACCGCGTGAAAGACCCAAAACGTCTGTGAAAAATGATGCCGTGAAAGCATCCAACTGTATCTACAAGGGAACTTGCTACCAAAATGAAAATTGACCACGCAACAATATTGCGACCCCTTTCTGACATTGGTAAGGCGAAAAAAATGGATAAGTGGGTACCGCACGATCTAACCGAGCGCACTTCTGCACAACGCTCGGCCCCCAACGTCGTTCAAAACAATCGCGAAATTATATAAATTGAAATATGAAATTTTGTAGCACCCAGCTTATTCACCGGATCTTTCGTCAACCGACTTCCATTTCTTTAAACATGTAAAACAGTTTTTTTCGAGCAAGACGGTCTGAAAATGAAGACAGTCTGAAAAATTCCATATCGGAGTTTATTGATTCTAAAGATCAGGATTTCTTTAAGACAGGCGTCCGTGCATTAAAATCTCGTCGGGAAAAGTGTATTGAAGCAAATGGTGCAAAAGGAAATATTTCGATTAAATAAGCAGTTTCTGAATAAAGATATGCAGTTTTATATGTTCACTTAAAAATCCGATACTTCATACGTACCAACCCAAGACCTAGACGGTGGTCTTGGCGAGCGGATCGTTGCGTAACGATTTGCAAACAACGTTTCCATACATACCTGTGAACGCACGCCAGTGTTACCCAACGATGATAAACAATGTTTTTTCCTATCGTCTTGAATCCACGCGCTCGAAGAGGTTCAACCGTCCGTAACTTTTTCACGAGTTCTCTTTAAAGGAATGCAACTTTAAGGAATCCGAGTTAGGGCGTTCGTCGCGGTGTCGCAATAGCGTAGGATGGAAGAAATCGACGAGTTTTTTTACGAATCCTGTCCGTCCGTCCATCAATTCGTCAGTCGTGGTGTCGAGGTTGGTGTGAGCGTGCACGCACACCGATTGGCGCGGGTGTTGCGTACGCCGCGCGTGACATACGAGAGGATCCTGAGGATGACAGGCCCACCGCTTCCGCTGGTCACTCTTATAACTCCGTGGTATCTCGTATCGCGACCCGTGTCCTTCTCTCTTTCTCTCCGCTGCGCGAGCACACCCACCTATACCCAACTCCCATTATCATATTTATTAACTGCCGCGCGTCGCCGCTTATATCTACACCTATTCGCTGCCATTCCTATATAATATAATCTGTGCCAGTGACAGCAGCACGTGGCGCGATTCCACGTCCATCTGCCCCTCGCCTCCCTTCACCATCGACAGGACGACTCTTTCCACCCACCGTCTCTCTCCTTTCCGCCACCCCACGTTCCAATTCTGTCCGTCGTCCTGTCCGTGCCCTTACCTTCTTCGACGTCGGCTTTATCACGTTGGACGTTCCGTAACGTCGCGCGCGTCGCTCTTGACTCTTTCGATTTGAATTCTTCCTCGTTTCCGACGGTACGCGGCGGTCTACATCGGCATGAAAAGTAGGCGTGTTCCGGGGAAGAGAGACGCTTCGACTTTCACGCGATTAAGAAGGTAGGGAAGGGCAAGGAGGACAGGTTTCTCGGTAGTAAATTTGTCAAAATTTAGTTTCAAAAACCGCACGTGGTTTTCCTTGGAAGAGAGATTCGACTTCTCCTTTGGTTCGTAAAAAATATCGTCACATCGGGAATCCTCACCTTCTCCTCTCCCTCTGTCACTCTGGCACTGTTCGATTTACGCTTCGATCGATTTCGCGATTTCGTCGAGTTCGAGCGAATCTTCGAGAATCGATGGATAGATCGAAATAATTTTGCAAACGATCGTGTCTCTTACTATTACTCGATTCCCGTAATTCGGACGCTTAACCCGGCGGCCTCTTACGCCCTCCGCTGCCCTTCGCCATCCTCCGGGCAGCCACGGCAGTTCCACGACAGCCGCGAACCGTCCCCCACGCGGCACCGAACCAGCCTGCTATCTGGACCCGTCGAGCGGTTGCGAACCGCCCCCGCGTTGTGAAGCAATTAGTCACGGCCGCTTAATAAATCGCATCTCACCCCATGTCGAGTCGAGTCGAGTCGAATCGAGCCGAACCTTCGGCGCCCTTCGCCTCTCTCCATACGGTAGAAAATATCCAATAACAACCGACTGACTCGACGGTAGTCGAGCTCGTCTGTACTGAACGCGCGCACTGTCGCCCCGTGCGTTCGCACTCGATGCGCTTACCTACATACGCGGGGACAAGTTACACACGCGCGTCACGCGTAGATAAATGAAAAATATCTCCTTCGTCGATTTATAAGTCGAAAACTACACCAATGCGAGTACGCGTCCGTCTGTGTTTCTTTTAACACGAAAAAAAAATGACGGGCAGTCGCGTCGCTCGGTAAGGTGATTTTTTAAACGAAATGCATTGGCACTGCGTCGTACGATGTTCAAAGATTAAACGCGTCTTCTTTCATTTATGCACGATCGGAACATAGACGACGACGACGACAACGTAACGCGGGAGGAGAGAGTCGAGTTCTTCGCAAAAAAATTCTATTAGGTTGGTACGTATGAAATGTCGGATTTTTAGGTGAATATATAAAACTGCATATTTGTATTCAAAAACTGTTTATTTGATCGAAATATGCTGCATCTGCTTCAATACACTTTTCCCAACGAGATTTTAATGCATGGATGCCTGTCTTAAAGAATTTCTGATCTTTAGAATCAATAAACTCCGATATGGAATTTTTCAGACTGTCTTCATTTTCATACCGTTTAGCCCGTAACGAGTGATCTAAGTGTTTAAAAAATGAAAGTCGGTTGGCGAAAGATCCGGCGAATAAGCTGGGTGCTGCAAAATCTCATATTTTAATTAA
>JAITYT010000715.1:199837-216249 GCA_025433975.1 Liostenogaster flavolineata
TTTGAAAATTTTGTCTTTTTATCTTAGTGTACATATATACCTACATAGAGGTATACTCTGGAAAGACCGTATAGCAAAGTATTTGATTTGTGATATATATGTTTTCTTCCAAATTGATGCGAGCTAAAATGTAGAAGGCTTTACACAATTTCTGTGACATGAAGTTAAATTAAATACTTGTATTTTACTTTAGGTATTGGGTTATGGGAAAATCATTGTAACACAAAAATACTTGTAACAATTTCTTTGGTATGTTTTTCTTTTTAACAGAGTGGCATTCATCTACAATTTATCATTTGTTATGTTGAGTTCGACAATGATATAGTTATAGTGTATAATTGCTATGCATAGATACATATAAAACACAATTTTGTACACATTCATTATGTAAATAAAGAATTACGTCTCGAATTTATTAGAATTGTTATAAACTGGTTTATCTTACAGTTTTCATAGATATTTCATTGTAATTTCAATTCAATTGTATATTGGATATAGACACATTTGAATTTATAAGATTTATTTATCTTTCTTAAGTAATCTATTGGTAAACCTTTTTAATTTGGAAAACATTACAAGTAAAATGCAATGATTTAATATTTTAATTTAATATGACGAACAATTGTAAATAGTATTAAAACACAATCGAATGATAAGTATATATAGTACTTGTAACATTCTTATTACCGTTATTAATACGATTATTTAAAAATTAATCTCTATCCGTCCATAAGCAGTAACTAAATATTAATCTTTATGTTGTAAGTTTTACAGTTTCTATTTGAAAACTGTATTTACTTCTGTTCACTACATATTAGTTCTTATCTAATAACAGTGTGTCTTATAAGTTAAAATTTATTTATTAATCGAAATATTAGACTTAATTTATATTACCAATATGTATTATGTTACCTATATGTTGAGCATATGCATAGCAAGTGCCCAAATTCTGCGTTTTTTTGTGAATATTGCAATACACCCAATTTTCTTTTTACACGATTTACTTTTATGTGAGATGATTTAAAGACATCACTCTGGAAACGTAAATTTAAATTTAGTCCTTGACATTCAAAGAATTCTATTGGTTCCTTTATCCTGGGCGTTTACATTGCCTTTATTTCTGTATTTCAGTTATAGTAAAATGATAAAGAAATGAAATGCTGTATTAATAAATATATATAAATTACACTTTTGTTTCAGATTTTGATAAAATTTGTTTAAGAAATATTTATTATTTATTCTAGATTTTCTCGTATGAAATCAATCATCTATTTTATTTATAGAGATCATTCTTCTTGCATGGCTTTTTCAAAAGTTCTTTTATCGTGTGAAAACAGAGATGGGTGTATTTCTGACAGTGGTAGACTAGTTTTCGACTCTTCACTGCGTGAATCTGTTTATAACTATAAGAAAATTAATTTAAAAGCGTTTAAAAGCAAAATCAGATTATTATTTAGACGGTAATTAATGTAATATTTATGATATGAATTAATTTAGAAATATTTGTACAAATAATGTGCGTACATGTGCGTATATAATAAAAAACTTACACCACACAAATAGATTAAAAGTACATAATTTCAAATAATTCATGTATTTCAAATGCAAAATGAAAGGGTATGAATTTTTATCATACACATTGTGAGAATGCAGCGAAGAATTAAAATAATGTGACTTTAAAATTTATCTTTTATATTACAATAAGAAATGGCAGTTTTGTAATATTAGCTGTAACTATGTTGAAAGTTAGAAAAAGTCACGCATGGTGCAGGAACTTCTTTTTAAATGACTAAACAGATATTTTATGCCAGCTTAATAAAAGATAGTAACACTCTTTTTATTGAAATAGTATTAGTAAGAGATATAATTAAATTTCTCCAAACATTCCTACCTTATTTTTGTTTTTTCATTTCAAAAATTTACAGTATAATATAACCACAATATAAAATGATAATTTTTGCATATTAAATAATTAAAAATGCAGTTATTATATCTCCACATTTTCTCTTATATTTTTAATACAAGACTAAATGTTCAAAATATTGATATAAAATTGCTAAATATAAATGATACGTCGTATTGTATTTGTAATACCTTATAGAATAATTATCTTATTGTTGTCTTATGTAATATAAATGTAATATTAAAGTTGGGTCATAAGAAATTTCATAGACGATATATGTTCTGTAAACTAACGCAACTTTGCTACCCTTTGGCATTTTTCTTTTTTATTACAGAAATTGCGTATAAGTTAGGTTATCGTGACGTAAAGTTTTGAAGCTATTTTATATTTATATACAAACAATTTGCTCAATACCTTTTGTTATATATAATATATATATATAGCAAGATTACATTTAACCGATTGTATTAATAGGAATATGAAGAGTATTATTTTGTTAAAATGTAAAAAATTTGGCACTTGAATAGACAACTAATTGCACACTGTAATGGACATTCTGTAGAAATTGATAATACTTTACATATTATTACAATCAGAGCATGTCAGACGTTTTCATACTATCGATTTAGATAGCAATTAAACATAATAATTTTAAAATTTATTTCAAATTAAGCATATTTAACGCTTTTCTGTGCAACATTATACGTGATTCGTAATGATATTAAATCATATTGATTTTATCTTAAATCTGAAATATCCTAAATCTATAATTTTATATTTATTTATATGAATATTTAACTGTACTCATACTACATATTAATTGAAAATAATGTAGTAATGTATGTAAAAAACATTTTCAAGTTAAAGCACAAACCATGTACATGGTAGAAGAATATAATCAATATTTCATTTAATAACAATTATAAATCATAACGAAATATCTAATATAGATATATTAATCTACGACATTATAATCATTTTTAATGTGGTACAATATAATTGGCATTACTTTTCAAAGACACTCGCATTTATTTGAAATAGAAAATTATTATTTCATTCACGCTTGCACGATGTTTTCAATAGTGCAGAGATCACAAATTTCTCTTACGATGATTGTATACGTTACAATACTTATTAAAAAAAAAACTTTTCAAATAGTTTTTCTCAAAACCAATACGTAATGTTGATTGTTAATTTAATTTGTTTTCTTATTATCATGGAATTATCAAACGCAGTTTATGGAACTTTTTACCATTTTTGATAAACGTATAGAATTCAATGAAATTTCATTTGAAAAATACTGACCTTATTAGATTTTCCACTGTTGGTCATTACCTTATATGATATTTGGCAGACATGAGGTTCACATAAATCGACATCAATATGTAATATGAAATAAATATTTGTTATAAATGTCTTATGACTGGAATAATTTAGGTACTGGTTACTCCTTTACGGGCAACCAATAAATTTAATACTGGATGTTTTCTTATGTAAGAAACAGCTTTTTTATGAGTAACCATTGTAAAGTCATATCCGTTACATTGTAAAATCTTATCGTGCATTCTAAGCCCACTTTTAGCTGCTGGAGAACCTTCATGCACTTCGGTAACATATATACCCTGAAAAAACAGGCCATTATAATCTGTTATTAATCTAATACCAAAGTACAATGTGATTGTATGATAAAGCACCTATTGATTATTCAATATGCTGGACGTGTAAATAATAAATTTAATGCATTGATGTTAACGCATCGATACCTTGCAAGTGAAAGCATACTATCGATGTGAAATAAGATAAATAAAGATACAAATTGTTATTAGCGCTTTATTGTACAATATTCAGATGAACAATAGTGTATTATACATTATCGGTATAACCCTGCGGACTCTTTCGAAAATCTTGGTCTATTCCACCTCCAATTTTAAAACCGCACTTCATCACTTCTTCTCCATTTTCATTAACTTCTGTTTCTTTGTGCAATGTAATTGGTATCTGAAACAGAATCATTTTTCTCTCCGATGTAGTATATTTAAAACATATCGATATTGATCGTTTCTTTAAATACTTAATATATTTAACTAGTTTTTGGTAACTTATTGATTAGGTGGATGCAACAATAGTGTACGATGACAAATTAAAGCGCAATCAATGTTAGCATCAACCAGTGTCAGTCAAAAGTAAAATAACAGTAATCAAGGTACATACACTTAGGCATTCCATGGCAGTGCCCGCTTGATGCTGAAAAGCCATTTTCGCACACATATTGACGAATTTTGATTTCTTCGGGGTGTTTCGGTGAAAAATATTGCAATGTACTTTGCGTGTAACAATAAGTTACGTTCGTGCTAGATACGCACGCATAAGGGAGAATGCAGCGAGAAGAGTCGAATATTCCTCTCCTTATATTACTTTCGCAAACGCGCGATTGTAAACAGTTATCCTCTTTAAAAAAGTTTTCCAGCATTTACACTTAGAAAATTTGATTTACAACACAGCGATCTTAAATTTCACTTTCACGTTGTTGACAGACAAGCGTTTTGTGGATGTAGTTAGGAATGTGAACACGTAATATTAGATCATTCTTCCCAAGGTATCGTGTACCGATTACGCCTCTATCCCGCGACAGAAAAAGGAAACTACTGGGAACATCAAAAGAATATTCTGAAATTTTATTCATCGAATTTATAATTTTATTCGATAAATTCGTTTATAATTGCGTTTCGAGTGTAATTGATTTTTGTTATGTAAAAAGATACAAAATAATTTTACACGAAGAAGTTATCGTTTTTACTGTCTGATAATAAAAATGAAAACTACTATATACGAAGTATATATTTGGTTGCTTTTGTAGCACACATTAAAATATACACGCAAAATATTAGTTTTCCCTCATAAAAGGATAAATATTTTATAACGAAATAAAGTGTTATCGATTTCTATAAAAATTTTAATTATAAAAAGATAATACTCGTAATTATCGACAATAATATTCGCGCTTTTAAAATTGTGATACAGTTACCGATATATATACCATTTTATGATAAAATATTTATTAAGAATTATGAGATATTATCAAACTGTCGGAAGTTATAGTATGCGTTCGAAGATGCTAATTATAAACTGACTTTTTTATGCGAAAATGTAACGAAGCGTATATTCAATCTTAAAATTTGCGATATTTATTATATATTTGAACCATGTTGATAAGAAGAAAGAATACTTTTGATAACTCTTGCAAATGGTACATGTAGTTTTTCAACGTTTTTCTATCGTGAATCAGAAAATTCTTTGACTAATATTACGTGTATTTTTATTTACTTAATAATTTCTTCTAATTTTAATATCTGTTTCGCCACGCACGACTGGTGGAAAATTTATCTGTCGCGCGCATTTAGAATGTGCTGATAGTAATCTAGGTTAGACTAGCGATGGGTGTACACGCGGACTTGATATATGCGAACCTCGAATTACGAAATACTCGCATACGAATCGTTGTTAACGAACACAGAACAGTGAAATCACAAACAGTTTATTCGGAAAAGTCATCATTATTATTATAAATAACTCTTCGGCGGAGATACTTAGAGAAATAAGAAAGATAACTTAAAAATTGTAGTTGACAATAAAATTAATCTATAGAATTCGGTTTGATTTAGGAATCATCGTGTCGATAGTCGAACTAATTCTAATTTCTAACAAAACGTTCGTTAGAGAAAACCGTGGGAAAAAAATCAAGCCAATTTGTCAGTCAAGTCAGCTTGATTTCTTCAAAGTTTCTCATCCAATCTCATGTGCGCATCAGTAACGGAAATTTTCCGAGGTCCATGGAAAAGAAAATAGCTTATTAATCAGCTCGGACAAAAATCAAATCTTCAGAGAATCTACGTTACCGACCGTCGGTGAAGATCTAAGGAGCGAGAACAATACCATTTTGGCACGGTGCAGCTTAGTATCTTCTAGTATACATATATTACAATATATGTAATCAATGATAACTGTTATTACATGTTGATTCAATATTGAAAGAAAGGATAACATAATATTTATAAATTTAAAATAGGTCAAAGAAATGATTAACTGATAAATTTGAATGCTTTAATAAATACATGTCATTGGTTTACATATTTTAACATTACACTCTTTTGAAGGATATCAATATTATAATATATATGCGTCGAAACGAGATCAAGGTCTAAATTTTTCAAACAGTTTTCGTTACCTCGATGTTAATGTTCCTAATCACACAGTTGTTATATGCAATTCCTATTATAAAAGAATAAATACTACAGATTTAAGAATGAAGAAAAAATAGGAATATATTACAAGGAATAAGAGACATCGTTAAATAAGAAATAAAAAGTAAGGAAAATGGAGAGGAAAGTGACAAAAGGAAGAAGCCCCTTTTTTGCACCTTCATCTAGTTTGAATCGCATCTACTACTAATTGATTTAAACTTAAACATACGTTCGCGGAGAATGATCATCAAAATTCGATAATTATTTGGTAAAATTGCATTTAAACGTTATTTTCTGTAAAAGTCTCTTTCATTTTATATAACGCGGTACATTATACTACGAGCGTTAATGTAACTATTTATATACATTATTCTGTTTTAGATTAAAATATTGTCCTATCTGACTCTACTTGTTCATTTTCGTCTTTCTACTTTTACAAACTGAATTTTATCGCGCAGTGTATCAACTTTATTTGAGTAGGAACTCAAGTAAACGTTTTTAGCATTATACGTAAATACAAATAGAGGTAATTTAAACATTATTCGAAAACTTGTATAATGAGAGATGTCTATAAAAGATTACTAACAGTGTAGTTTACTTTTTCTGACAATTTTCTGAAAACGATGGAAATATCGAGGTGTGATCGTGGAAAAATGTATTTAATAATTCTAAATATCAAGGGGAAATGAATTCTAACGAGATGCTATCACGTCTAAAATACTTTCAGACAAGGTAGTCCATGATCGATAAACAGGTACATCATCGCACCAGATCCTTCCTCTTGCAGCATATACTACTAGAACTTTCTAAAACGAGACTTAAAATTTACCGCTGCGGAGGAATGTAAGTACACATTAGAGTGCCTAGACAATTATCTAACTTAAAGACGCAGTTAAATTGCAGTTTATTTCCTCGGTAAGAACACGATATTAATAAATACAATCGAAATAGATATGGCTATTATAACTATTATTAATACGCTTCTTTGGATTTGAGTTCTACTTAATATATAATACAATAATATCTTTCAATCGCATTTAAACTTAAATCAGTTCAGAATTTAATCGATGCAATTATCTCATCGTTGGATAATACCGAAGTGTCATCCTTTGTAAGGCCGGTACATTCTGTAAGATTATAATTAGCTCGCACAGTGAATCTTCGTTACGCTTAAAAATACATAATTCACATATGTACATAGTAGAGAAACATGCATCTTACATTCTTGTGTGTAAGTTCACACGAGATAACCTATACATGCACCTACACACGTGACACATTTAGAGAAAGATAAACAAGGAGCCCGTGAAAGACGATGAAATTAACAAAAATTTATCTACATGACAAGAGATGACTCCTGTCAACGTTAGCACGACGGTAATAATAAGCACGAAAGTAACAAGAATTGATTTTAAAAATTATTATTATATACAGAGCCCTGCATTTTTATATAACAGGACGCGCATGCTAGAATTCCTGATTAATTAACTACTAATAAAATACACATTATATTTTTCTAAATATTGCAATGAGATGCGATAAAATTATCATAGCCACGCTTTAGTTACTAGCGTTTTGTCTGTTTTGTATGAAATATTTGGAAAGTTGATAGTCTTACGGTAATTTTATATTCGTGTTAAAAGAAATACGATTAAAGACTTTACAAATTCTACAGACATATAAAGGATAAAAGAATGCGCGGAAGAATTTGTAAGGCACGATTGTGAATATGAATAGAGAAAAAAAAATATACACGATAACCTGCTGAGTAATCTATCTATACACAACGCATACTCTCCGATTATTTCTTTCATTCCTGATTATGTTGAACACCTAACAACTTTGCGGCGTCATCCGGCGAAGCTTGCAGTACCCTGTCAATGAAACTTTTATCTCGTATACCCAGCAGGTTGGAAATTAAGTCATTATCTGCGCTTTCACCGACGTCCGAATTAACGTTTTGTTGTACGTTAGTGAGCTTACCGGTGAGAGTCGTTAGTTTTTCATACGGATTAAATCTTATCAATCCGTTAGACGCGCCATCCTCTGTTGCTATGGATGCGACAGTAGAGATTCTGGAATTGCTCATAGTTGGTGGATGCTGTTGACTATTAGGTGTCATTGTTGAAGGTTGTGTCGGTGAATTTTCCTCGTCACCGCTGGTACCTACGTACATCGCAGAATCAATGGATTCGTGTTTTTTACGATGGCGTAGCATGCTATGTTTTAAAGTGAATCTTCTGTGGCAAATGTTACATTCAAATGGTCTTTCTCCTGTATGCGTTCTCATATGTCGACGTAGATCTTCCGCGGACCAAAAGCGCCTCATGCAGAAAGCGCATACTACCTGCAACGAAATATCAACTAATGTTAAAGCAACGATAATAAGAATAGTAGCGAGTAGACTCAACTTTTACATATAGTTCTTTAATAATAATAAAAAAAAAACAATAATGAAATTACACTCACTTTTCTGTTACTATAGTCTGGAAATCGGCCTTTCTTTTCTTCGACATCACTGAGATGCTGTTGCGGTGGCTGTTGATCCTCCGTTCCATCTATGTCCATGTCAAGAGCGCCTTTTGCCACTAACATTTCGTACGATCTTTTATGGTTAACTTTGATATGTTCCAAGCAATCTTGACGTTCTGCAAATCCATTGTCGCATAGATGACATTTGAAAGGTACATCGCTTGGACCAGGAGACGATCTTGGTGATGGTTTTCGAGATCGCAAGCCAGTATCATTAGCCGATGGCGAAGTATTTGGATTAGATTTAGCCGGTTCAATCGCTAACGTAGTAATATTAGTCGTTTCATTGTTTTCAGAGATATCTGAGGACCGACTTTCATAGTCGGATTGATCGTTTTGCTTTGTCGATTCCGCGACGTTTTTCTGTGATTCACTGGACGGAGTATCGGATCTTGATTTTATTTTACGCGAATGTTTGGAAGAGCGATGTTTCTTCAAATTTCCTACCGTGGAGAAGGATGAGCTTGGACACTGATTGCACTTATACGGTCTTTCTGGTACATTCCGCATGGAGAAAGTATTGCTACTGGTACTGGGCCCAGGTTGACTATCCGGAGAAGCAGAATTTCTTGTACGCCGTATTTTATTTAAATTTGCCTTATGTTTCCTCAAAAGATGACGATCGCAATTAGATTTCGTAGTAAATAAAAGGTTACAAAAAGTGCATCGATATGGCTTTTGACCTGTGTGTGTGAGGATGTGCCTTCTTAATGATGATGTCCATGGGAAAGCCCGTTGACAATAAGGGCAAATTACTCTGTTCGGTGCCATTGAATATGCGGATTTTTTCTTCTTTTTTTTCTTTTTTGACGTCGAAGTATTGTTAGAATTTGCGGAGTTCACAGAATCGGATTTGTCGTCGCTACCGGTATTGCAATCACTGGTCGATGCAATCAAACCTTCCTCATCACTCAAATCTTGAGCTTGAAACTCTTCATACTGATGAGACGCGTTATCAAGGAGTTCCGAAACACTGGCTAGATCTGCCGTATTATCCTCTTGTTTATCTAGTAATTTACCATCGGCTATGTCTGTTTTTATCGGAGGGGAATCTGTCGGAATATATTCCTTACTCGTACCGGCAAGTTTATCGTCCATGGTTTTCGTGGTTTCTTCGGGATCACAGTCTGTAACTTCATCATGATACTTATTAATCACGGAATCGTTTATTTTGTTATTTTACTTTTATTGGATATCTTACCTTCCAGTTGTCCTCTCAATAAACTCGTGCAATGTTCCGCTTGTTCCTGAGATTCGTTGATTTCCTTCTCATGGAGATCCTCGTCAATGACAAGCTCCTCTTCGGTATCGTTATCCTCGACTTTATTGACTTTTAGTTGTTGCGCCAGAATTGCATACTTCACTTGGTTGGAAATAGAATGTTTACTATATTCAGATTTAGACGATTGTTCGACTTTTGGTAAAATGGTTGCATACGTTTGAGATGTAACCTGAGACGAGGATTGTCCTAGGTTTTGTAATAAAGTCGGGTGATTGGCTGGTGGTCTGCCTCTGGTGGAGTGCCCCCCTCGTGGTCTTTGACTCCAATGTTGAGGATGCTGTTGTTTGATATGTCGCTCCATGTTACTCCTTAATGTGAATCTCGCTGAACAATGCTCGCACGTGAAAGGCCTTTCCGTTCGATACCGCCGTTGTTTTTGCTTCGGCATGAGAACTCCGTTCTTGATGACCATCTTCACGGAATTCGTCGTTTGCGAGTTATCCGCTTTGTCACGAGGTGTTAAATTTTTATTAGTGGCTTTAGAGGACAACAATTTTGCATACTCGTTTTGCTCGGTTAACGGCTGGGAAGAACTGCCTTGCGGATACGTGACAAAGGCAGCGTTTCCAAGCGGTGGATCTACCAAGGTACCGCCGCTCGTTAATTGCAATCCGCGCACGAGCTCTTTGTGGAGTCTCTCCTTCAAAGCGAAATCATGCCCAAATACATGCGCGTTGAACAAATAAGACGGTATAATACTGGTGCCCACCCCGGAAGGAAGAGATCCAAAGTTACGGTAGATCAAACGTGCGTTGGAGTAGAAATTATCGAAAGACGTCGATTGTAAACCACTCTGACCTGCTTGTAATAAAGCTTGAGTCAGTAACAAGTGGTTTGACGCATTATCCTTTTCATCCTTACCATTGTCGTACTGTCCATTTGCTCCGTCGGATTCGTGATCCCTGTCCTTTGACTTCTTGCTCAAGTCCAAAACGTCCATTGACAAGTCCAATGGTCCATCCTCGCCTGAATTCGATACGGAAGGAACATTTGAATTCTTCTTCAAGTTAATGGGACTAGCTTGAATTCTTTGGTGTATGTCCGATTTGGCTTCACTGACTAGAGAGTCGGACGATCCCGACTCCAGATCATCCTCGATCTTGGGATAGTCGGACTTGCCGATTTGATCCAACTGTCTACCGGTGTCGTTGGAGTTTCTTTGTATTAATTCGGGCGATTGGCGAACCTGAACTCCGGGTCTTGAGAAAGAAGTATCGTTTCTATCGTAATGATTTGTAACCATGTTACGAATTACGACAGAATTATGTAGATTTGCCTCATCTATCGCCCTAATGTCCTCTCTGCCTGTTCCTCTCGAGTCGATCGGCATCGGCGCGTAACGCGTTTGTTGTTGATGAGAATAATCTTCACGTTCGTTCGAATATAACAAACTTTTGCGAGCATCATCTTTGCTGCCTCTTGGTGATGTTCGTCCCATATTGTCATTCGTCGAGTCCTCGTTGGGATGGTAAATCAATACGCTTTTAATGTCCTCCCTCGTCAGCTTACCATGACGATTCCTCACGTGTCTCTCGCAATTCGCTTTTGTAGTGAAAGCGTAATTGCATAATGAGCACTCGTAAGGCCGATCACCGTTGTGCGATCTCAAATGCCTTATCAAGGTGGCCTTATCCGTGCTGGTATAGGGGCACATGTTGCAGGGATAGGGCATTCCAGGGCCTACTCCCATGTGCGCGCGATTATGGCCCTTCAACGCTCTTAAATTGGGGAATATCGCGGTGCACAGTCTACAGGGGAACTCACCCTTCAGCTTCATTCTCCTAAATTCAGCGGCAAACGCGTCTTGTGCTTCTTCTTCGTGATACTCCGATGAGAATGTGCCGGACGAGCCGGACGAACCTGCGCTTGACGAATTGTACTTTACGTTGTTTTCCGGTGTGCTGGAATCCGATCGTGGAAAATTCTGTAATATCGGACCAGACGTTACGGATATGATGCTCTGTATATCCGCCAAATCTTTTCCCTCCTTTGCCTCCGTCAGCGCAGCCTTGTTCTGCAAATCCAAACCAGCAAAGAAGTCGTCCCTTCTGGATTGTCCATCGGCGATACTCCTCGCCTGTGTGTTCCTTGTGCCGCAATCGATCTCATGAGAATCCAGAGCAGATCTGCACGGAAATGCTCTGAGGCACTTGGCACACTGAAATTTGGTGGCTTCTCCGGATGCTGGTCGATGCAAGGATTGCTCGCAGACCGCCCTCGCAATCGCTGGGAACTTAACCGAAGAAAAATCAACGAAGGTCAGGTCGTTGAATCCTACGACGGAGTTTCGCAAATTACGCACCGTATTATTGGCCGAGGGATCCGCAAAGTGTATCATGAATCTATGTAAATTCAATACACGATGATTCTTGAAGGAGAGGTTGCAGGCATCGCATTTGGCTGGAAATTCCGGATGGTTGTGTTCCAGATGAGCTTCCAACAGGGCGCCGGTAGCGAAGTCCTGTCTGCCGCATACCGGGCAGTTGTGAATCATTTGTGTATCGGTGGGTACGCTTCTCATCTCCATCCTCGAGTTGCTCAGCAATATTCTGTGCTTCCGAGGAGTCTCTCTCTCGTTCATGGAGTCTGAGCCTTTTCTCTTAGTCAAGAGACTGTTCGTTGGTGACGCTGTTGCCGTAGATGTTGTCACGGACATCTCAATGTCCGTGATGTCACTATCTTCCTTGCCAATGAAATCCGGCGACGATCGTTTTCCATCGATTTCATTGTTGTTGTATTCCTCCTCGATGTGTCGGCGTCTTGACGACGAGGCACCAGAGTCACTGCTACCCTCGGATCCGGTGCAACTGTTCGGCGAAAGATCACCGCGGTGAGCGCTCTTCAGATGTCTGTTCATGTTTCCGTTTGTTGTGAATGCCATGTCGCAGTGCTTACACTTGAATGGCCTTTCTCCCGAATGCACAAGTACGTGACGATCCAACGAACTGGCGGAGCTTAATATCTTGTGGCAAACCGCGCAACAATAATCCTCCTCGCTGCTACAATCGGTGCTACGCGGTGAATTGTGCTCCCGTAGATGATTTGTCAAATCGTGGCTAGACGACAGCACTGTCGAACACGCCGGACACGGATGGGCGCTCTCTGGTAAATCCACCTGTTTAGCAACGAGAAAAAAAACCGGGTGAGAATTTGTTCCAACGTTGTTCGTGAAATTCCCTTGATCTACGATGATCGACGAAATACACCTCCTGATGATTCGACTTGGAAATTGGAATATGGAAATTGTAACGCGACTGATACAATACTTACACTACTTACACTCGATGATGGCGATGCAGCATCCGCTTGCGTCTCATTGACATGCTCCTGATCCAACTCGTTCTTTACCGTCACTGAAACGTAACAAACAAAACGATGTTAGAATATCTATCGGTAAAGATCTTATGTGTAACGACAATATAATATTTTACGTAACACACAAAGCTATCATTTTGACTGTTCGTTTTCCCTTTATATTCTTTTTTTCGTAGAATAATTGTAAGATAAGAGTGATGTTACGAGCAGATACAAAGCGGCAATTTCTTCGATCTGCCGGAGGAACCATTTGTCAGGAACGGGAAAAGAGTAGGCGACGCAACACTTGCGAAATGACAAATTGTATCAAATGTATGCGAACTAACGCTTCGTGGTCTTGATATTATGTACATTTTCCACGATTAATGTATCGTCGTCGTCGTCATTGCCGCAGTCTTCGTGTCTCCTGAAAACGATGGGACAGCCAACGCTTGGTAAGAACGCGTCAAGTACGAGCGGTGTTACCAATCGCTTCGCACGGAAATAATATTCGACCTGTAAATTGCTCTCTCGAATAAGTAAAGCGCATCTTTTGTTGACAATTTAACACTCGTGAGATTAACTAACGATATTTCACGCAACAGAATTAGCTCGTCAAGGCGGCATTTCTCTCAAATGCGAAGAACTCGAAGCAATTCGAGTATACTCCGCGTTTATACTAGTATAATTATACACGAGATCAAGGTGAATCGTAACACTTTTGTTCGTTTTGACATCGAAACGCTACAAGTTTTGAGCCGAATCTACCAGCGCCGGCTGAACAATCGAAAGATTATCGATGCGATATTGCTCTCGTAATTGCAACAATTAAACCGTTTTCACTGCACTTTAAGCGTCGAAGCACTTGGTTCAGTCATAAGCTTTTTATGTTTATAATAAATTCCCCAAATAATGCAATTTTCCAATTAATAAAAAAATAATTTTTTTGGCCATTGAATAATAAATGATTTATTTCAAAAGCTATTCTGATTAACTCCGTACTCTAATGATGTAATTCAAGTATAGCAGCGAGTGTTCAATGGCAACGATAAATCGTTTAGCAATGTTTCATAAGAAATAGAGTAAAATTATTGAAACAATTATTTCGTCGCCTTTCTTCGCTTTTTGTTTTATGGAGTTAATCGATTTTTGCAGTGTTTGTGGTTCAATTCTTACTTTGATCCGATTTGTCTAGATCCACCCTATATAATCGATCTGCACGTACATACGTTGAAGAAAGCAAATTTCAGTGGATCGCAAGCACGCGACAGCCATACCGAAGAGAGTCGATGAAGGGAAACGAACTTAGTCGAGGCCAAATTAGATCCTGGAAAGTAGAAGAAGAAAAGGAAGACTATTTTATCGCGAATCCACGTGTGTCAAATTGAAATGGTCGAACAGTAGCAGTGGCGGAGGCCTAAAGTGTGTCAGCGATAGGCCAGAAATCCGGCAAACAGTCCGGAAGCTGACACAACGCGTGCTCGCGCACACGCAACTGCCGAGAACCGCAGAGATGTAGCGGAGCAAGGCCGAGACAATAACGTTTATCGAGGTCCTCGGTTGCGACGTTCTGACCGCAAGGCGACGGCCGACTCCTCTTGTACGCTTGCGCGCTCTAGCCTTTCTCGATACCGTGAACCTCTAACGGAGAATCGATATCTGCCAAAATATGATAAACGTTTATCTAACAACTACGAAGTCCATATAGAAGGGATTAGGCGTTCGTTGACTGAACACGGCGCGCGGATCTGTGAAGACGAAACGTCATGGAAAGACGCGTTGTCTCTGATCCACGCTTTTAAACCGCGCGATCTATCAAATAAAAAAGAAAAAACGAACGACACAGAGCGACAAAGAACCATGACAATACGAAACAAATAATAGATCGATCCCAAACGATAACGTATATCTAAAGAACGTATTGAAGTTTACGATCCAATTGGTGAGATAAAAGATTGATCGTCCAGTGTTCATCGATAAGTTAGATTTCGACGCAAAGCGAGAGAACTGAGACGCGAGAGTCGAGCCTATCGCGGTTAAATGTCCAGAAAGGAAGGAATCTGCGGAGAGAAACGATGTACTCTTCGCGTTTACGGATTTCTCTTTCCTTTTTCTCCCCTTTCCTCTCCGTCTCATCCTGTCGACAAGTGCGGCTGATCGTAGGCATTCAAGCCGTCCTTTTTTCATCGGTAAAAAGATTTCTGCTAACGCGATGAGAGTATCGAGTCATATGACACAAGGTGCTGTTACGATGACGGCATGCATGCAATCCGCGTTATCGATCGGTTCTCGTACTACAGACAAAACATCTCAACGCGTTATCAACGTTCTGTGCTCGCCTTTTCCATCTCCTCCTGCCCTTCGCCTCCACATCTTTTTCACTCCCTCCTGTTTCATCGTCATGCGATACAATCATCGACGATGGCAACGCGACGCACGAGAATTATACGACCGTTCTCTGAGCTGCTTCGGAGCGTAACTCACCTACGCTACGTATACGCGACACGATGGATGCTGTTCTCTAATCCCTTATCGCACACACGTCACACGTCACGCGTATCATTCTTGCCGTGGTATCGATATACCGTATGTATTTTCAAACCACATACTTTCAGCGATAATAATTACGCGTACATACGTTTCTAATCGTTAATACCCTTATCGTCAATTTTTCTTACAATTACAACTGGCAACTTTGAACGAATACCAGGCGATGAGCGATCAAAATAAAGGTCACCGGGAAAAACAGTCAATTTTTCATGTACGGGAGCAGAGAGATCGGAAGATTGGAGAAGAAAAGAGAATGGAAAGGTCAAACACGGTTATTAGGAAGAACAATGGCGAAAGTGAAGAGGAAAGAGGAGTAGTAACGACAATGAAAGTGTCGATCGAAAGGAAAAACGATCTTAACGCATTGCTGATCGATCGGGGAGATCTTCCCGTTTGGCAATGTAAATGCAACGTAGTGCTGTATACATGGTTTTCAGGATATTTCTGATATATTTTGATGCCCCTTGCTCGCTTCGATCCTTCGCTCACATTAAATTATCGCTACATTTTTTTATATAATAGAGATAGATAGATAGAGAGGGAGATAGATAGATAGAGAGAGAGAGAGAGAGAGAGAGAGAGAGAGAGAGAGAGAGAGAGAGAGAGAGAG
>JAITYT010000715.1:245226-255587 GCA_025433975.1 Liostenogaster flavolineata
CGGCAGAAACGTTTACGCCAAGAATCGTTATCGCTCGAACGGTAACGCGGAACCGATTTCTTCTCTACGATAAATCATTCGGTCATCGTTCACCAGCAATGCGACTTCAGCTTTGCGTAACGCTTGTCGACTGACTTTTTTTTTATTTTCTGCTTCTATGAACCTGCTTCTACGCCACCAGAGTATGATTTACGCGTAAATTATCGAAATCACTGACGTCATGACGAGCGACTATAATCGCCTGTGGTACACAGAAAGCAAATCGTCTTTGGTACGCGAAGATCATTTCCGAAGAGCGACTATAGTCGCCCTCGGTATACGATAAACCTTTTCGAAGGAGCGACCGTAGTCGCTCGTGGGAACGAAAGGTATGTCGATCTTACGCTGAAATTGTCGCGGTAAAAAGTTGGTCCTTTCGTCGTCGTGAGAAAACCAAAGTCTCGGATCTTTCGAGGTCGACAACGACGGGGGAAAACGAGATCTTCGGAGAAACCTTTCGCGCGCGCGACATAGCATGGACCCGTATTACCGTGAAGAAGTCCATCCACGCGTGCGTCTTCACGACGAAACCATACGAACGGAGATGGCCATCTGTTCGAAATACCGCGAAGACACCGTGGACGATGACGAGATTCGTATGCGGCATCTTCGAAAAGAAAGGAAGACGAAATTGTCCGAGGGAGGAATCGTTTGGATGCTGCTATCGAAGCTCGTCGTACGAGTCGCGACGTTACGCGCGCATACGCGAACGCTCACGTACGCCAGGCTCCGAGCGGACCAATGACCAGCCCGTGGCTCTTTGGTAGTCCCGACGCGTCTCCGTTCGCAGATGAATGAGACTTCGGAAACACGGCGAGCATAAAAATCTCGCCGGATGATTCGTAATCTGTGCTCCTCATCTACCGGCGAAGAAGAGAGAAGAGATGGGAAAAGAAGAGGAGAAAAATAGAGAATAAGAAAGACGTCGCCTGTACCCTTTGGATGTACAGGGTGGTCCAAAGATTTTCCACGCGTCCATCTCTCTCCAATTATCTCCGTTCGTTTTCGTGTCCGTTTGTTGTCTCTCACGATACCTGCTCGTTGGTTTTCCGTTTTGGATGGCGGGACGACGACTAGCGGCGAGGAGATCGCGTTTCCACGCTGGAAGGATCTACTCTTGCGTGCGTGCGTGCGTGCGTACCAACGTGCAACGATGTGGATGCGCACCGCATCCTTGGGAAGTATCCGGTACGTCGGTAACGCCGGGGAAGTCCTTCCTCCCGTTTCACCTACCGCGTGTATCGAGCTCGAACGCGAGCATTGATATTGCCTTCGTTTTTCATTCGTTCGTTCTTCCAAAGATTTTCTTCGAACGAAGCAAATCGGTACTCTCCTTACCTCCATAAGCATGTACAGATAAATATTGGATTGTTCGGAAAGTCTCAGCCGGGTTTCAATTTTTTTTAGAGACGAGTCAGGGATGATCCATGAAGGGTGAGATAATGAGACTTCCGAAAAGACGGCAAGCCGTTATCAAACGAAATGATGCGTATACTATCGAATAAACTTGATTACTTGTACATAACTGTTTTCATTTTGTCCCAAAAACCGGCGGATTATACAAGTTAAAAGTAGTCTAATGACTTGTGTGCTCGTATATATAGGATATATAATTGCATCAAGATATTAATGTATTGATTCGTTATTCCAATAGCGACCTTTTGGAAGAGTAAACAATTAGCACGATTATATGAGAGATACCGATCGTATTTGCGCATATCAACATTGATTTAATCCTAATCGGTCGATTACGTACGTCGAAGTTAAGCAAGATATTTTTGCAAGTGAAAGTTTTTGACTGGAAAACTTCGTTTTGACTCAAAATAACAATATATCGCACAATTATTTTTTTAATTCGATGAGAAAATACGATGTTACCTTCAACTTTCCCAAATGCAGTAAATACGCCAAGTCGTCAAGGATGAAATTTGTAGAAAAATTATTATTAATTACAAATTTCTTTCTTGTCTATCTAATATAAAGATTGCGGTGAAAATAATAATACACATCTTTCTTCTTTTAACGCTAGAAGTACCGAAAAAAAACGAAGTTACTTCTACCAATACCAGTCAAAATGACTGGACCAGATCTCGACCATCGTTTTAACTGGTATTGATAGAAGTAACAATGATACAAAATTACTCGAATTCTGTTTAAGTTATTACAAAAAAAATCATTTCTACAAACTTTACTTAACCCTGCAAAAGTCATTGCATCATTTCGAAAAAAAATGTAACACGAAGTGGGAATTTTATTATAATGAAGTTTTAAAGCCAGTCATTTTTACTGGTTTGATAGTTCTAGTGATAAACACGCATTGGCGCAAGTGAACAGATCGAAAAACTTCGATCGAGCGACACGCAAGAAAAATTCGAACATTGTACACCAAAAACTACTTCAACGAAATGCGGGATTTCGACTTATAGATTTTTCGCATAGCGTGACTGCTTCGTGACGGGGTCACCCTCTTTACGTACGTGCGTGTGTGCGTGTGCACGTGCCTCGACTCTCTCGGCCGCGAGCACTGTTGCATTGCGTTACGTTGGGAGGCTGGCTGCATCACACGTGGGAGACAGGTAGCTCGCTTCCGGTCGACGGGGACCATTATATAGGACGCACAATATGCACGGACCTACGTGGCTATATGCCTCAAGGTTTCACGAGTCCATACAATGGACGGAGACGCGCCGTCACCAACCATCGACGTGACACCGACCTAATTTTTTCATAAAAAAGAACGCGGGAAAAGAAAGAGGTGACGAACTTGCTATCGCGTCGTCTGGACGCTCTTACCACGAGAGAATGACATGGAAGTTTTAACGAGATAATAGTCTTCCTTTCGAAGGACGCTTTATGGAAGCTATATTTAACATTTGCATTTTACAATTTTTTACAAGATTTATTATATATAATATCATGATTCATGGTGCATGGTTTATTACAATAAGTTAGGGTCATTGTACACAGTACGATTCCATTTGCAATAGTAGACCCTCGAAGTAACGGTGTGATGAATGAATGGCGGTATCCACAGGGTCGGTAAATGATAACGATCAGTATCTCGTCTAAAAATTGAAGAAATAGGTAGGATAATGTACTTTATGGTCCATTATTCTCTTGCATATACATTTGGTAAATGGTTATCTTCCGGAATTTCTTAAGAGGTGTGTTCTACCACTTCTCATCTATCTTTCTTCTTATTTACCTTTTTCTCATCTACCATTTTTCTTATATAACCGGCCTTTGTAATCCTCTGTTCCGATTATCATTTATTTGTAAAACTCGAAACAGTATGAAAACGAGGGACAGTCTCTGGGACAAGCGTCCAACGGTATGCCTTTTTTCCCTTAGGAGGTGGTCCATTATCTTAGTAAAGCCCTGCCTATGTTACTTAATTTTGTTGAGATGTTGGTCTCTACGCAGAAGTTCTACACCGATGGAATAATGGTTTTATCCCAAAAACGGCAAAAAGGTATAGATCAAAATGGAACATACTTGGTTCGATAAAATCAATTCAAACATAAGAAAAATGTTATGTGAAATTGACTGCTAAAATCCCTAATACTTTTTCCCCAGTCCAATATTTAGTATAAAAGATATGTATAAGATAAATGTAAGTAATCTAAATAAAATATATGTAAGTATAGTATAAAAAATAGAAAAATAAAGTATGGAATATAACTATAATAGTGTAGGAACATACCTTCTAAAAATATCTTCAAAAAGAATATTAACTCCTTCCCGTACTTTAACGAGTTTGGCTTGTAATGAAGATTTTGGCTCAAACATGAATATCACGAGCCGGGTTCACAGGAAGAAAATCGGGTTCGAAAAAATTTCCGACCGATTTCGACCCTTAAACCTTTCTTTTTACTTTGCGTTTCTTTACTGCGCGCTGATCCCTACAGCTCGGACCCGAATTTTATCGAGCTAAATGGCACGGTAAGCCATTACATGGGAAGCATAAGCGTTTATGGCACGCGTTATTGGAACTTAAATCGTAGGGCAAAGGGTTTGAAATTATTAGTCGGTATTAAGTTAGATAAGGTATTAAGAATAGAAAGAAACGATATCAAGCAGCCATTAGTACTTTTTTGCATTGAATTGAATTGAACGGGAAAACAGCAAGGACATTTATAAGGTCGACCGTTTGTTTAAATACTTTTATACGATCTTCCCAGAAAAAAAGAGAAATTCTGCAGTTCATGCGATGCTAGGCCTACGGATACACTAAAAACTGTTGCAATAGAACTCCTAGCATAAAATGTAGAGGTAGGCATCTTACCTCAACTTATTCCTTAGAAAGTAAGATAGATGAAGTAAAATGTTATGATACCGTTATGACTCCTTTACCACCTTCTACTCCTCACTAGGATCGAGATCACATTAAGAGGATTAAGCATTAGTGCTCTTAATGGTAAACTCGTAAACACTGTAAAAGGACTTTCTCTTTGTAATAAACCATTAACTGATTATTCTTCCAATAATATTTAGACACAAATTTAAATTACCTAAGCTTGAAAAATGATGCATGAATCTGCATGAAAAATGCAAATAGAATCCGTTGTTAACGACTCTAATCTACAAAGTAGGATAGCCAATAACATAGCAGAGCAAAATTTCGGCTCTAATCCGGATGTAATACGAGAATTTTGCAATGAAAAATTCCATTCTTATGTCTAGCGCCTAGGGAGATCGCTAGCTACTAGTAGATGAAGAGCCACTAAAAGGTTGAAAAGATCTGTGCTTTCACTGTGTAAAGTGGTTTATGTAAAACTTTCCAAATCAATGAAGCAAGCAACTCTTCCCTAGACAATATAGCAGTGGCCGATTGCACTGAAACAAATTCCGAGGACCCCCAAAACATAGAACGTACCACGGCTAAAAAAGTAATAAAGATCATTAGAGGTATTAAGAATAAGAAGATACTTGGACATGATTTAATAAATGAAAAAATAGTTAAAGAATTTCCTGCAAAAGCTATTAGGACGCTAACTATCACATTCAATGCGATACTGAGATTAAAATATTTCCCCATCACCTGGAAAAAGTTGAAGTTGCCTTCCTATAGTGCCACGAAGCTACGAAGGCTTTTATAGATCGATATTTTTCCTTCTATTGTCTTTTCCTTTTTCTTCGACTTTTATTGCAACGATAATTCAACATGAGAGTTAGAAGAGTCCAATGGAGTCTCGAACTTAAAGAACGATTAAAAAAAGTGCTAAATTCTTACCCCTTCGTACACTTGAAATATATATATATATGATATTGTTTTACAGGCTCTACAATTTCATAAACACACGCTTCTTTATAGAAATTGTCATATAGGGAAGTCGTATAAAGCGTACATCAACTCGATGGCACTTCAAAGGCGAATATAAGAATGTTCGTCTTCGATTGCCCATCATTTTGAAAGGAATGAACGAAATGCACAAATTCGAACGTCATTTTATAAATCAGAGTCAATATTTATATAATACGCAGATAAATGATAAATAGACAAGAAACGAAATATCAATGTGAAACTCGTGACGTAAGTTTATGCGTCATACCATATCGGTAGATATCCAGAAGAGGCGAGCGAGGCGATGAGCGATCCGCAGATTTTCAGAAGTATCAGCACCTCAAAATCACATCGATGATTAGTATTCTCGGCTGGACGATGTTTCCTTGTACTTCGAACGAAGCAACGATAAATCGTGCACCGTGAAATCACTTCGTTTTGCTACGCGAAACGGACGAAATACTCTTAAAGAGATCGCGAATATAATTTCACGAATGATATCGAGTCGACGATCGATGACGAATTGGCAACGTATAGTATCGATAGAAGTATAGTTTTTACTTAGGCCGGCCAAACCATAATAATCTCAAAACATAAACAAGGATCGAAGGATTTAACTGACCTCGACAAATTTCCGCGTATATGAAAAATATGTACAAACGTTGTAATACGTCACAGACAGACTTTTGGCAATTTATACAGACAGTAAAGTTGTATGGGTTAAAAAACGAGTTGCGTTTAACCCTTTCGCTCCTCAGGAGACTTTAGTGGCTTTCCATAAAAATTTCTGCATATATCGCGGACACCTAGAACGTGTGCTTTTGAAATCGTCAAATCGGCAGAAGAGAGTGACATATGAATATTTTATTATACAATCTTTGTCTAGACTGTAATCCAAAGCGTGTGTTTATGAAATCGTTGGATCCATAGAATAATATTATATATTTCAATGCTTGAAGGGATACTTTGGCAGCTTTTTAACATTGTTCTTTAAGCTTTACCATCGGTGGCAATATCGTATCAAATTAGATCGATCAATTTTTGCTCCTTGAACATTCGCGACGATTTTCTTAAATTTCATAATATTTTAATAAAATTTACTTTTCTATAAGCAATATTTTGTTTATTATTGTGTTTGAAAGTTTGGTATTAACTTTCTTCAAGCCCAAGCGCAGAACTTTCAAATATTAGAAGTAATCGATGTTACAAACTCCCTGCTATGAATATCAAAGTTTTACAACTCTAATGAAATATTTGTACAATACCCTATTCAGGTAGTTGATTCATTTAACTGCTGGGACCCTAGAAAGGACTCTTACCGAGTGCTGCCCCTCGATTGAAGGGCATGTGGAGTCCCGTGGTGAAGGGCACTCGTTTACCTGAAATAGAATTCTTTTAAAGAGAACTCTTATTAACCCCTTGCACTACTTTGACGAGCCTGACTCGTTTATTCCTTCTTACTTAGGCCACTTTCAAAATAAATGGCTCATATAGTGATTAGGTATATAATAGTGAACTCAA
This sequence comes from Liostenogaster flavolineata, assembly GCA_025433975.1. NCBI lineage: Eukaryota > Metazoa > Arthropoda > Insecta > Hymenoptera > Vespidae > Liostenogaster > Liostenogaster flavolineata. The sequence goes on from JAITYT010000715.1 coordinate 252,071, forward strand.
ACGTTTGTCACGTTTACTCGCAATAAAAAAAGACAAAAAACAAGTTTTACGTACGTATGTAACTGTTGCGTATATCGATGACTTAACATTTAGCTTCGATTTTTAGAAAATGCTTGAAAAGGCTAGGCAATGGCTCTTAATTAGACAAAGACCTCGATTCAGCTGTTTTTATGATTCGTCTTTTGCAATCTTAATGGCAGTCAAGACAATGGGGAACAGGCGGAAGGTTGAAAGAACCGCAGCTTCTTCCAACTAACCTACATACTTGCCGATCAACGATTCACCTGTGGAAGGTATCGTTTCTCTCGATTTTAACTTTGTCGATCGATGACATCTGCGTTCGTACAGAGACGCGTCATCGTTCATCTTCTTTTTTTGTTCTTCCACTTCTCTAGTTCTTCTTCTACTCGCCTTCGTTCCGTATGCACAGCTGTAGCTTTTCCATACTCGTTTGCTCGAGTACGTCGTCGTGAAACGAAAGAAACGATCTTCCATGACCGATCGATGCTCCGTTCGCGATCGCGGACTGATTACGAAAAACATTGAAACTTCGACGCGATCTTTAGCCTCGCCGTCTTCCAATTACATCAACCAAGAGACAACGATCGTACAAAAGCGATCGTGTTGAAGGCAGTGTCAACCTGCGGACTTGTCCCCTTTGCTTTCGCCTTTCCGATCGTTTTTCTTCTTACGAATGTCAGTGTAACAGACAGAAGAACGATCACAAATTCGTTTCTGGATTACGAAAGCAAGTCACGAAAGACTTACGACTATCCTAGGAGAAAATTTTTGTCTTCCTACTGTCCACTGCTATCGCCATGGATACTAGCCCGTCAATTTTGAAATTAATTCATCGAACCTTACATTCTTCATAAAATCGTCATTTTAAAATCACTCGTTCGGCGCTAATTTTCCTTATTCCGCACAAGTCGATATGAAAGAATCGTGTCCGATTCGGTGTTGAGTTCCTTTCGAAGAGTTTCTTTTCTTCGTGACTTTTTCTTTCTCTCCTTTGTGGGATAAGGCGCAAGGTGAAGCCAACACGAAGGCACGAAGGAGCACAGGGGCGTCGAGCGTTGGGAGGCTGCGCCCGGACGTGGGAGACAGGTAGCTCGCTTCCGGTCGGTGCGGACCATTGTACGGGACGCACGGTACATGTTTCTCCTTACTCTTTACGTTCTTGCATCTTCGTACGGACGCACACGAATATGAACGTACGTACGTGAGCATCGGTTCTTAGACACGACGTATTCTAGGTCTAGTTAAACGCATTTACGCGTGCGTCGCTGTACTTAAAATCGATGTCAGCGTCTGTATTCTTTACAGGTGCGTATAAATTCATCTTTTTGCATGTACACGCATCTACACACGCGCGGACGAATATATTGGAGGATTGTAAAAGTTCGTGTCCCGTGTTTAAATTGGTGCGAACCTCTAGGCTTTTTTTTGAAGAAAAACCACGCAGCTTCAAAGACGTTGAAAGACAATTTTAGAAAATGCCGATGACTAGGTAATTAATTAATAACCTACACACGCATAGACGAATGTATTAGGGGATTACAAAAGTTCGTGTCCCATGTTTAAATTGGTGGGAACCCGAAGACTTTTTTTTTTTAAGAAAAACCACGCAGATTCAAAGACGTTGAAAGACAATTTAAAAAAATGTTGACGACTACGTAATTAATTAATAACCTACACACGCATAAACGAATATATTAGAGGACTGAAAAAGTTGATGCTCGATGTATAAATTCGTCAGAAACCTCAAGACTTTCTTTGAAGAAAATTCACACAGCTCCCACGATGAAGGAAAAATCCACCTGTTACTAAGTCGTTGGAAGACAATCGTAGAAGATGCCGACGATAAGTCGATCGAAGTAAAACTGTCTATATAAAAAAAATTGACGCTTCCCTTTTATTTTCAAATCGACGGAGAACTTTATTCGATCATGCGTACTTATCACGTATCGACGATTCGGATACCAACGACGTTTTAATCGCCATATATAAATCTCTATATCTCACCTCACACACGTGCGACGATTTTCCACGAGCGCGTTTCATGTGGGGCGGTATGCCAACCACGGCGTAAAGACGACGCGTTCTACTCCCATTGTGGAGTCGTAACACACTCCCGTCTGTCAGCTTGCTCGTGTAGGTGCGCGTCTACGTGCCAGCCTCCGTCCTCTTGACGGTGGCAGCGCGATGTTTCTCCTCTTTCTATGAACGCGTTAAACTATGAAAGGCTCCTCCTCCTCCTCCTCCTCCTCCCTCTCATCGTCTTCCACAACAGTCGCAAGGTGGAAGTCTTTAAAAACGTTTCCGGTTAAGTGAATTCCGATGAATGCGTGGATATAGGACGTACAGCAGCAGATAGGCAGGCTCTGCTTCACGGCGCCTGTCGTTTCGAAGGCGAAAGAGGACGCGGAGGAGGGGAGCGTCGCGGCTTCGCGCCTCGAGATAAAAATCCTGAGAACGGTTCCTTTCAGAGACGGTGACGACGATCCTATTACGACGTCGTTGTTGTTTCCTTGAATTTATCATCCATTCATCGAGAAGACTCTCTCTCTCTCTCTCTCTCTCCTCCACTCCCTCTCACCCTTCCTTCCTCCTACAATGTCTTTCCATCTCCTTTCTCTCGCTTTTTTCGCGACCATTCGTACGAACGACCGACGTCCCGATGAATTTCGTCTACGTGCGTCGACTTGCAATCGGATCGGCTTCGACTTGTCCCACTCGAGGAGAACGCTCGATTTACCGCGCGTCTACGCATAATCACTCCGTGGTATCGAGACGGTAATGAAAGAAACGACGCCATTCTTTTTAACGAACCACATTTTTTTTGATGGTTGAATAACACGCGATTAGATCGCACGACGATTGTAGAGACGAGGTGTCGAAGCTTTTACGAGCGACGTAAGATATTCGAGGAGCATTTTTATCGTAGAAAGTGAAAAAGAATAACTATTGCCTGGGGAGAGAACATCGTTTTTCGATGTTTCGACGAGGCGGGTTTCGTTGGAGCGAGGATCAGTGCCGATCGTCGGAATTGTCATCCCAGACTCGATCTCGACGACTTCCTCGCGCGTATTTGCACATGTGCGATCCACTTGTCTCAGAGGCGACTTATCTTCGCTTTATTTGCCGAATTACAATAATCTCGCCTTCTCCTTCGTCTATCTTGTGGAAAGCAGTCTCGTTAAACAGCGAAGAGCGTCAAGATTCCGTCGGATGGAAGAGCGGCTCGAAGGACGATTAAGCGCGAGTTATCGGAGATCAGAGACCAGACGTGAAATTAGAATTTCGATACGAAGCGACTAAATTAATGACGAAAATATCACGATCACGAGGTTGACACGTGCGAAGAGAACGAAACGAACGTCTGGCTTTGGCAGATAGAGAAAAAGACGAGAAAATCAAAGAGTATCGGATAAAAAAAAATCCTACGAATATACCTAGTCTTGCCATAAATACTGATACAAGGTTTTTTAAGCAGAAATATAAAACTACAAGGTGG
>JAITYT010000715.1:302512-313938 GCA_025433975.1 Liostenogaster flavolineata
CCCCGCTTCCTTCCTTGTTCCGTCTCTTATCTAGCATGATTTTCATTTTTACGAAGAGCATCGTAAAGTAGTTTTTATCATAAAGGAGACTTTATTGATGCAAGGGGATGGCCAAGACACGCTGAGGAGTAATCGTGCGCTTTCTTATCGCCTCGGATTCGCGATTTACGCGGCCGTCATTATTGAAAGACGCACGTTAGATACGTACCAGGAAGCGAAATCGTATTCGTAACGTTACGAACCGAGCGTCGTACATTTTTCTTACGAGTTCTTACCGGCGTCGCGGCGACTCCGTCGACTTGCAAATTGGTGCTTTCTCGTTTTCGAGACTTTTCTCCTTGCTTGCGCGACAGCGTCGCTTAAGAAGCGTGCTGTGACTTTGCGCATAACGCTTCCAGATATCTCTATTGAATAATGTACGCAACATGACGGCATAACGCTCTCGATAAGCAGCGATAAACGTTTTTTTTTTCATTTTTAAAACTATCCCGTTAAATTTCAAGGCTTCCACGGCTCCGATGACGACCAGTCGATCAGCTCGAGAAGTTTGGTCTCGTCGTAGGAGAACTTCTGTTCGATGCGACTGTATTTAGGTTTTTGGAGAAAAGGCTTGCATCGTGGGACAGCTTCGATCTTCGACTGCGATCTTATAGAAGTGGCGATTTTTTCGGAAGTTCCTCAAATTTGACTGGATCTCTTTCACGAGAATCCCCATCCTAGAAACATGGCAGTGCATTTTCGGCCTAAATTTGATCAGTAAACGAGAATAAAATATTAGGATTCGGTGCCCTCGATGAGCACGCGACTGGACGAATCGACCGTTGGAAGTTGGCGCGATGTCCTTTCACACCTGGGCCCGTGTGTCGCTCTATATCGAACTTTTTTTTTCGCTTGAGCACGATTTCGTTAACCGGAGCGACGGACGACTAAGCCTCCCCACTCCGAACCCTGACTGCGAGCACAAAATTGTCGCTACGAGGCGATGTGGATTTCTGGACATGCGTCGAGACGATTAAAATATAGACCAGTCAAACGCAAGTAAGAAAATAATAAAATGGATCTGGTTCTAATCGCTGCTCGTCTATTATATGCGCGTGTCGAAGGCCAGCCAAGGTGATTGGAAGAAAAATATCGATTATCGTTTCTCGTTGCTCGCTTTTTAACTTTGAATATTACGAAGACTTTTCGCTGTCATGGAATCGATCGAACTTTTTGATTAATTCTTTCAACAATTTTGACGTCGCGTCTGGAAGATCGTAATGCAAGGATATTTTCGATCTCGGTAATCATGATCGAAAATTAAGACCAAAAGCGTTAAAGTCAACGCGATTATATTGTTGAACATGGGAAGAATTGATCGAAGCGATCATTTTTTAGCAGCTGCGTGCTCTTACCGACGAGATGCCTAAAGATAGGAGAAATGCATCGAACGATCAGTTCGAAAATGTCTATATAACGATATAGATGATGTATAAAACATCTACACTCGTGCCCTGTTGTACAGCTAATCCGTACGAAGCAGTAACGTGCGACGCGAGACTTTTTTTTTACAAGAGACAAGAAGCGGTTCACTACCTTTGCGATTGGTCAGCCCAACGACCGTTGAGGTAGCCTCCATTGGTCGAGCTTGATTTTTAACTGGAGCAACGGACGAAGTTCGACTGGCCGACCGGCCGCTCGAGCGTGACGAAAAGCGCGCCAAAAGCACGTCGGATTCGTGCGCGAGGTGGTCGCGTCGAAGCTGGAACGTAGCAAAGCGTCGTGTTTCCTCACTGGAATCAGAAATTAGAAACTGAAGATCGACGATGAGCCGAAGTCAATGAAAGTCGGAACTCGATTAACTCGACTCAACTGTTTGAACAATCGACGAAATCCGAAGGAAAGAAGTGGTTAAAGCAATCGGCCTCGCCTTGACTCCTATTTCAAATCATTTTCAACAGGATAACGACGATAGAAGAAAGATCGCAACCAAGAACTTCCTCGGAGTATCGATGAGGGACGAAATAAAGAATACGATAACGACTCGACCAGGTGCTCGGAAACGTCGTGCGCATCCCTAACGGACGCTGTCGGGTCATCGTTCGAGGAAGAAGCGTCAAAACCGGCGAAAAATTTTCCCATAGCGCCGACAGTCTGGCCGATGGTCGGTCGGATCGAAGTGGACACGACGACGTGGAAGGTCGCCTCCCGTGCTTCCAACGGATTTTTTCGACCTGATTTAAATAGGTCCTCCTCGATCTATCGCGGCGGTGGCGATGACACGGTGTCCAGGTAAATAAATCCAGGTCCGAGGGTCTGGCACGATGATGCGTTTTCCAGGAGGCACCTAGCGTGTCGCAAGCCTCGAAGGTTGGAGAAGGCGAACGCGGTGTGCCACGATGCACGCATTCGATTCCAGGTAGGCGAAGTTCGCCCATGGGAATCGCTGACCATTCGACTTGGGGTCACTCGACCACCTCGAAATTAGAATATCCGCGAACCCCTTCCGGCATCGAGAGAACGAATCTCCCTCGTTATCCTAACCTTTTCCTTACCCTCCTTGCGATTCTCTACCTCTCTACCTCTCCTTGTTTCTTCTTGATTCGCGCGTCCAACGAGATCATCGTATCGTCGAACTGACCTGCGGTCGGTCCATGGGAAAATTCGGACGATCTTGGCTGTCCTCGAGATACAACATAAGGCTTTAGGATTGTGGGAATGCGTCTGAACGGTCGATGATGCCTCTTGCTTAAAAAGCGAGTCCACGTGAATCGGATCGAATTTTTTAATTCTTTCGAACGTGTAAATTTGGCGCGACGTTGAAGTAGAAAGGTGATTATTGTCTTTCGGCAGAAAGAGAATGTGGATTAACGAGTAAATCGCTGACGAGTTCGACGCTGAGTTTTCAACCTTGGTATTTGGTATGTTAATACGTTCTAAGGAGAGTCCATGAATTTTTAAATTCTTTTTCTATGTTAAAACTGCCCGTCTAAACGTCATCGCGAAGAGGAAATCCGTTTCATAGGCGTAGACCTATCAACCAATAATGTTTCGAAGTCCCTTGGTAAGTCATGCTAATTAAAAAAAGAAGAGAAACTCGAGTGAAATCGTGTCAAGCAGACACGTTTGCGTATTTATAATAATCGATACATTTTCAAAAGAATTCCTCTTATCTCGATTTGCAAATGTCGCCTATCGAACGACAGCAGACACCGGCGATACACGAAGGGTGGTTTTGCGATGAGTGACTATAGTCGTCAGTGGAAGAAAAAGATTAAAAACGCGAACACGATGGCCTGGGTCGTCGATTCTGGCCGATCTTTTTCCCCCTACGATCCCAACCTCTCGTACTTCCAACGAGAATCGTAACGAACAATGCTGCCAAATTCGTCTGAAAAATGATTTTGCAACGCGATCGTCTCGAAATTCCTCTCGTGGCAGTTTCGTTCTCGCGTTGAAAGTCCGTCCATCGAGAAACTTCCATGCGATGCTTCTCGTTTCCCTCGGTAGCTAATTTATCGCATGAAGAATCGCGACATACGGCTCGTGTCTCACGACACGATTCGACGAACGATACGGTCGTACAGCACGCATGGAATATGACGATTCGAAGTTGCGAACGCTATCGAATATTTGAATCTCTCGTTCTCTTTAGCCTCCCTGCGACTACTTCCAGTTCTTAAAGGAAATCGATCCAGGATGTTATTTCGTAGAAGATCGATGATGCCCATGACGGAAGATTCGAGGATCAAGGTCAAGCGATGGAGGATCGTCAAGCGTGGAGTTCACTTGGAAACGTTTCAATCGGCTTTCAACGCGTTCTTTCTCTCTTTTTTGGTCGAGAGCCGAAGACAAAGCGAGGAGAATGCTCGGTTCGAGCTTCCAGAACTACTGATACATTACGATTAACATAAATTTACGGCAGGAACGTCCGGTGTACTGCCCTGCGAGCGGCTATCTGCGTGGTAACCGCCTACTTTGCATACGCTTGATCCCTGGTGCGCCTATTTATTTATATAGATGAACCGATGGCGTAGTTCTCGCGCTGGCGTTTCATATCGATCGAAAGCGATCGAGAAGATGCTCAAAACGGTCGAGCGCCTGACTAAATACAGGTCAACCGATCGCTTGATCGCTCCTTCGAAAAATCGTTGGTAATTCTTGATCGCGTTCGTGGTCCCTCGATTTTACGAGTTTGTCGGTTGGATCTTGCTCGATCGTAGGATGGAGCTGGTATAGATAAGGGTCCTATCGATGCGACATCGAGCTCGAGAGACAGGACGAAGCTCCTTTAGCGACAAAAATATTTTTTCTCGAATACAGGTCAGTCCGGGGATCGATCACTAGAGTCGTTGTTGCTCGACAGTAAGAAATCGATCGATCGTCATTGATTTTTTAAACGATACGAGCTTTAACCTGTTAACCGAGCGGCGCGTATAAATACGTCAAACGTTTGAAATTTATATTACGTAAAATTTATTTTAAGCATGATTAGCTTCAATAATAAATATAGCAATAATAAGCTAATTAAGCATGAAAAGGTGCATAATTAAAAAGGGAATTCCCCGGTTAACAGGTTAAGGGAAAAACGAAAAGTGCTTTTCCGTAGATCGACGGAGGCTACGTCGATTGACCATCTGGAATTGAACTGTCTTTCGTAGGTTCTCGATGCTTGGACGCTTCGAAATCGAAGGTAAGAGGAAAAGAACTTGGAATCGACGCGGTCGTTGTGATTATCGTTGTTATCGTCGTCGTTGATACGACGATAATCAGGCAGAAGTTAGAACATCCTCGTGACCCCGAAGATCAATGAGTGATCGGCATCGCTCGACGGATCCATATTCATGCGGATTCATGAGGGGGCAGAAGAAGAAGGTTGTGCCTCCCGTCTTGGCTTTGCCTTGCGCATTGGACGGTTTATTTGCGTGAATGTAACGATGATGTTGCGACGTGCGCACCGAACGGAGTCATAGGTCATCGCAAACAATCCTGCCTGTGGGAAAGGCCGAGTCGAACTTATGTCAGAAATGACAGCGTCGCCGATCTTGCAGAAGGAGAAGCGCGCGAGAGAGACCAACGGATACGAAGGAGAATCAACGAGACGAACAATTTCTCATTCTCGTGCGATGCCTGCGATTCACGACGAAGGAACGAACGTTTTCTTCTTCTCTTTCTTCTTCTCGAATTAACTCTCGACAATGAGAGTTTCTTATCGACACGAGACGACAGCTTTCGCAATCGTTTTCTCATGGTTTTAGGGTTAACGATGCTGCGAACCGAAACGTCGTCGAACTAGGACCAAAGTCATAATTCATCGTCCTCGTACGATTTTTACGTTCGATCGTGAAAGCTCTATTGCTTTTCTTTCGATTTTTATTTCATTGTATTTCAAAAATTGTAATTTCAACTAAAATCCATCTTTAGTTGAAATTAAAAATTGCTGAAATTAACTGAAAAACCACTAAGAATCAAATTCTACGCTCTGAAATTGTTACGTATTGTTTCGTGAGAATATTATATCGAGAACTCACGTTTCCATGTTTCTTTTTATATATTTACCACGAGATGCTTTACTTTGGAACACCTAACCTCTACCGTATCGATCAATAGCGAGGGTTGAAACGTACGCATCCGTTTAATCGACGTCTATCACAGAGCGCGCGTATCGCCATTGAGCTCATTTCTAAATTATTCGTAGCGGAGCAGCACTGCAGTGACGATGAAGACGTATCGTGCACGAAACGACGTATCGCCTCTACGATCTCGCGCTCCTTCTCTTCCTAGACTCGAAACGAGCAACGAAAAATATTTCAATCAGTGGCGTCACCGAAGAAAGCGACATACATCAACGGAGTTGATACACGAACGGACAACGCGTACCCTATCTGTCCCGATATTCCGGAAACTTATTCGTCTTACTCGACGAAACCGAGTGAAAGTGCCTTTATACGTTTTCGTCCAAGGTACGAGTCCTTATTTTAACCCATTATCCGCGAAAGTCCCATTTTTCAGGCACGTTTTCAAATTTCAAATTCAAAGTTGGTTAGTACGAATATCGTCGTACAGTAAATTTAATCTTTTTTTGAATTGCGGCGAATAATGGATTAGCCAGTTAAGTGTGTTTGACGACTATATCCGTCACGCGTAAAACTTTGTTACAATTTGAAGAATTGTTTAGAGGTCGAGACGAAATGAAACAAACAAATTAAAATTATAAATAATTTGAGTTGGATTCGTAACTTCCTGAGAGCTAACTTTCAACATTTTGAAGTATCAAAACCAAAAAAAAAACCAAGTATATTAGATTCTCTATCTGCGGTGTTTTTTTCTATTTTTTTCTAAGTTTTCCGTTCATTATGTATAAATATATGTTCACGTTAAGCGACTGTGTAAATATTACTGATAAGACTGTTCATTTCCTAAAATAAAGTCGTCTTTTTTGGGCCCAATTTTTGTTTGTTTGTTTGTGCGACTATACCCGTCGTCGCTTGATTATCGCGACACACACTGGTGCGCGCTTTGCAAAGAGATCGCCACAGTCAACTGGTTAAGGAAACCATCATCAAGACGGAATCATCCTCTCGAATCTCGAGTCCAAGGCAACGGTCGTTAGAACGGGCAAGTAAAAGAAGAAGAACCTCTTCTCTACGTTTCACGATGATAACGCGTATTCTTCTCCTCCTCTTTCCCCGTTTTTCCCTCCTGTCTCTCCTTTTTCAGCGGATAATCGTTAAAACAGGTGTCCCCAACGAGCGTGGGAGACACGAGCGCCTCCCAGCCGCTACTCCCAACCCATTACTATTACGAACAACGCCGAAGCGTAGCCATGGCGACGTCCTGGAGAAACACAGGCGCGCGCGGGGTAGCGCGGCCTGCTCTCTCGTCCTCCTTCCTGTCTCCCCCTTCCTTCCATTCTGCTCTTTCCCACTATCTTCCTCCGTATCTATCTCTCTTCTCTCCTCTCCTCTCCTCTCCCTCTTCGTCCAATCCCCTCTGGGCAGGCAGTCGATCCCCTTCTCCTCCTACTCCTCTCGATACCTCGGCCATCCTCGTCGAGGCTCAGCTCCACCGCCTCCCTCACGGCACCTTCCCTCGCCCTTCGACCTCTTTCGACCGACACGGGCTATCTCGACTCGACTCGAGCCGTTTCACGGAGGCGTTTTACCGTCTGTACGTTTGTGAATCAAACCCAGAATGAGCCAGCACCGTGTTGCCATGGTCACCGTGGCTAGGCCCGGTTGCCATCGCGATACCAGGCCACAACACCAAATCACTTTGACGATTTGTTTGGTGCCATTGATGCCACGTGAGAATCAATTTTACTTCCTCCTTCTCATGCCCCTTCTCTCTTTCTTCTTTCTTTGCACTCTCTCGCGACTCCACAGTGTCGAGCCTCGCGATAATGGCGATGGTCACCCACCCAGCGACGACCGCCACTTTGTCGGAGCCCTAATGGGCCCTCGAAAGTGTCGCTTCCTAGACGCCCACGAAGAAGACAGCTCGCTACCATCGATGAATCCTCTCGACACGCTTTTTCTCGATATCGAGGAAAGCCAACGGCAGGCGGCGGACCTTTTCTTCTGGCGTTCTAGGACATTTGCTCCAGGAGGCTTGGGCGAAAATGTCCTGCCTCCTGTTCTTCGTTTCTTCTCGTTTGACCGCGGCTCTAGAGTCGTTCTTATGCTTCGTGGATTTTTTTTTGTTTTTTACGTGAAAGATAGACACGAGGGGGATCTGCGTTTTTTCATTTCCAGAAGAGAGAAGAAGAAGGGAGAGAGAAGGCAACCGATCCACGCTGATGAACGCTCGCTTAAATTATGATATTAGATGCAATTTGGCTCGAGAGATTCTCGATGTTGGCCTTTGAGCTGGAAATTTGTATCTTTTGGCTTTTAATTCCTCTACTCCTAGTTTCCTATTCCCTAATTCCATTTTAATCAATCCTCCGATTATTCTTGAGAAAACGTTAGACGCGAAATCTCCTTAACTTCAAAGAACTACGACTGATAACTTCTGACTGACTGTCTTCCTTTCTGGTAGCATAAATGACGAACTTTTAGTAAACTTCGATACCTAGACACGAAGTTCGAAATAATTCAACGAGCTCGGATACTGCGAACTGCTGCTGGAATATGCGTATTTCGTACGTATGGATCACAATGGATGGTGTACAATCGTAAAACAACTCTCGACTAGATCGAGAGAAATCGTCGGAATTGGGAAAGCCATCGATCGTGACTCGACTATCGTTAATTACTTCACGAAGGGATTAAGGAGAAAAACATTTTTCCTTTTACGCGTCTCCTTTGGAGTTGCAAGTTAGAATCGGCGTTAGAACGGACGTATGCCTTTTCCAAGAGGCTCGATCGTTACGAATGGAGACAATTACATCCTCCAGTCGCGAGATCTATCTCGGTGGACTTTGAACGCAGAAGATTACGACTTGTACCTGCATCACGACGGCGCTCGTAAGTCACGCTTCGCCGCGATATTCTTCCTTCCTTGGTTCTGGCGCGCGTCTCTTTCGTAATTATTATTCTCGAACGATCATTTTGCGAGCTGGGAGATCGGCTTTCGCTCGGTCGTTGCAAGATCACACGAACGTGAATCGTTACTTCTAAAAGACGCGAGTCATTTACCGACATAATTCCCCTTAATGATACGCGTTACGCGTACAGGCGCTTAGAATATTCATGCATCTCTCGTCGCTCGATCCCGAGGTTCATCTACATTTCTCCATGGCGAACCCGTATCCATCGCGCTGTACACCCGTATTCGTGCTATTTAAATGTAAACGCGCGTCTTGACTACGCGTACGTGTGCGACACGGTGCGATACCGACCGCGTACCGGTCTACAAGAGCGTCTGCTCGAGTTTCCACTGGTCCCTCACGAACGCGTAGATAGGTTTGCATCGACGCTTTGTGTGTTTTTCGAACGTCACGTGGTCAATAACTCTTTGTGGCACGGTGGTATTAACCCCTTCCCGTACTTTAACGAGTTTGGCTGGTGATGAAGATTTTGGCCCAAACATGAATATCACGAGCCAGGTTCGCGGGCAGAAAATCGGGCGCGGACAATATTTTTCTGATAATAAAACTGTCGATAGTAGTGACCGATTTCGACCCTTCAATTTCTTTTTTACTTCGCGATTGTTTACTGCGCGTTGATCCCTCAACTCGGAACCGGATTTCGTTGAGCTAAATGGCACGCGGATATGCATGGTGAAACATTTTTAATACCACCGTGATAAGTAGCTCTATAATAAAAAGTTCAATTGAATTAGTACTTTTTTAAATGTTTTTACGTCATGTGATTCCTTCGTAAATAAAAATAAACCAATTGTATTTAATTTAAAAAGAAATAAAATCTCTGTGCAACGTGGATCTATTTTACTTTCTAAAATTGCATGCCTCAAAGAGATACGCAAGAAAGGACGTAAGAAGAATTAACAAGGATCCGAGATAGGCGTGAGGGTGTTTACGCGTGGCGTTTAGCTGGAAATGTTGAAAACAGTGAAACGTCCATCGAAAGATTGGGGTCTACAAAGAGGATTATTACGCGGTAATTACGACGAAGGAAGTTTGAAATAGGCTAGTATTTTCTTAGATTTCTCAAAATCAAGAGACATATTTTAAAACATCAGTTTATGATGTTGTAAAATTGTTTAAAATTTTATAAAATATTGTTGTAAAATGGGAATAAACACGATACGAAATATCTTTCGAATGTTTTGAATAAAAAGTTACATGTATCGTAAATAATTGTTAATTCACGTACTTCCGTTAAATACCCAGAAGTGGCGAGCGAAGTTCGAACGAAAGCAATGATAAGAGACGCACTGTGATGTCACTTTGATTCACTTCGCTACGCGAAAGTACGAAATACACGTTGCAATTATGAATATTATTCCTCGGATTCTCTCAAGTCGACGATCGATGAGGAACTGATCTGCGTAGTACCGGTATAATTCATCTAAACCAATCATAATTTCGAGAAATATTTTGTTATTCACGAACGCTGAACGATGACGTGATATCGATCTTTGTTTGACTTCAAAAAAATAGTTTTATTAGGATTGCAATTTTATATGTAATCTCGCGAAATCTATTATGAATGAATAAAGAGTCAATTTTAAAAAAGATAATTGAGTTTCGACATCTTCCCTTCTACTAATACATCTCGAACAAATTATTCATACCAGACAATGTTCATACATTTTTTTTAATTCCAATTTTTCGAGAGATGTTCCATTATTTTCAGCTTATCGACTTGGTAAGCTGCAAACAGCTGCAGCTTCCACTCTGCATGCGTATGGCTACGTAATTTATAATTACGCTTGAAATTCGTTTAAATTTGTCAAAGTAGTCGCTCGATTTAAAAGATCGTCGATCAGGTAAAAGAATAGCAAAAAATACATCACAACAAATAAACTTACGTGCTCGCATATTGAAATTATGTCAAAACGATGCCGTCGAAGCAAGACAACAAAGTTTGAAGAAAATTGATCGCGAGTCATGAGGATTGGCTGATACACGATGACTAACTCGAATGACAATTGCGCAATGGGTATTACTAAACCATTCGAAGATGGACAGGCTTTTGTCGAAGCGCGCGGCATTGATCGACGAAAGAGAACGATTCCTAGTTTAATCGTGAAAATGTATGCGCGTTTGTCGTTCGTTCATGGATGCTCGAAGGACTCTTATTTGCATAAGTGAACGATCTGCGGTAATCGATGCGCCTCGCGAACAGCATCGAGAAACTTTCCTTGAAGACGAGATTCTTTCAGCTCTCGATTTCGAGTGACTCGCGCCCAAGTCACCTACGGCTATTAAAAATTAAGTAAAATGTATTTAAAAATACAATAATACGAATAAAGTGGAAAATGAATCTACAAATCACTTCGAATGCCATACATCAATAACAGGCACGATATTCATGGTTTCGAGGGTTCAAATTTATCGACAACTTTGACTAATTCATCAAACGTCTAAGGTATTGCTGTTAATGGCCAAAAGCTTCCAAAGAAATGAAGCATTATCCCAAAAAGGAACGAAACGAGATCATACAAAAATTATACTAACTAATACTGAATTATAATATATTACTATAATATTGTATTATATATAGTAATGTAATATATGAGCCGTTTATCTTGAAAGTGGTCTAAGTCCATTTATACTTAAATTGAGATATTTAAGGGTTTGTGTTTTAATGCAATTAAAAATATACGTACAGGATACTAATAAGTCATACTATTTAGGTGTATCTAAAGTTGTTAAATTTATAGTTCCTATTAAAATAATGGCAATTATTAAATGAATAATATGCGTTTTCTTACCAAGAATGGAATTAGACCACTTTCAAAATTAACACCCAGATTCGTTATAAAATTTGAAGGAGCCCAAGTCCATTCGACATAATTTAAGATGCTTCAAATTGAAA
>JAITYT010000715.1:322332-350162 GCA_025433975.1 Liostenogaster flavolineata
GAGGAAAATTTAGGACCACAAAGAATTGTTTGGCAACCAGCATCGATATACCATTTTTCGGATATCAGAGGACGCTGTAAAAAGCCCGGGTGTAAAAGAGATCCAAAAATAAAATGTTTCAAATGCAATGTACATTTATGTTTAGCGCCTACTTTGTACAAACTTTGTTGCAAACTGCTTTGTAAAATTTCACGCTTATGTTTTTATACACCGAAGTGTAAACATTATAAGCCTCTGTTACCTGAAAGTCACATAGTGAATTTATCGTAATAAAATTATTTAAACTGAAAACATTTTTTTTGCATCTGGATATATAGGCTTATAATTGTTGATTATTCGTTCCCTCAATTTTTTTTATATTTAAAACAAAAATTCGGCCCGTAGAGGGTTAACAATCGAAAACGAAAGTTCCGACGTGGCGCACGCGTAAAGAGAAAGAGATCGGTTTTCTCCTCGAGGCGGTCGTTAGGATCGCTTCGAGAGTCTTGGACACGGATCGATCGATAGGGGAAGGGTGCCTTCGGCGATCGAGAGAAAAGAGAGCGAGCGAGTCGGTGGTACGACAAAGAAACGAGAGAAGGAGCTTTCGTTTACTTGGAACGATTAGACTTCGCGTCTAGAAGCGCGCTTGAAGACATTCTTGTACAGGGAGAACGAGAGAGAAGTTATCGCGTGCAGCCTTCGTCCTACGCGAAACTTGCATACGACTTCATAATTTGAGGATTGTTTCGAACTACTCGAGCCGATCAAATTTTAGAAGTGCGATGCTTCAATTGCTCTGTACTTTTTCTTTGACTCCTTACGAGCCGTACTTCGATTGTTCATGAGCGTGTTTCACCCATGAACTCTTCGTATAGAATTTGCTCGTTTCTAAACTTCGATACCAAACAAATAAACACAATAACCGTAATAAAAATAATTTCAAAATGGAGACGATGAATATAGGTATGCACCAAATTCTGTTTTTACACGAACTTTTTTTACACGATTTTATTTTAACACGAATTAGAAATTAGAATTGATTATAGACATCGCACCAGGTCATCCGGTCTTAGAACATACAAAAGTGCAATTTTCACTTCGGATCAAGGTTTAATCGCGACATTTAAAGCGTACTACGTAAAGCGAACATCTCAATACGTTTTGGACAAACTGAACGATAAAACACTGACAGTCATTAATGCGTGGAAAAAATTTTCAATTATGAATTGTATCATCAAATTGAGTCAGCGCTGGCTGAATTAAGACCATTAACTTTGAATGCATGTTAGAAAGCTGTTTGACCAGAATGTATTCACAACAATGATCCGCCCTCCCTAATACGATCAAATTATCCAACATCGTAACATTGGCACATACAATTGGCGGAGAAGAATTCGATGATCTACCGTTTGAAGATATCGGTACACTTTGTACGATACACGCGCTATCTTTATAAAATAAAATATTTAAGATCCTAACACGAAAACTCGTGGTTTATTATATTATTTTTGCTGATTTCTTATAACTGGAACTCATCTTTTTTTTCGATAGATGCAATATATTTTTTTACACTTACTATTCGGGAACGTATCTATCGTATAAAAACAGAATTTGGTGTAGTTTCTGTTATAAAGAAAACCAATTTTATACGGGAAGTGCACATGACAAAGTTTTTAAGAAACAGCAATATCGTTCAATCGACTAACAACGTTTTGAAGCAGATATTCCACAATTCAATTACGCGGTGAATCCGTGCTGAATTTTGATTGGCATAGAAAATATTGACTTCGATCTACGATTTGTGGTATAACGGCTCTCGAGGATAGCTGAGATGATGTGTCACGAAATTTTGTTTCCACGATAGGCGGGTATCTAACGTCAATGGCGTTAAAACGCGGGCGTGCAACAGCCGCACGAGCTTCGAACGTTCGGTGAACTTCGGTAGGCGTCGAATCCCATCCGCGCTTTCGTCCAACGCGATCCAAAGCGTCGTTCGTTCGTGGCTCCGCGTACAATCGAGAGAACGAGACGGCGGTACCCGCATAAGCAAGCGTGGCACGCGTTACGACGTGGCTCAGCCGCGCTGACAAACGTGGAACTCCCAAACGCGAAATCTAACGGGATTTAAATGACCGATCTCGGTGTCTCTCTTCCGCTCATTAGGGAAAATCGATGCCACTTGGTTTATCCCACGGAGTTATTTTTCCTCCGTTCAATGGCTTATCCCCTAGAATCAATTTTCAAAACCTAAAGTTTTCCACTAAAACATGATCGATACCGATTGGATTTCCGGAAGAAATAAAACACGAAGTTGATTAAAATGTCCGTAAACGATAAAACGATGAAACGGTGGCATCGATTAGTCACGGAGAAGTTGCATTCAAAATACGATAGTAAGGGACTGGTTGGCTCTGCGAACCGATGCTTATGAGAGAGAAAGAGAGAAGAAGAGCATTCCACGGAAGCAAAAAGCATGGGGGAAGGAGAACATTGGTGAGTCAGAGAGCGATGGTGCGGTGCGTTAGGTAGCAGAAACCAATAGAGCCGAGGAAAGGAGAGAAAGAACGAAAGAGAGAAAGAGGAAAAGGCAAAGAGGCATCCAAGAGAACAGGGAGAAAGGCAGGAGCGTGCCTCGACGACGAAAAGAGAGACGGCGATGCGCGTGATCATTTTGCAAATTTTTCTATCCGTGGTCTCTTCCGTTTGGAAGGAGTCGAAGCGGAGCGTCTCCTGGCCTCATCCAGAGCGACGACTTAGAAGGCCAGGGGCTGTCACGGCAGGCCTACTTCCTCGCGATAACGGAAGTCTCTCGTTCGACCGATCGACAAACCGATCGATCCGTCGATACTCGGATCACCGATCGAAAGAAAGAGAAACGTGGCTCGCGTTAATGCAATGAAATCGTCGCGATGGCAAGCTTTTTTTGGTAAAGTTGTCTCGACTTTCGAGGACAACGGCTGCCTTCGATCGAGATTTTGCACAAACGGCGAACGATCCTTCGATCGATCGATGCCGCTTTGAACGCTGATCCCGATGAGTTAACCACACGCGCTAGAAAGACGTGCCACGCACGTCGTAATGCTTTTGTCACAGAATCGCCAACGATGTGGTATGTACGTCGTCGTGCGATTGTCAGAGAAACAAAAACGACGCGCATGGCACGTTGGATGGGATTGTTTGCCAGGTTATCATTGCACTGCATAGCGTACAGTTGTCAATATTTAACCCATATTCTAAAATGGAAAGTAAAAGTGAAGTTAACGATGTTATTTCGGCAAATAGAAAAAGAAAACACGGTAGCGGTGATGTCGACTAGTGACTTCGATGAAATTGTTTCTCCGTTTCGAAATCGGCGTGTAATTTTATACGATGACGAGGAAGAATGCATAAATGAAGATTTAAGAAATTAATCTTATATCTAATGAATGGATATGGAAAGATACCGAAAATATAACTAAAATCTGGAAATATAAAAAACGCGGAACGATGTCCGTTGGAAGCACACCCGATCGCTTAGAGGCAAAGCAATGGGGACATTTGCCGAAAATATTCCACCCACAAAAAGAATCCACAGCGAAGGTATAGAGTGTGTACCAAACACAGAAAACCAAGTGGGTATGTAAGAAATGCCTTGTACCACTACATGTTCTAGACTATTTTGAGAGATACCGCACTTTGCATGATTATTAATAAATAAATTTAATATTTATATTTGTATAATTTCATAATCAACCGATGCTCTATATTCCCTTCAAAAAAACTATAAAACGTCCTGGGTAGAAAATTAATTAGTTTAGAAAAAAAAATCTTTTTCCCATTTCTCTGAGGCTTTCACTGTGTGACGCCTCTCAGCGAGTCCATTTCGTTAAATAAAGCAATCGCGGACCTCTTAACTCGAACTTATGCCTCGTAAAATGTCGCCATTGAGCTGGCGTCCAATTTTTCAGGCCGCGTCGATCTTCGCCGTGGAATATCAACGAAGATCGGCGAGCTGTCGAAGCGACTCGCAGGTCGCAACCCGAAGAGAAAGGAATGGTCTTTTATTCGGTCCTTTTGGGATGCTAAGACGCGTCTGGAGACATCGGATATTCCCGCCTCTGGATCATCGAACACTACGACGCGTGGACGTCGTGCGTTTACGTTCGTGTACGCACGAAGCACGCGCATTTTGCGGCGCTGCGTTTTCGTGATGCGCAAGCAAATGCAGCCGATCGATGAAACGACGAGAGAGCCGCGCGTGGAGTTGGCTGGCCGACGTTGCGTCGCCAAACGATTCGAAGGAAAGTGATTTGCATCGATCTCGCACGCGGGACAACGAACGATACCCTTGAGTTCCTCGTTCTGGGAACTTGTAAGGAAGTTCCAACGATCATGGAGGCATCGACGTAATCGAGCGTGATCGAACACGACTCGGACGTAACTGTCATCGATCTTTAACGACTATGACACTGGTAGACGGAGGAGAGACGAGCCGCGTGGACACTGGTTTGATTAAAGATCGCGGTTGAATCGTTACACCGGAGTCGTTAACTTTCTCTCGGGAAAGTTCGCGTAACATCGCGCTTTGAAGCATCGACCTACGCTTGGGATTTGCGAAGGTTACGTCTAACCGCCACGAGAACTCGCTCTTCGTGGATCGGTGTGCCTATCGGCGTTGAATCGTCTTAAAGACTTATTTCGAGTAACGAAATAAATTCGTCAAGTGTCTTCAATTCCTAAATAATAGCGGCGAGTTCGAGTACCTCCTGTCTACCTAACCGGTTGGCTTTGACGAATCGTTCAAAATCGACGGGATCACAGGATGGAACGATCACTCGTCGATCTATCGATCCGTCCAAATATCCCTGGACACGCAGTCGCCGATTTAATATCGTTCAATTTAGGTGAGTTGCGAGATGAGAGGCGAGGGATCGCGACGCGATCATGATACAGCGTGCACAAAGGTGCGGCCACAATGATGAAGCGGTGACAGATGTTGCCGTCGCATTAGATAATTAATCTCGCGTTGGGTGGATAGCGCAGCGGCGAGTGCCGGGCGTGGAAGGAAGATTACTATCCGCGTTTAGCGTTTTTATTAGCTCATTGTTAACGAGGGAGGCAGGCCGACCCCTCCGTCTCGATCGTTCACCCGCCACGCTGCCGCGCCAGAACGAATCATCGTGATTTCCTCGTGGTCGATGTTCGAGAAACCGTTTGGTTCTGTGCTACCGTACGTTCGAGTCGACGGCGATTATTTACGATGGAACCAAGTTAATTCAACGACTTCGACGAATTTTCATCTCCGTCGAGTTCGACGTGAAGTTCGACTACTCGATAGAACGTCAGAGTTCGAAACGAATGAAACTCGATCGGCTGGATGATGCAAAGTAGGAATCGTTATTTCTTTTTTAAGGTTTTAACCCTTTGCGGTCGTACGTCTGCTCTCAGCCACCACCGTAAAGAACCATACTGATCTTATATTATACAATATTAATTTTATCTTAATCTCCATTTTAAGATATATCGGTTTACACTTTCTATGAAAGAACATAACAAAAAATAATAATGTTACTGCCTATCGATCGGGTGATATTTTATTATTAGCGTGGAAGGATGAGAATACAAAGGAGATTAAAAGAAGATAGCACCGTCAATATTAGCAAGCCAAACGTTATTATAAATTACGATTTAAATATGGGAGATGTTGATAAGGTTGACTAATTAGCAAGTTCACATTTTTTTATGAGAAAATCATGTAAAAAAAGGTGATTTTCGTGATGGAGTATCTTCAAAATCAGGAAGACCATCGTCCTCGGATAAAGAGGAAAGGCTTAATGACAAACTACATAAATTGCGGCACTGTGGAAATGTAAAGAGTAAAGATTGTTCTGTATGTTCAAATAGAATAATCCAGGGTGGAAGGCGTCAAATTAATTGTAAATGTTCTCGAAAACCAGAGCTTCATATTGGAGACTGCTTTGAAAGATACCATACGATGGAGAACCATAAAATTAACATATTATTGTGTAAACATACTATACATCTAAAGTTTAAAAAAGATTTAATAAATTTTGTTTTCCCTTCATAATTTTGCATATTAAGTGTTACTATTTGTTCAACGAAAATTAATTCCGACCAGCATGACACCTATGTATAAATTTAGTACGACAGCAAAGGGTCAATATCGCACTCTCATCGATGTGATATTCGCATCGAATCAAAGCAAGACGAATTTATGCTAATTGTTAATTGTTTCACGAGAGCCTAACTTCTTAAAACCATCAACCTTGCTAAAACCCCACAAAACATGCGTCACAAGCTATCGAAGCAGTGAAAGAGCAAACAGAACGAGTGAAAGACAGAGACGACGATACAAATAGTCAATGAACAAAATCATGATTTCGATAAACTCGCGATTGTACGTAGCGAGTCATTGAGTCGCTTAAATGAAAATGTTTCATCCCATTCTTCTCTGTTTGCTCTCCTCGTCTCCACCAGCAATTCCGCCGTTCTTCTCTCATCCTTCCTCTTCCTGGCCGCGCCAGCATTGCTCGCAAAGAAGTCTGAACGTTCCTCGCTCCTTTCACCTTTGTCTTCTTCTCTTTCATCCTCATCCTCATCCTCCTCTCTTCTCCAGCTCCAGTCAGGATGCTCTTTGGTAGCGTGGTACCACGCACCCTGACATTATCTCTCGGTTTTATTATATAGGTACCTGGTGGCACGCGCCATGCGCTCGGGCTATGGAGCCCCCCACCCCCGAGTCCACGGTAACCAACAGCTGCTCCTGCGGCCCGAAGAAGACCGGAGGTGAATGAATAAAGTGAGAGGCACACCTTGCTGCAGACGCGTGCCGGCAGCTTTCAAGATGTGAATATCGAGATCCTCCGTATGTCTGGGCCGTTGCCCCCATCCTCCTCTTTCTCCTCTTCCTTCTACTCCTTCTGTTCCTTCTTCTTCTCCTTCCATCTCGAAGGGATCAAAGCTGGTGAAACGCTTCGACGTTGTTGGCGATGCTGTATGCTTGCGATTCGTCTCGAGACGAGAAGTTTGCCGACCGAGATCGTTCGTATGGATGATTAAAACAGGTTGCGATGTACGGTGATTCTCATTGCGACTCTTGGGTGAAGTCTCTTCGATCGTAATTCGAATAATCATGTTGACTTGCATAAGAAACCATAAAAGTCATTGCGAGAGGATGGAAAATGTTTCTTTCGTGTAATTCGATGTAAATGTTTTGTGTAAATTAATTATATCGTGTTGCAATAAAAGACCAGTTGAGAAGTTTAGGACGCCCGAATCGATGAGACAGATGTAGTGATTCTCCACGTTTAAAACGTTGAACAAGAGCCACGTTTACCTATCGCATAATTGATTTCGTTCTGTCGAGAAAATTCTCGAAAATGTACACGTGCAAAATAGAGTACGAACCTCTCTGCAACGAAGCTCGAGAACCATCGAATGGCAACCGCTGAGAAGAAGAATCAAGACGGAGCACTTTGTAGCACGTAAATGGAACACTCATTTAGCACCCGCGATATCTTGCTCGCAGTAAAAAGACGCTATAATATCGATGAATTCAAAGATCGAAACGATGTTGCATTACGATCTAAATCTCCCAGATATAACAAGGAAACGCGAAGAAGTCACTCGACAAAGATAACCGAAAGCATTATGTTGCGCACTTCGCAGATGTATCTAACGTGTCTAACGTATGTATCTAACGCGAATATAAATGAGGATATATTTAAATGACTTCACGGTAAGATTCGAAAATTCTGGTCGAAAGGATAAAATTGATCGTCAAGGATGCAAACCTGTCCTAATCCGACTGGTGACAAAATTTACAGTCGTAACAATCATTGGCACGGAAAATATCGATGATGGTAACTTATCAAATCAGCAGGCGAGTACACACATCACGTCGCAAATTAATTCTAACGCATTGCTCTTCGAGAATGTCAATAGCTCGTTATTCGATGCGTTTGTCGATCATCCCAATGAGATTTAATAGTTAGATTCGTTCGTTTTAAAAGATCAATAATAAATACAATCGACCGAAGTTGATCTAGCTTTCGTCAAAAAAATAAAAGATACATTTATTAGATACGATTAAGAATTTCATTACAGAATAAACCAGTTGAATTAATAGAATTCCTAAAGAAATACGTAGAAAATTTCTAGGCTTCTTTTATAAAAGTTCGATAGTTACTTTGAAATTTCAAAGCGTATATATTCGCTGTCGCTTTTCGGACCGTGGGTTTTCGACCGAGGGTCCCGATCAAAAGGTCAACAGAATCACTGAGCCCAGCGCGCACGATTTCGTAGGTTCTGTTAACATCACACGTCCAAAGGGAAATTCGTTAAGAAAAATGACCCATCAAAGGGGGATCTTCTTCGGTGCTTCTCTACCTTAACCCTTTGCGCATCACCCTTCTTCCTTATGCATCTGTAAACTTTTCGTTCGACGAAGTTCCAACTATACCTACGAAGTCTACAACCACATCTTCAAGAACTTCGTACTCTACTACCAATTTCTGAAGACCTAATGAAAGAAATAGAAAAAGGTAACAATAACGCGTAACGATCACCATCCACCTATAATTTTTCTTCCAACTTCCAACGACGAGCGATGAATAAATCCTCGAATGTACGGCGAACAAACGCATCTACCTTTTTACGAACAGCAATGGGGATTCGAAAATAGAAAGCACTACGACGTGTCGGCCAATGATGCCGACTATCGATCGCCACCGTATTGCCGATACATCCAGATAGAATATATCAATGTCAAGGTAACGTCGTCACTTCGATCGATTTCCAACGGAGAGATATCGAACGACGAAGGAATCGGAAAAAAATCGTTTTTCACCAGACGAAGTAATGTATTGACACCAATAGCAGTAGTAGTAGTAGTAGTAATAAGAGTAACGACAGCGAGAGTAACGATAAACGAAACCTCTATCGAACTTGGAAAATCGTAAAGAGGTTAGCACGAATCTCGATTACATCGATCGTCGGTTCTCGAAGGTATCTTTTTGCTCACTGTCCACCACATACGAATCCTCGCGCGTACGAGAGAACCGTGTAAGATGTGCATCTGCAGCACCCGTACCACGTTATTTCGTCGAGTTCGCGACCATCTTGCAGATGCGGAATTCGCGTTTGCGCATGTGTAAGAGTTAGACCGTTCTTGTTGGGTTGCGAGGTATTCATCCCGGCGGAGCGCAACGTAGGGCGGGCACCTGCTGCTGCTAAGCGAGGTACGCGCGGCACAATACGCGCGTTTGGATGTGGAACCTTCGAGCTTTGCGTTTTCTCTCGATCTTGCTCCCTGCCTCTTACTTTTTTATCGCTTCAACGGAATAGGCCCAGGAAAGGAAAGAGACCGACTTCTTCGTCAACGCGTGTTGTCCATAAGTTTTTCATGCAAGGAAGCACCGTGACAATCTCATAATTGGGCGATGGACATGTTTCAACTTTCTCGTTCGTGAAAAAAATTGTGAAATCGATTAAAACTGTTAACGTTCGATACATAGACCAGAAAGATTTATTTGCTAAGAACACGAAGAAAGGCGCTTTTCTTGGGATTTCGCGAAAGATATCGAATTTTAGGACAGAAACTTCATTTAGGAGTAGTTAATACGGTTACTTGACTAGGAGGATACTATACCTCATTCGAAGAACGCGTAGCTTCACGGTCGACTACCTACAAGAAAGTGTACAGTATAAACACCATCTCGACTGTTTCCCCTCTCGTATCGTTTCTATCTTACGTTAGGTTACGAGTATTCGTGCGAGCAGACGGTCACGAACGGCACCTGCGACTGACTCTAGGTAGCCCGTACAAGATGATCAATCGGCGGTCGGGACTCGCGAGGAAAGGAATTAAGACGAGGGTCCTTCTTGTCAGGGTCCCTTCCAGGCTCAAAATGTCGGTTGACAAAAAACTGTATGCGAAAACTTCGATCGATAAGAGAGATAAATATCGCAATGAACAACTTATTCCTTGTTACGATCGTTTACGTTATTAATAAAAAAATTACTGTTTATATCCGCGTTTAAAACAAGATCGAAAGTATATTGGCAAGATCGTCCTAACGTCAATCCTACGTACGTCCTAACGCACGTCCTAAACGTACAATCGGCGAGCTATAAATTGTACTTAAAAAATCGAGATATCGTCGATCGAGATAAAATCGAAGTTACGTGTCGAGAATCGATGTTTCTTCACGTTTTCATAAAAATTCTCTCCTGCTAAGTCGCATCTCTCGCCGGTAGACGCAACCGACAATGACCGGCCGATCGAAGGCAGCTGGACCTTCTTCGAGTCATCTGCCTTCGTAGCTCGCGATGCGATAACTATCCCCCTTCCCGCAGCACGTGGTACATTAATGGATATTTATTATCATCCTCGAAGGTGGGTACTCAAAAGACAGCTGACTCGGAAAAGAGCGTGTCTGATCAGCGCGTGCCGGATGATGGCATAAAATTACCTTTTGTACAAAATACGGTCGTCACCGAGCCAAATGGACCGTGCCGATCGAGAAGATCTCGTCCAATTGCCGCAGGGAATTTTTTCCGAGCTCTAACGCGTTCGCGTCGAATCGGATGACTCGAAGTACTCAAATAAACAACCATTATTATCTCGTACCTCGAGCGACCTAAAGCGACCATAAGAACTTTGTATCGCGCGTCTGATTTCGATTCGAAACTTTCAAGGCGTTATTGCATCCCGATTTGTTCTTATTATCTTCGATTTCCAATTTTTAGCATCGTGGACATTACGACGGACTTCGACGGATGCAAGAAAACATTAATTCGTCGATAAACAGGTAGCGCGACGCATCGTAAATATTTGACATAGGTGGTGAGCCAGCCACGCGGATACCGTGGCCTGATCCCCCGCAATTCTATCCGCTTGGCGCGTTTCGAAGTGCGGGAGTCGGTGGCATAGGTCCAAAGTGATCCTCGTCTATTGAAAGTCAGTGTGGGAAGAGCACACAACAAAGGGCGTACAAGAGAGGGGGATAACCGACGATGGTATTATGTCACCCGGAAAGGCGGTGGATGTTCTCTCCTAATAATGCTCTCCCATGATCAGATAGGAAATTGCACGGGGATGTTTAACGAGGAACGACAAGAGGGCGAGGCGAGAGAGTTCAGGGAACGTCGAAAAAGAGGCAAGTTAAATGCCACGCTCCTAAATGTCAGGACAGCATCCCTTCGATGGATGAATAGACCGGTGGTACACACCACTTACTACTGGCGCCATCGAGGCTCGAGCTATCCCCCACGTTGCGCACGTACAGATCGCGCCAGGAACCTTTTCAACGGCTAAAAATAATATTCCTCTTGGATCCTAGCTAAGACGAGTTCGTGACTGGCAGAGAATATCTTTCGCGATTTCAAAAAAATCCGAGTCGTACGAGACACTTACTCGTACGAATATTTCGTATTAAAATCCGATAAAACTGCGATATTAGGAAAGAAGAAATATACAGATAAAAGTGCAAATAAAAAAGTGCATAGTCGAAAACCCGCGTATGTCCTCGCAATCACGGCTTAAAACTTCACGCGTGAAACGTGGAAATTTCACGATCAACCGCAGCATCCAAAACTAAAAGTACGAATCTGAGATTCCCATCCACGAACTACAAGGACAGAGTTGTCTCCTTTGATTGAAACAAGAATGACGGAGAAAATGCTAAAGGCGAAAGACGTATAAAATCTAATATTATTAAAAAATAAAACCAAAAAATCCGTACGAACGATTTCGCAGCATCGTCTCATCGAAGGCGAGAGTCGCATTCGTAGCTGTCGGCGCGCGCGTGCGCGCACACACACACAAGTAAACGCGTGGGTGCCCGACCGCGATATAGCGAGTAAAAAAATACACAAGGGCGCTTGCACGCGTGGAAAACGAGCAACATCGACCAACGTCGACGTCGACGAGGACAGACGGATGGACGGACGGACGACGACGACGACGACGAGACGGTGGTAGAACGAGAGGAGCGTGCACCTATCAGCGTGCAAACGTGTCCAGGCGAGTTGGTGGTCGATAACGGCGACGAGAGAGACGCCGCAGACTGTAGGATGTTCATCGGACACCGTATATCCTGTTATTCGGCCTACTGCAGAATACCGTGCACGTTCGTACGAAATCATAACAACGGACGGATGAATCGAGCGGCGTTTGCCTTTTCCACGTAGCAACGTCTCGTCCGGTTTACGAACTTGGCCTCCTGTTCTTAGGATACTCCTGGATATCGTTGATGGCAGAAGGACTGCGAGAACGCGTGCATTGGCCGTCCTTAGAGACTCTTTTTCTCCCTGGGTCGTCCTCCGGTCATAGATATCATCCGTAAATGCCGTGTAAGGTGAAACAAGTATGTCAGATAGAGTTATAAATAGGTATGACGTAAATGGGTGCACCTACACTCGCGCGGATACATTTGTAAATAATAAAGCGTAGAAAGACTCGTAGGGCCAGGACTTTAGGAATTTTTAATCGGACTGTGATCTTCCTTTTCCTCCTTCCGCGCTGAAATAAGAACGAATCTTTCCGATTTCGTAATCTACGGCCAATTCGATGACAAAGATAAATTTTACAGGCATGAGTACGCGTATGTTTGTCGTTTATCTCGCGAAATAAATTCTCCTTTTATCGATCGCTGCTTAGAGAGAGTAAGACGACGACGACAACGACGACGATGACGTTGCCTGGCTTCAAAGACAGCGGCGAAATCGTGGTGATAACGTGTCTCTTGATATTTTTACGTACGAGTTAATCGCTTCGTATTTTACTTGTATATCGTTCGGTGTATTTACATGTCAGCTGATTTCATTAGAACGATAATAAAATGCGTCACGAGCACGCATCGGGAAAAATGCCAGCGACAGAACCTTCTCTTTCCTACCACGAAAAGCAAATCAAACGAAAACAGGAGGAAGAACGATCCATCGATCGAATTATTAAAATCGAAGAAAACGGACGCATCGAGATCGAAAGTCGCGTCGCTCGTTACGCAAGAGGAAATCGATAAGCGGTTTTAAATCGTGCACGACGGTAGGTGTATACGCGCCGATGGATGTATGTTCTTTTTCTCTTTCCCTCCGTTGAGAATCACAGTTGGATCGCGAACGTTTTCTAGGTGTCGGAATAACCGGACAAAGATGCCTCGACTCGATCGTCCTATCGACTTTGTCGCGAGATCGAAATCACAATGCGAGCTTGCGACCATAGGTATGTCGAGGCTAAAGCATGATCTATGAGTCATCATGAGCGACGTGGAATGTCGCTAATGAGTCGGGCCGGTCATCAGGCGAAACGCAAGGTCCGTCTTATCGCGACGAACCGTACGTCTTCTCGATATCACTCGAGGAGCAGCCTCGTTGTTTTTCCTTGGTTCCGCGCAAACAATGGCCAAGAAAACGCGGATAAGAACGTTGCCACTCGAGGAAAAGAGCAAAAAGAAACGAAGACACGCGATGAAAACAAATTCGAAGATTCCAGAAGCGTTTCTAAGGTAATGTTAATTGGCCATCTTTGATGAGAGTTCGACCAATTTCTTGGCAATCCATTCGTCCTGATGTTTTTATTTCACCTTTTCTTGGACCTAAAATTACCCTTTGTTACTTCTGGGTCTTTCGAAGCAAAGATGATAAGAACCGATGATAAAGTAATAAGAGATCAGAGTTAGGATGAGGCACGATTAAGATCAGGCGTGACGTCGGGTCGCGTCAGTCGCACTCAGTGGATTCGTCCAAGAAGCTCGGTCACGTTTACATAACGGAGTAAAATCTACTCTGAGTTATTATCTATTCGTTGTATTCATCCAACGAAGCTACGCATTTCCTATTATTTTTAATGTCGGCGTTACGCGCTGCAATCGCATAAATTCAATGACGATAAATAAGCGAACACCGGCGATCGAAGAAGATTTTACGACACGGATCGTAAACGTCAAACCTCGAAAATAATTCCTTCGAGTCACTGGTATGATCCCATGGAGCCTCGAGCAGCCAAGAGTGTGCGTGGGTGCGCACGAGCACGATCGTAACTCGCGCTACGACGAGTACGTACCTTGAATTCGCGTGTTCGCGGATCGTGGGAACTGGCGTAGTATCTTTCAAGAGCGTGAGCTCGCGGTATTGGTGTTTATACGGACGGTGGTGGAACAATGCACGGGATTGTCGGCTGGCCGTTCCGCGTTGCTGCCTCCGAGATGATCAGCAGCCGTTGCTACTGGCCTCCGTTGTCGACTGTTAACTTCTCTCTATTTTTTCTCTTGCTCTTCGAATTCACCAGGACGGATCGAGTTGAGACGTTTGCCGTGAAAAGGAACGCGCGGAAAATCGAACGATCTATGTACGTCGGAACTATTCTCGATGACGTTAAGATCGATCGGCAGATATCACGACATTTTTGGATTTTATCAGGAATGGAGATTTTAGTTAAGAGACGAAAAATTGTCGACATGACTGAGAATCTTACGATAGCGAGGTTTATCTATTATTGTTTTAGCCTATCCGTATATCTATAGATGTCTATCTGTCGCTTCTTCCCGCTGTCGATCGACAGGTTCAGTTTTCCTCCAATCTTCGAAATCGACCAATTCAACGAATGGGTGAGTTCGCAAAAGGAAGAATGAAAACTAGAAAGCTCCATCTCGATGGTAACTACAAAGGCAGAGTGGCGATACCTCGATAATCCGGAACCAATTTGGCGAGTCTCGCGGGAGTCATTCTCGTATTCGACTGCGTTTGTTTCTTTCCTACTCCTCTGTCTTTCTCCCGACTTTCCAGCACAGTCTCTCTCTCTCTCTCTCTCTCTCTCTCTCTCTCTCCCCCGTGGGGAACAATGCCGCTATTAGCGGTAGGATACGCTCGCGGCGCGGTCGTTTCTACGGATTTCTCAGGACGGCACGGCATTAGCGCAATTTCCAGGAAAGAGGTGTGTGTTTTACGGAAGACACCGCGACTGCGGAGGAGCAGAAGAGGCGGAGGCGAGTCCCCGGGTATTGATCGGCACGACTCGACTCGCTCCCTCCGGCGGATTTTACTCCGTCCGGAGGAGGACCATGTTCTGGATGTGGTGGTTGTACTATCGGATAATGCTCGGCTATAGGTATACCACGTACTCGTATAGGTATAGGAGTTTAAACGTTAGCGACGACGTTAGTGGTGGTTGGACTTCCAGCCGCTCACGTTCTATCCACGAGCGCGCACCTTTTTCGACCATCGCGTGGAAAGACAGCGATACCGAGCGGAGGACCATTGCTTCGGACGTGGTGGTTACACTATTGGATAATGCTTCGCTATAGGTGTATCGTGTATGGAGAGTAAGCTTCGGGAGTGAAGGTGGCGGTGATCTTTAGTCGTGGTAGCGATGGTGGATGTGGTAGTGGTGGTGATTGGACACCCAGGCGTTCACGTTGTACCCAAGAGAGCGCACCTTTTTCGACCATCGCGTAGAAAGACAGCGACACCGAGCGGAGGAGGGCTCCAACTTGGCTTGGTAGCTCGCTGACTCTCTCGCTCGGTTCCTATAGCTTTCTCTTTCGCTTTGTCTCTGTCTTTCTCCTTCCGTCCCTCTCTTGCTCTTTTTCCCTCTTACGTCTCTTCTTTTCACACTCACTCCGTCTCCTTCGCTCTGTTTATCCCTCTCCCTTTATCGTTCTTTCTCTTTCGCTTTCGTCTCGCTCGTTCCCTCGTAGAGCGGAGGATACGATGTAGGTGGTTTTCGTAGCCAGGCAACCTGGATTAGTTCCAGCCGTAACCACACCCTCGATTGACCAATTTATTATTCATCTAGCCGGGCCGAACGGACGATGACGCTGACACGAGGAATCGTACGACGACGTTTCGTCCGTAATGAAAGTGCTCTCGCTAGAGCTTTTCGATTCCTATTTTTATAAACGACCTACATTTTACAAAGTCGGATGTGCGCTCATTAGCATCATGGATGATATCTTTTTATCCGATGACAGATAACGCGAATGGTTACTCGGTAACGTTTGCGATAAAAAAAGACAGCGACGTTAATTAAAAACGTAAACGATTCTCGCGTATCCCGACGATGTGAAATACGTTCGAACGACGAGAGGTAGCCACGGGATATCGTGATTTTGATATCTTTCGAATCGATAGAGGTTCCGCCTATCTGGCCAGCGGCGATGTTGCGAGAATCACGAAGCAGCACGTAACATGCCACTCGTTCGCGTCCAAGGTAATGAGCTTTTACGATGCTCCTTGTCCTTTCAAATATTTCCCAGCGCTCTTCTGGGCAAAGTCCAGCGTCTACTTATCATTAGTGAACGTCAACGTGAGACTGATAATTTTGTTCCAAGAAAAATCGCGTCCTCGGAGGAGGAAATAAAATTTCTTCGAGTCGTCAAGGGTCTCTTATCCGTTCCATGCCCGTGTCAAATCCGAGATTGTCACCGTTGACTGTATCGCGAACGCCGTCGTATAGATTTTCTAGGCAGAAGGTAGAATCGATGGACAGAATATACGAGCGTACAAGGTTACCAAGTTTTACCGCGAAGACGATCGGACGAATCCGAGAATCGCGACAAGGAACGTGTCTTTTTAACATTGGTCGAACATCGGTATCGGTACTTTACGAAGACCGCGCTTTAGAAACACACAGAATCTCTAATCGATAGCAAATTTAAACTTCGATCCATTTTTCTCTTTCCTGATGCAATCGTAATCTACCCTAACCCCGATTTCTCCTAACTGCATTTTATCTCCGACACCGATGACCGTTTTTAAATTCATCGGATCAAAGTATCGAATCATTACTTAAATTAGATTCGTGTATGGAAGCATCCGATCCCTCGTCCAACGTTCTTACCCTTTGAAATCGTAAGAAAAAACAGGTCGATCTTACATGCAATTGGAGTTCCCAATGACTCGCGGAGAGTCACATTCTCGCGAGAATATCGCGAGGAAGCCTTAATGATCGAACGCTTCTTCCTCGAACCCGGGGAATCTGATTCGAGAGAAGGCGGAGGGCCGACAGGGCAAGGGGGTCGGTGGTTCGGTCGGTCGGTCGGTCGGTCGACGGGCGGATGGGTGGTCTGTAGGCTAAAGTCAGATCTCCAAGGTTTCATAGGTGTGTTGGCTACAAACGGTTGCTAAGTAACGACTAGGGAGGCAACCGGTCAATACCTCGCCGCCTCTGGTGCTGGCTTACCTCCGCATGAGCTAAAACGTCACCGGTGGAGAGTTGCTCTCCACCTGTCCCTCCCTTCCTACCCCACGAACGCCGGCAGCAGCAGCACCACGACATCAAGCCCTGCGTTTCCTCCCCTCGTCGTTGCTGTCGCCACCGACGCCGCCGCCGCCTCGTCGCGACCACCTATCAGTCGGCACCCCCTTTCCCACGTGTCTCGCCATCCATCCATCCAGAGGGAATCGTTGCCGTGTTGGTGGTATCCACCAAACTCGAGGATGGTGATTCCTCTTTGTCTAGCACTTTTTCAACGAGTTCATTATTGCGCCTAGGTACGATGTAGATCAGAGAGCAAAGTTTATTCGTCTCTGCTTCGAATGATCTGCTTCACCTTTGAGGACTTCTCCGTTACAGCCTGAAAGACACTATTCGGTCGCATTTGGCAAAGTACGATAGTTCCAAGACTTCTTTTCGAAGATCGTCGGAAGATCACGAGAGAAGAAAACCAGCAAGAAGCAGATTATCAAAAAATATCGAAGATCCTTCGAACAGGATCTAGGATGTTGCGTATCGCTACGGAAAAGTCGACAATTTTCGCGCTTGCTCACGTACGCAATTTGAATTCGTATTGGAGTTCCTGTTGACCACGTCCAGCCACCGTTCGGAGTAACTCGCTCGCCTGTTCGTTTCCCGGAACCGCAGTCACGGGACACCCTGCGCAGAGAAGCCCCTGGGACGACCCCAAAGGGGGTGTTTTTTCTCCAGGCGTCTCTCTCTCCCTCCCGTGCTCTTTTTCCTCTTCTTCTGTCCACCTTTCTCCTTTCGTCCTCTTTCGCCCCTAGCTTCGCACAGCCACCACCCACTCTTCGCTCCCCTCCTGCCCTTTCGAATCCCCTCCAACACTCCGACAGGTCCGCTCCGCTCGTAGGAAGGGCAACGGAACCACCACCATCGTCTGCGTCTTCTTCGACCGTGTTTCTTTGCCTCCGTGTTCTGATTCCAACGTCTGCGCCACGTACATCGCCCGTGCTTATAAAACCTACTTTTTTCCTCCGTATTCTCTAAACTTAGAGAATACTTACTCCCCGCGGCAAAATAAGTTGAAAGTCGACGAAGAACGAATCGGAGCACAGACGGCAATGGCCTTCTTTTTCTAAATTAAACACGGATTGAATATGCCTGTTGGTATCGCTGACAACACGATTTGTAGACCGTCGATCGTTGATGAATTCCATAAGGATGCTTGGATCAATCGACATTACCACGTTGCTGGACACGAAGGAGACGCGAAAAGGGCGATAAGATGCTATCGACCTGTGTTAGTGAAAGTAATTCGTAATTTGAAAGAAATGGGGAATCCGATCGTGCGGGAATACAAAGAAATCATCGGCGTCATTCCAAAGGACACTACGATTGAAAAACGATCGGAGAACGAAGGCGAGTTCTGCATTGAAGAAGTCTCGCTCGAAACGCACGTTGATGGATCTGGCGCGATCCCCTCGTTCGCTCGCAACGTGCGTTCACAGGTTATCCACCCGAGGGCAGGTTGATTCCTTTCTCTCTGGTCGTCGTACATCCGTGCATCAGTTTTGTGCCTCGCTTCTGCCTGTTCACCTGTCTTCCGCTCCTTTTCCTTACCCCATGCCCGTGGAGACCGTATCCGACGCGTGGTCCACTTCGCAACGAGCATTTAGATTTTACGACCTTAAGCGTCGTCGTTCCCTTTGTTTAACTACAATCGCGCTAAATAGAAACTGGAGGGACTTTTTCAGGGATGTCTGTTTTTTTCTTTGCAGTAACGCTGTTATAGTAATCGGGGTATCGTGAATATTCTTAGGAATGTCCACCTCATTAGAAGGTGTCTTCTTACAAATTACTTAGCTAAGATCTTCTTTAACCCATTGACTGCCAACTACGAGATAGGTAGTAAGCGTCTGCGTCAAAACTGCCAGCTACGAGATAGAGTTTGAGTGCAAAAATTAAGTTTCGACACAGACACTTACTACTAGTGCCCTACATGGGTTAAAGTGTTACTCAAGTGCGAAGACCTAAAAATCTAAGATCGAATAGTGACACCAATTCCTTGTACCTGTCCGATAACTATAATGTCAAGAAAGTGAGAAACGTGTCGATTTTGCGGCGAATATTGAAAGATATCGTTTCTTGAACTTCAGTGAGCATCGAGCCACGCTACATCGATCCGTTGCTTAAAGTACACGAGTGGGATCGCTTACAATGGACGAAGACTTTAAAACGATGATGCGTGCACTTATAAGTGGGCACGCGCGCGCGTGCTAACCATCGAATCGTCGGTGACGAACGATATCGAAAGAACGATAGGCGCTCATTGGAGCGTCGAACATAAGTCGTATCCTCAAGACCGTTGAACTCGAAATGGTGCTGACAGGACACAAACGGTCCCCTCGCCTCACCGCCGCCATCACCACCTGATCGACTTTAGCGCAGAACCATGTAAGGTTCTCCGCACGAGCGAGAACAAGACGATCGTTCGCCTATCTCTCCTTTTCCTTCTCCCTCTCTCTCTCTCTCTCTCTCTCTCTCTCTCTCTCTTATTTTGCGTCTTTCTCTCACCGTAGTCGTGCGGGTACATCCTCGACCTCGAGGAAAAAACGTTCACCTGTCTTACGTGAGTCGAGAGAGGGAGAGAGAGATTCGTCTCGCCCCTCGTATTCGGGGCTAGCGCCTTGCCTCTGCCTCGAGGCGCGACACCTCCTCGGACTCCGCATGCCAACGACGCGCCTAAAACGTCCTCGTCTTTTCCTTCATCATCATCATCCGCGATTGCGAACGAAAGGCGCACGCGTTTTCCGCTTACCTCCGCGAAATCCATCCACCGGCCGAATCTTTCCATCGACTCGCATCGATTTGAATAATAATTGTAAGCGCGTCTCGTGATTCGGCTTAGGAACGGTGCCTTCGAGTATGATTACCTCGCACGAGTCACTTAGCTTGGGTTGAACCGTTCTCATTCCACGTACGTACTGTTCTTAACGTCGTTGGGATCTGCGAGGTATTTCAAGGTTGCTTTCGAGTTATTCCAGTGTATTCGATCGTTCGCAAAAGCAAGAACGATCGTTAGCTCGTTTAAAAAAAGGATCTAAAGTTCGTTTTGAAATCTCTCCTCGAATGGATGCGACCGAATTGTTCGGTGAAATTGAAATAATTTAATATAAGATCGGTTGGAGTTCGCTTACTGAAGTCGATTCGATGAATTAAGAAACTTCTGAAGAGAAGTTTCGTTTTATTTTATTTAAAAAAACCGACAAAATGTAATTATTTAGTAGAGTACGTACATCTACGCGTTGTATTTTCGAGAGTCTTTCGAAACCCCTCAAAAGCGCTAGAGCGATTAGTAACGTGTTCTTGGATCTCGATGGTAACCTATCCGATTTTTCTTACGACTCGTTTCGACGAGGAGCGATGCTAAATCGATCGAGGATCGATACGCGCATCGTACGATTTTTAAAATATTTTATATACGCTCTATCGTCAAATCCGTTATTTTCATTGACGTTTCTCGAACCTTCGACGTAATTAAAACGATAGAATTTTATATTACGTACAAAATCAAGCTAGATCGTTGCATCGTGAAAATGACTAATTGCAAGAGTTTAATTGCTCGACTTCGAACGAGAAGAGGAAGCAAAAAAAGTGAATCGCACTGCCGCTATTTAATTGCTTCGCTCGAAACGAGATTAACCTCGCACTTTGCGAGAAAAGGTATATACATCGATAAAGCGTTATCTCGCGTAAAACGGTGAAATCCCCGACACTGATACTGTAAAGTGCGTGACGATATGTACCGCGGATAAGAATTTCGTTATATTCTCGATCGTAACGCGTGATTTCTCTTGATATTATTGGCGGCGCTCCACCGAGTTGCGTGTTGCGTTTCGAAAGAATTCGATTATTCCTTAACTCTTCCCAATTAAGATAAAATCTAAGAAGAATATTATCTAAGATCGATCGCAATTATTTATAATTCGATATTAATTTCGTCATAATTATTCGTTGCACGATAGTGAAACGTAAGCGAATTTTATTTTCTTTTATAAAGAGAATGCCTGAAAAGACGTCCTTCCAATTTCGAACGATTATTATTTTCATTCGTCAAGCGTCCTCGCGTCACGCGATCCTCTATACGTATTAGCATCGTGGTGTCGTCGAAGCAGATTCCCGTCGTATAATATGAGAAGAGTTCCGAGAAATTGGATAAATCGCAACTGTTTCTCGTACGAATCGACTTTGCGGATGCCGTGTCATTTCCTCGAGATTTCGTATCTCCCTCTCGCGATCGGTAGATCTCATCGATCGCGTTCGAATTTTTCTTTGTCGCGAGCCTTTATTCGAACGAATTTGAAAAATCTAAATGGAAAGAACGTTTCGACATCTTTCTTGGTATTGAAAGTTTTTCTCAACATGGAAAATACTGAACGTATCGAACGTTCATCGATTAAATCACAAATCTCACTTATCCACGATTTGCAATCGAAGATAACGAAAACTGCGGAAAGATTTTTTGCCTCTCTTCGAAGCGCCGCAAGGCGAAAAAAAAGAAATCGTTCCACGTGACTAAAGAATCGTATCCATTGATATTAACAAATTATCCGTCAATGTCCCATTTTTGGCACACATTTTCAAATTTCAAATTCAAAGTTGCTTAGTACGACTATCATTATACAGTTAATTTGATTTTTTTGCGGTGGATAATGAGTTTATTATAAACTAATTCTTATTCGCATAAATAAAATAACGTTTTCTGACGGTCTCGTGAAATTTAGAATTCGCTAAAAGTGTCGTTGTCTCAAACAGCTGCTCTTTGGACGATCCGTAGATACGCGAGTGTCTCGGGGATCAAAGCGCAACGATGTACGAAGCTGGTCGCAACAGCGTGCAAGGACGAGCCTTCTTCTTGCGTCTACTGGAAAGAGAAAAGACATTGCGCTGCTCGAGATAAGAGAATCAAGGATGCTGCGAATCTTAAACTCTCTTCTCCTGCCTGATTCATACGCGAATCCGACCGCATTCGTATCAGCAAAGTCTGGACTATGCGATGACGTGGAAAGAGGCGCAGCATGAAACGATACGAGTGAAAAAATAGACGAGATTTAAAAGAATATTCGTATATCGCGAAGAACTCAACATTCTCTCGCATTCTTCGATAAAAAAGTTCATAGAAAATTGTTTTAATTTCACGAAAATAGAATGATTAAGAACGAGTTTTTTTTTTCTTATTTTGAGAATCGCCCGTCCGATTATTCGTCACCTTAATCGAAGAGGAACGCGCACTTTCCTCCTCCGACTGCTCCGAATAAAAAATTTTCTTGATCTTGAAACGATCGAAGAACGTTTCTCTTTCCACGCGAATCGATAAATTAAGATTAAAATAACGAAAAGAGCGGAACAACGTCAACGAAACGATCGAAAATCGGCCGAAGAAAGAACTAAAAATACTTCGCATCGACGTCGAATGGAGATTTTACGCAAAAATCGATTCTCGTAACGCTGCGCGTTAAGCATAAAAATCGATCGAATGACGCTAACCAAGGCATTAATATGCGTACGCAACGGATCGTCTCTGGTAGACTGATAACGGTCTCTGAAATCGAATAAACGAGCAGACTCATTATGCGCGAGATGACCCACGATTGCCGACCTTTCGCCTCCCGTGCCAGCCAGGTGTAAATTATTCAACGCGCTTACGCTGCTTTCGGATCTTCGCGCCACGATCTTCCTTCGATTTTCTTACGATCGATCGCGCGCGAATTCCACTCGTTAGACTCATCGTTCGACGATCGTCGATTTTTCTAGAATGGGAATAGTAAGGATGACTAAACTAAATATAAGCGAAATAGGCATAATTTTCGCGTACGTCCACGTACGCGACGATATCACGAGCAACGTAGATTTCCTGCTCTCATCTACGAAATTGTTTCCACGAAATACCGAACCACGTCGTTATGATAATATCAAAGATACGGTACGAAGATAGCCGAGGTATAATGAATCGAGAGAAAAGAGCAAATAAAAATGATCGCCGAAATGCTACGACGAATCGATCGCCGGATCTAATCCGAACGAATTAGATAATAACGTAGCGTTTGCCACTCTTTCAGAGCTCGCGTGAAAGCCTAAGTGGATCTTATCGTGTTCCGTTGTAACGGCCGGAACGTAAAATGCAAAATCGAGTGAAACGAGTACACGACAGGGGGGGAAGCGCCTATTAATCATTAAGACATCACGCGTGGCCAACTTTTTTCAGCTGCGCGTATTTGTAGCCACGGCAGATCGATATTCGAATCTTTCGAAGATTCCAACGAGTTCCGAGCAACGTCCAACTAAGAAAATCAAAGGTCAGATCAGATGTAATCAGTAAGATGATCGAATCCTAAAATCCTTCGGTTTTTGATGTTGTGTAAAATCTAGAAACTTTCGTTTCCAAAGAAACAAAGATCGCAAATGCTTCCAATGCGTCAACTGGATCCTAAAATTCATCAGCCCTGATGTGTAAAATCTAGAAACTTTCCATAAACGCGATGACCAGAATCAAAAAAATCGCTCGACAACAAGATCCCAGACTAGAATCAGAGGATCCTCGTCGGAGATAACCAATAAGACGATCGAGTCCTAAAATTCTTCGGTTTTTGACGTTGCGTAAAATCTAGAAACTTTTCTTCAAAACAAAGATCGCAAACACAGCCAACGCGTCGACCACATTCTAAATTCATCAGTCCTGATGTGCAAAATCTAGAAACCTTCCGTAAAGGCGACGACCAGATCCTCAAATCCATCAGTCCTGATGTAAGATCTGGAAACCTTTGATAAAAACGACGACTACAAACGCAACTACCAAGACAACGACCAGACCCTGAAATCAATTCCCAACGAATCCACGAGCCTTGGAACCTCTTCGCAATGACGACGACGCCGGATGACGATTTTAGCGAACGCGAAGAAGGCGAGCGGCGCGAAGCCGTGGCTGCTCCCAACCATCACCGTTCGCAGATGTGTTTCGCGTCCAGATGTAGCCACGTCCGTCGAGATACGCGCGTATACGTGCCCGCGGCTGCTTGTGTGGGTCCACCTGAGTGAGCAGACGAGTGAGCGAGCACCGGAGGAGAAGGTGTCTCACATGGGTGCCTCTGTTCCCTGCAACACGAGTCCCACAGATG
Organism: Liostenogaster flavolineata; assembly: GCA_025433975.1. Lineage (NCBI taxonomy): Eukaryota > Metazoa > Arthropoda > Insecta > Hymenoptera > Vespidae > Liostenogaster > Liostenogaster flavolineata. Next base: position 346,669 of record JAITYT010000715.1, read on the forward strand.
GGGGAGACATCCGGGCAGCTGACGTTCAAATGAAACTGACTGACTGACTGACTTCGGCTTAACCGACTCCACATCCTCCTTCGATTAAGGAGAACTACACCAGCGTCGTCGTCGACGTCCGGGGAGAGACAGAGAGAAAGATAGATAGATCAGGATAGGGTAAAGAAGAAGTAAATGGTAGCGGAGAGCAACCTCTACAACGAAGTACCTTCCTGCATTTCGATCGTCCTTTGCGATCTGACGCGAAGTATTCCAACTGTTCTCCTTCGCATCGTAAAATTGAAGTCGACTTCGAGACGTGACGCTTCGAGCGTCAGACGTTGCTCCAACGTCTTACTTTCATCGATCGGTTCGGTCTAGGAATCATCAGACAAGACAGACCATGCGCGTTCCACGACGCAACTGGAGAACGTCTGCGAATATCTCGAGAAGCCTTTCGTTACTTTTTGAATTTTCTTCGTCTGTTCGAGCATATTTTATTTTTATCTTTTTAATTGTGAAATTTGTAAGAAACGTAGTTCTTTCGCGTGAAAATACGGTATGTTTTTTTTAGGAGTAATAGTTGCTCGTGCTGTACGGGTAGATATATTGGTTTCTACTCGTGTGGTGCGGTGAATTCGCTTTTTTAACGTCTCCGTCTCTTTTTCTTCTTTTTTCTCGTTCGCTTGTCCGCCGAGCTACGAGGACGATCACGAGTAGACGAGATTCGACCTCCAAACGAGAAACGTAGCAGATCGTTCTGCCTCGATGTAAGAGATACGCAATCGACGACGACGATTGCATTTCAGGTTTCAAGAGCGAATGATAATTAAATCGCTGAGTCTAACAAGATCATCTTGCGTCTATATTACTTTTCACTGACAGTTGAAATACGAGTTAATGATTGTAACATGAACTTTGCTCCGTAGTAACATCCCGCTTTTAACAATAGACACGATTTTTATCGCGTATGTAAGGACAATGATCTATATATCATGAACGATGAAAAATGACAAATTGCATGAAGGAGAAACGAACGAATCCGAATGCAAGTAAAACCGAACGATTATTAAATCTCGAGCCTTTGGTTTCATCTTAAACATTTATGACGACACTCCATGTCGTTCTCACGATCAACCGATAGGATCCAGGCTAATTAGCCCCAACGAGCGACGCAAACGATCGTAATAAGGTCAAATCTGCTAATTTTGATAAATCAAGATACTCGGGATAAGATCGAATAAAAAATAAACTGTCTTGTGTCGACTCTTCTAAAGATTCGTTTCACCTTTTACGCTAAACGTACCGGCATTTTTGCACGCCTAATCATACCGTAAGCCGTCACATAATCCCTTATGAAAAAGACGTTGATTTATAGAAAAAAATTGTTAATTTATCGAAGGAAATAATATACAACATATACTAATAAAATAGTCAAACGTGTACTTCTATTTTTATAAGCAATATAAACCATTAAAGTAAATTTTGAAAAGGGTCATTTGACCCCGCTTGGTACGTTTAGTGTTAAGTACGCATAAAGTCAACAGGAAAAATAGCCTTCCAGGAAGTTATCCGCATTTCCCAAAGAGGAATCCACGAGGCAAGGAAGCTAAAATCATTCACGAACATCGCAAGTTTTTAAACGCTGACGTTACCGCGACAGAAATTCCTCCCGACAGCACTAATGGCAATGAGCAAAGATCAAAACGGTCGAACGAAAAAGAAGCAGCTTTATCCGCGCTTTATTTCGCCTCGACTGGAGAAAAGGAAGCACCTTGCGAATACTCTCTCGCCAAAGGTCCGCTCGTTCGATTATCTCGTACAAGAGAAACCCGATGTGTACCCTTAATCGGTACGCGTGGCCCCGTGGCTTCATCCTCCGTGTATTACGTGCAAAAACCCATAGAGACGCGCTAAAAGAAACACGAGAATTTTTTTACTTCCTGAGCCATGAAAAAGTTGCAGCTTTCTTACTAAAAGTTGTCCTCTTCCGAGTCACATTCGCGTCACAAATCCGATAAATTCATCGTCCATTAGACCGTACCCTATCAAGCTGAAGAGGATAGACCAAGCACCGTAAGGGTTTAAGCGATCAAAATGAATGTTAGTGAAAGGAGACAAGTGTTCCAGTTAAATTAACGGTTACCCTTCGCTCAGTGAATTTTCAGACCGATTTATGTTTCGAATAATTCTAGCATAGAAGTACTCGTACACCCCAAATTTTCTTGCTTGCTGAGCCACGGAAAAAGCTGCAGCTTTCTTGCTAGAAAAAGTTGTCCTCTTCCAAGTCGATCCGATAAGCAATGCTCTATCGAGCTGAACAATAGAGCTAGCAGAGTTAGAGTTAGAAGTTTAAACGATCAAAATGCCTACTGGTGTGAAAAGGCGAGTATTTCAATTTAGTTAACGGTTGCCCTTCTCTCGGTCAATTTCCGACTTGATTTTCAGTCCGAATAGTTCTAACATCGAAAACTCGACCAATCGTTAACACGATCGCTCTCGCATCGATTCAAGCGGACTCCTTTCTTCTTAAAATTTTCCTCCTTTCTACGAGAAAGAGAAGCTACTCGCCTCTCCGCTTATGGTAAATCTAACAGACGATTCCTCGCGGGATCTGTGGGACCGAAGACGCTACCCGAAGTCGTTCCCCGAGTTTTGTGGCGTAGAACGGCGCCAGAACGACGCACGCGTCTACGTGTTTAATAACGGGCCAGTTAACGAATCACGCACCGTGTAATAATATTCGATAGGACGAACGAACTCGCGCGAGTCGTACACGACGCGAGCGTACACCAACATCCGTTAGATTTCGTCGACTCGTGCTCGTGCCTCGCTCGCACGGAAATATAGGCGCCATGATAATTGCGAGACACGCGAGTCGCATCTGGAAAAGTCCTTGCCTCGCGATTACCATCTCTTCCGAAAGCGTTCTTTCCTTCCATTCGGCTAGTTTACCCGAAAACGCCACGATGGATGAACGAACCAACTTCGGAGGATCTCGAAGTCGCGCCCGCGGCACCAGTCGGAGATCGTGCCGCCATTGAACGAATTCGACCAGTGAATGTCTACGAAGGAAGAAAACGAAAGCGAAAACGAAAAGCAAAAAAGGGCAAGAAAAAAGACGCAATTTCGCAATTACTCCTGCCACTCGAGTAGACAAAAGGGCTTCTAATTTTGGAGGGAACTACCAACGAACGCAGGATACCAAGGATCGAGAGAAAGACGGAGCTGGAAACGGAAGGAGCCGGAGCGCGTCGTTCGCCACAAGGGCGAGAGAGAGAGAAAGAGAGAAAAAACACGCAGCACGACGAGGGGGATGATAAGGATGGAAGGAGACGGGATGTAACGACGAGGGAGATACGGGAGGGAGAGCGAAAGAGGGTCACAGAAGGGAGGGAACGGATAAGAGGAAACGTGGGCACTCAGGTGTGACTCTCCCGCGGGTTCTCCTGCCTGCCTGTTCGTTCGTTCGCCTCTCTCTCTCTCTCTCTCTCTCTCTCTCTCTCTCTCTCAGC
>JAITYT010000715.1:360249-407819 GCA_025433975.1 Liostenogaster flavolineata
AACCGGAGTGTAAAGAAAATCCAAAAATAAAATATTCCAAATGCAATGTACATTTATGTTTAACGTCTGTTTTGTACAAACTTCGTTGCAAACTGCTTTGTAAAATTTTACACTAAAGTTTTTACGCACAGAAATGCAAACATTATAGGCCGTTGTTACCTAAAAGTCACATAGTGAATTTATCGTAATAAAATTGTTTAAACGGAATTTTTGTTTTATCTGGATATATAGGCTTATAATTGTTGATTTTTCGTTCCCTCATTTTTTTTTGTATTTAAAACAAAAATTCGGTTCGTAAAGGGTTAAATTAACTGTACAATAATATTCGTACTAGCCAACTTTAAATTTGAAATTTGAAAATGTGTCCCAAAAATAGGACATTGGCGGATAATGGGTTAATAAGTGGAAAATAATGTGCAATTTCAATCGAAACGTGAAAACAAAATTGAGATTCCTTCGAAGGAAGAAACGTGACGCTCGCGGTCCTCGTCACGGAGTGATTAGCAAAGACCGATTCCGCTCGACGTACCAAGCGTTTTTTGGCGGGGCCAAAGCTCGGCGGAAAAGACGATGACCGGAAGTAAGCGATACCGTAATGTTCGGGTTCCAAGCGACAACCGGAAGCAAGTTCCACGTGTGTCCCGTGTGCCACGGAGCTTCGCGAGAGGCGAAGGGACCTTACGAACAGAACTCGAGAGATCGCTACGGACTTTCCTAGTTAGCGACTCGATAAATCGATCACGTAAAAGAAACGCATGCAATTAACGCGCGCATATTTATGACGAGGCTACACGTTTACGTAAAAAAACAAAGGCATTTCAGAAATTTGGGATTTGATTTCCCTTTACTACGTTTTACGCGTTTTACGTCTCCCGTCGTAAGGATCTTCGAACACGAACGATAAATTCTTAAGAGACGAAAGCGATACGATTGGCATTCGACGTATGAAAGGCAAACGATAGAGCGTAACTATTGATTTAAGAAACGGTATGAGAAGTCGAACAAATCGATTTCGACGTCTTATTGCGGAAAACGCGATAACTAAGATCCTCTGGAAAAGAAATTTCAGAAGATCTTGTAGAGATCTTCCGGAAAAACGTTCTACCGCGAAACAAAGTAGAAAACCACGTTGATTCCTCGAGTCGCAGGAACTCATTAAGCAACCCTACAATAACGCGATTAAAGTTGATCAGTAGACGTTCGTGCTAGATAAAGAAGTAGGTAAGTATTTCTGCGGCACTTCCGCGGCGCTTTGATTTTAAAGCGGCACGCGACGCGCATCCGAGCAGCTAATCTATTATTCCAGTTGCAATAAAAATTATGCGAGAGTCAGTCGAGGCGGTTGATCTCTTCTAGGCGAACCGTGCCAATTTATCGATCGTGGAAAGCGCTTTGTTTCATTTTTCCAAAACCTCTTCCCTGGTAAGAAAAAGAGAAAAGAAAGATATTTACTTATCGATCGTGACGATCTTTGAACGAGGCTTCGAAGAGATGTCGATCTTTTAACCAGCATAAATAAAGTCGATAAATTCCAATTTTTCGTTAAACTATTTTATGAGGTGGAATCTTTCGAATCTCATCACGACGATCCCCCCTCCACCTCCTCTTTTTATCGCTCGGTCCTGTTTTTCTCCTCCTCTTTCCTCGGCAATAAGAAAGCCCGATAAAGAGCGGGGCGCCGATCACGATCTCACCGCATCTAAAATCACTCGGCGGTCCTCGTGATTGTATTAATTCACCTGACGGAATACAGAATACGGGACGCAGAGTGTATACAGATGCGCCACCACCGGTCCGTCCGTGTGGATGTGGATGTGTATTGTCTTCTCGGCTCCTTTCTCGCATTAGCATAAGAATTCAGCGTGTACCTGATCCGCGTACCAATTGACTCTCGGTGAATCAAGACTTAAATCTTGCACCATGATCAGCCCATCGGTGTACGCTCGAATGTTGAAATATCACGATCGATCGAAATCTCGTTCACGTTTAACCGTGAAAGCGAAAAATCACGAGAGCTCCTACGCCGCTTGTCCGACGTGTCGTCGTCGTTGTGGTCGTCGTGAGAGAGTCGTGGAAAATTATCCTTCTTCCTTCGCCGAAGTGACGAAAGACACAGATCGAGGAAACGTACGCAAGAGGTGTCTGGAATCGAAATTCAGTTGCTCAATTTGGTTTTCTTGGGATGCCGGATAATCTACGTTTCCGTGTACGATCTTTGGCCAAGGTGCACGATAGTATTGTTGCCTGACTTTAAAATACTGCGAGTACATTCTCTTGGGAATGTACCATTAGCGTCGAGGAAGAATTAACTCTTTCGGATTTAGCTCTTTGCTCTAGTCGAGAGACACGGTCGATAGGATCCCTCGTTCAAATCGAACGACCTCCCTTGAAGCTTCGTTCTTTATTCTCAGCTACTTGCGACATCAAACTAGCAATTGCGTCGATCTACCACCAACGTCGAAATTGTGCAAATGTCGACGAACACCTTTGGGAGTTTCAATCATCCAGTTGGAATTCTCGAATAACGAACTCTCCATAAGTTGGCTGCGTTGACAGAATTATATCAAGCAAATATTAGGTCTACCGCAAAGTTCCATCGCGTAAAGTCATCTCAAGTTGAACATTGACTCTTTCGACCATTGCGACTTATGTGCTTGGTTATATACACGAAGAGGTGGTTAATATCGAATAAATATCAATTGATCTATCTTAAATGAATTAATTTCTTTTAACTCGAAAACGATAGAACTTTCCGATAGACCTAATATTAATAAAAATCGCGTTAACACGTTGAGCGCGGCGCCGATATTGCTATTCTTTCCGTTGATCCGTTCTTTCCGATATTTCAGACAGCCAGAAATTTGACAAAAAAAGTCGTCACGTCTTGTAATGCGTGCAAAACCAAACCATAGTTTTGTTCAGAGTGTTTCGATAAATTTCATTAAAATTACTACATTTATTTTAGTCCACTGTCGTTCCCCAGAAACCGACGTCGGGCTCAACGCGTTAATATTATTATCAAGAATATTCCCCTCTTTTATTATTTTTCCTCTTCTATATCGGAAAGAGTAGTTAAAATAGGCCTGGAAATACCAGCGACCAAATAGAAATGACCGAGGAAACGATGAAAAAAAAAACGACGCATCGAGTTCATAAAGGTGAATCGAGCCGCATCGTTCGAAGAGGATCGTGGTTCTGTTCGATCCTCGTGTCGAACGGTATTTCTCGAGCGAGGAAGAGAATCACGTACTTCTGTTACGTTCCTGTTCGAAACTGTTCATTCTCCGACCGTATCGCGACGTTCGCGGGTCTCTTATCAAGCTGGTAACGGTGCTCGACGATTCTTTCGTGGAAGAATCGATCGAACGATAGGAATGACGCCGGTCGAATGACCGCGCCGACAAGATAGAATAAAACACTTGCAAGAAACGAATTCCATAGAGAATTCCATAGAGTAACGTCACGCCGAAGGTGTGAAAATAATTATAACCCAACTTCGTCAGTGTGGTTTTTTTTACGTTTTCTTGTATTTTTTCGACTCTCGTGAAAAAATCCGATAGAAATCGTTCGATTTCACTAGTACACCGCTGATCGGCGGTGATGAAGATTTCGAGAAGAATCGGCTTAGAAATAAAGAAACTGACTAAATAAGACTAAACCGAACCTACTAAAATGCAAAACATAAAAACTATCTACCGTTCCATTTATTGTTTCGACTGAGTTAAACTCTACCGAAGCAAGAAAATATCCATAATAGGGAGATAGAATAACGCGAAATATATTAGTCCATCGTGCTATTACACTTCGTCTTTACTAACTCTTCAGCACGCTATAAAATTCTTCGAAGTATTCTTTTTACCCGATCGTTCCTGATCGGCGCTGTCTTGCAGATAACTCCGATAGGTTAAACTTTTCACTTCGACAAAATTCATTATCATCGATGCAAGGAATTATCGAAGCAAGATTTCCCAGAACCCAAAAATAATCGATGTCCGCTCAAATTGAGCGGTGCTCTGAAACGTAAGCTAAGATAGAATCTTTGACTCGAGATTCGTGTTCGGAGTGTCGAAAATACTGGAAAAAAGTATGTAAAAGGTGAAAATTATACCTTTCAATTTTTCCGCATTCTTTAAACCACGCTTATCGAAATTTTCGCGATTTCGATCAAAACTGCAGTATTAAGCTTTTCGTCTTAAATCGTCCTGCTGACTCTCCTGATCGAGAAAATATGCGACTTAGTTGGCATTGACGCGTAAATGAATAACAGAATTAAATCGCGTCGAACGAGTCGAAAAGACGGAAAATTTGATCCTTCGGTTTCTCGTAATTTTGCAAGAGCCTCGAGGCGTCGTCGAGGTGGTCCAAAGCATGAAAACGCGAAACACGTCGGTTCTTTAAGGAACGACGACGGAGAAAAGGTCAACGCATTTTCGATGACCGACATCCGCACGGCGATCGTCGGTCGTTCGATGAAGTCGCTGCTGGCCATCGAGGCGGCGAGGAAATCGAAGGAAGAGAGGAGAGGAGAACGAGAGGTAGCTGCTGGAAAAGGCGAAGAAGATGGGGAGAAGAAGTCGAGAAGAGCCACCGAGAGGAGAACAGGAAGAAGGAGTAGGAGAAGGTGGAATGGAAGGTGCTGGAAGAGTGGAAGGAAAAAGATAGAGAGAAAGGAGGATAAGGTGGAGGAAAACGTGTACGAGGACGCGACTTGTACGTGTCCTGAGAGTGAGAGGCGATCGAGAGGGATAGACGCTCTCGAGAGGCGTACGGCTCTCCGCTTCCGCGTGGACGCGACGGACAATCGCCTTTGGGCGCGTGCGCGTGCGCCATGCCTGTACCCTGACATGCCATGCCACGGCATGCCTTCATTTGACTCGACTAGTCTCCTCTTGTCTTGGCTTGTCCACCGAAGAAAGCTCGAGAGACTCTACTAAACCTCATGGACGAATCTTCGGACACCCACTCCGTTATTAGAGTCACGTACCCTTAACGTTATTCCAGGCATCGATCTTCGATCTCTCCTGTCACCCTTCGATATTAACATCTCGGTCCAACCATTTTCGATTTTACGATCTCCTAGCAAAGAAACTTGCCTTTCTCCTTTTCCTTCTTACCTTCTAGCTTGTCCTCTTCCACCAGGAGGTACTCGCGAGCTTCAAATGGAATAGACTCTTCCAAGTATCATCCGTTCTCTAGGATGAATACCCGCGCGACACTGTTGCTGCAGGGCGTAGCCCTAGTTACGACGAATGCCTAGTGCGTCTCTCCCTCTTTATCTCTCTCTCTCTCTCTCTCTCTCTCTCTCTCTCTCTCTCTCATATTCTTCTCTCGCGTCGTTCGATGTCTCACCCATCTTCTCCCTTCGCCTTTCTCTCTGCCACGTTCCACCTCTTTGTCTCCTCTCCGTCTCCGGATGACCGCGACCGATCGTCGTTCGAATGCATGAGCATTCGAATCACGACGTTCGCTCGTCCAGTCGAGCACGTAACAATTTCTGTTCTTGGGAGGGGGACTCGGTGCCGCCACCACCACCATCGCCATCACCATCACTATCACCATCGTCGTCGTCGTCGTCGTCGTCGTAATCGTACGAGCCAGCGAACGGATCGTTGTCCGGAACGACATCCTCGAATCTCACCCTCCACCACGACGATGATCGTCTCGACTCATGGACCCCGACCGATAGAGACCGTCGAACCCATCCTCTTGCCCGAGTCTAGGCTTCTATCGACCTCCTTAACAGATCGCTGATCGAATGTTACGAGTTTAGCAAACGAAATCGGCCTGATCGATAGTTCGTTCAAGGGATCTTGTTGTTGATTGGAATCTTAAATCGATGTTAATCGCACACCGCTGAAAGCTTGATAAGCGGGTGGTCGGTGGTCTGGCACGCCAAACTTTAAATGCCAGACGTGACGCTTCGATCCATTATTTTCCAAGAATCTGTGGACTTGTTCCCTTGGATCGGTGAATGGAACATCGAACAATAGAGCCGTCTTTAGAAAGAGAAACGAACAAGAAGAATCGAACCACGATCGCAAAACGTTATCGTGTCTCACGCATTGAAATCTTGTACGACGTCACTACCATACAGATCTTACGTTATTTTCTACCAATTCCTCGTCTAAGATTCTTTTCCATCGATAAAAATAAAAAATGTTCACATAGTCTGTACCACAGAATACGACAAGATAAAACACGCGACCGGGTACAGACTCTGCTTTATCAACGAACTTTATCGACGAAACTATAATTTCACCGAAACTATAGGTTTTATTTACTTCGCGGGTTCAGCATCTCGATAGGTCATTGTAAATGAAAAGAGAGACGTACATGTCGATATTAAACGCAAAGTATTCCGCTCTTCGTTTTAAAGTAACATTCGAGGACAGTTTAGACTTGGAACAAAGACACCAATTTCCCAAAGCTCTTCGAAGTCCATCAATTGCGAAGTTGGACGAGATCCACGACGATCTTTGCCCCATGTCCTATGAAACGGAGGACTTCTATCGTACACAGGACTAGTTGCTATCTCGCAGCGATCTATCGTCACTTTTTTAATTCGATTTGGCCGCCAAAGCAGGTAGCGCGCATTTACGAATGCGAGTGGCATTGTCAGTGGGTGGGACTGCCGAATATGGCCGGTGGTACGAAGATGAGGCCGAGCGATCGCGCCTAAGCGAATAAGGACGTGACGTGGCAGCCACCGGTATATATAGTCACGTATAAGGGAAACAGATTTGCTGTTAATAGTCAATATGCATTAGAGAAACAATGAGCGGATGGATCTCGATGCCGCACACGACGAGTCTGCCGTCTCGTTTTCGCATAAATATAGACGTCGATCGTACGCACCGTCGTCGTCGTCGAAACGGAGCTGTGCCGATAAAAGTGAGACACGGTGTTGATTTTCAAGAAAAAGTCTGTTGCTTTGCTCACCTACGCGTCGCTCAAACGTTCAACATCGACGTTCGATGGAGTCGATGTATCGATCGACGTTCACGGCTTTCTTTCGTCTCTCGACGTGACTCGCTGAGAGATTATGCGCGTTTTTCATTCTCGAAGACTCTAACCTTCCTATCTACGCAAAAGAATGGCAAAATGCGGGTACTGCGATGCGATTAAATCATCGACTCATCCTGAAAATGTAAAGTATTCACGTATGCGCGATGAAACTCTGCATTTATTCTTTTAAAGTAATTTTTAATGTTCTTAAGGGTATTGCGATCACGAAAAATTATTCATCGCCGATTTTTCCGCACCGTGTGCCAACATGCATATGGACGACCCTAGAGAACGAACGATTGTTTTCTTAGATAGTGTCTACGTATTGGTAGAATGCCTTTCGCGGTTAAAGGACCGTGACACGTTGAACGTCGTCGAGGTCATCGGTAATCGGTGAAATAATACCTCTATCGTTCGTAAGAATTTTAGACACTTCGATTTTACTTGCTTCAATTTTTCGCTGATGGATTGTCGTCAAGATCTAATCTTTGATTTTACTATTTTGTGAGGAATATAGAGAGTTCGCAAGGTGATGCTTGAGATATTTTAACTAATCGATGATTCGACCAAAATCGTGATCGAAAAGGTTTTTTTTCTTTTTTCAATTCGTATCAGAACAATGACCGTACGACTGAAGAATGCTCCATCTATTTTTAAACGACTGGACGTCTAATCGTCCGATCTAATGTTTCGGATATCTTTTTTCTCTATTCTCTAGATTTATAACTCGTCAATTTGTAACGCTCGACCTACTTCTCGAGTCACGAGCCAGATAACTGTCCGATACGTGATGCGATGCGTGATGAGTCCATTCCCATAAAAAACACAACCCGAAAAGGCGGACCAAAATTCGAACGACAGCGACCTCCATGAAGATTCTTACAAAATTCTAAGTCCAAAGAAACACGAAGGAATCTAAACAAAATCGAAGATTCTCGTGATGATCGACCTAACGATTCGACAGAAATGATCAAATTTGGGTGGATAAATGGCAGCGACCTCCACAAAGAATCTGACAAGATTCTAAGTCGAACGGAACACAAAGCGATCCGAACAGAATCGAAGATTCGAGACGATAGATCTAACGATTCGACAGAAATGATCAAATTTGATTCGATTTGATTTACTGTGTCGAGCTTAACTAGGGCCCATTTACAGAACTAATGAATGACCACAATACACTGGACTACAGGATATATATAATATTTAATCGAAGTTCAGTGAAATGTGTTACTGAGTGAGGTTCGTTGATGTTCGAAACGGTCGACATCTTGTGGGAAAGTCCAAAATTGTAGGGAAGGACTGCACCTTGAATTGTACTCAAATTCGGATGAACGAAAGACAGCGACCACTAAGAAGATTCTTATAAGATTCTAAGTCCAAAGAAACACGAAGGAATCCGAACAGAATCGAAGATTCGAGACGATCGACCTAACGATTCGACAGATATGAAATTTGGGTGGATAAATGACATCGACCTCCACAAAAATTCTTACAAGATTCTAAGTCGAACATAACTCGAAGGAGCTCGAATAGAATGGAAGATTCGAAATGACTGACTTAACGATTCAACAGAAATGGTATCGCTCACGAAGATCGAATTCAGAGATTCCATTAAAGGACAACGGGGTTTCAATGGTAAGTGCGCGAGCGTCAGGGGATAAATCCATCGTCACGATGGAGATCGAAAAGAGTGGGGAATGCACGAACCATAAGACTGGGGAAAGGAGAAGATAGAAGAGAACCGGCGGCAGCAGCACCATCACCAGCAGCTCAAGAATAGGAAGAAGGTGGCGATGGCGACGTTGGCTGATGGCGATGGTGATGGTGATGCGTCGGAGAAGTAGGAAAGGAGCCAGAGAGAAGGGGCCACGCGCCTTCGTACCATCGAAGATCACGAGTTGGCGGGGAGGAAAGGACGCGTCGGAGGAGAAGTCGGGGGATTTAGCGATGCGCCGCACGATTCGCTACGAAATCTCGGATTCTATTAGCGGAGAAATTATAACGGATTGACGGACGCAGGAATGGATGCACGATTGGTCGGAGGGGGCAGTGACGGACGGAGTCGCGCGGCTCTTGGCCGGAGAAGGATTTCTCCTGAATCGTAAATACCAATCGGACGGGTACGCGATAGAGCTCGTACGTTCTTGGGTTTACTGGTTCTTCTCACATTGCATGTTAAAGTACTTCCCGGTGCAGTTGCAAATCGCATCGAGAGAACGGAGTGTACGGTAGCCGGTAGCTGTTACGTATGTGTAAAAGCACGTGTGCGTGAAGTACAAATGCGAGCGTGCATGCATGCACGCGTAATTACGTACACTCGTATACGAGGCTGAGTGCATGTAGTGGATGCAAGCGTGTGTGACGATTTATCGTTCGTGTATGTTTGTATGCGCGTACGTACATGCACGACTCTACCAGAGACCAAAGTGTCCGTCTCTACGTACGTCGCGTACGAGGATACGTCGAGTCTCTCCTTCGTGTTTCTCCTACCGAAAAGATCGAAGGAATCGAGTAGTATCGTCATTGATGTGGAAACGCGTGGAAAGATTTATCGGCCTGAATTTCATTCTTCGAACGGGTACGAAGAAGTATGTATTGTGGATGCATGCGTGCAGTGCCAACTACAGGGCTGACGCGCGAAGCAAGTACATTCGTGTGTGTGTACTTGTTTATACATGTATGAATGCACGTAGATCGTAGATGATGGTGCGATGCCTCGGAACCAAATCAATTAATAAGGACTAAAATTAATAATAATTTTTTCAATTTTTATTTTCAACGTGATCATCGAATTATCCCAAACGATAACACGATACGCGTTTCTACTAATCGTTGGTCGTGATGTAATTACGATCGATAAACAAAAATTTGCGAATTAATACGCGACCTCGCAGAAATCGAAAACAAAAGCGGTTTGTCTCCTGTCTCGATCTGAGAGCGTCTCGATTATCGATTCTTTATTTCTTTCTTTGATGTTGGATGTAACTAATCCAAGCGATCTGATTACCATCGACGTACCGTAAGAACTGGCATTTTTTTGTGACCCGCTTTTCTTTCGTGAAAAACACATCGTTGGTATTCTCCTTGGTCGTAGAGAGTATCGAGCTGCACCCATTCACGGGCTCTCGTTTTTGCGGCTTTGTCGCGTCGAGAGAGATACTCGTACAGCTTAACGCAAACGCCAATGATTTCACGAAGTCGGGGTACGATTTAATTGCTGTAGTCTGTAAATCGACTTAATATGAAATACTGACGATGCTCAAAAACACTTCAGCTCGAACAAAGATGAAAAATTCGTCCGATCGATTTAAAAGCGATGATCTAATCTTCCTATATCTTATATTCTGTAATAACGGATTACTCTCGTTTATCGCAGACTTCGTTTCTATCTTGTATCTTCCATAAAAAAAAGTCGTTCACCTCAAATCGATCGTCCGATCAGTCCAGATAGAATGTCCTCTTCCAGCAAAACACAAAGGAACACGCCACTATCGTGCTTCTCATTTTTGCTTATTAGAGCGCAGATTATTTCGTGATAAAGATCAACGCACAAAATCACACTGATACGTCAAATTACGTAATAATAAAGCTGATAGGATGAGAACATAATAATTCGATACAAAAGGATACGCGAATTGTGCAATGTAACAGCGCGTAACCTAAAATTCTAAATTTATAAAAATTACAATGCGGCAAACACATCACCAGCCGACACGAGTGTCAACATCAAACCTCCAATGATAAAACTGGTAAAGTAAAAACCCATGTCGATTTTCGCTGGATAGATATAACGCGTGAAGAAGCGGAAACTCTTAGAAACTCACCCATTTTATGACACTATCGAGAATAGGGATGTTCGTAGAAGATCAAAGTTAGTAGATAGCTCCTAATGGCAGCGTAGAACCAAACATCCAGGCGATCAAATTCCAAGATGGCAGATGCGATTTCGTGAGCCTCTCCTGGAACAAACAGTATGAATATCAATAGATCTGAAAGTGCTGACATTTGATCGAAAAGACGCAACGATACTTCGTCGCAATCACGACAACCATTTTAAAGGGAAAGATCGAGCTGGAGTGTTTAGTAAAATCCTAAAGTAGGCGATGTTGAGCAAAACCTCGTATATAAGAGCAGAAAAAAAACGTAGAAAGCTTCTGGAAACTCACCCAATTTACGACTCTATCGAGAATAAAGGCGTTCGTAAAAGATCAAAACTAGTGGATAGTTCCTCGTAGCACCCTGATATTCAGACTCCAAGAAGGCATATGCGACTTTGTGAGATTCGCCTTCCCGCACCGAAATGCAGAAAAAACGTACGAAGCTTCTGAAAACTCACCTAGTTTGGGACTCCATTGAGAATATTGGTGTTCGTGAAAGATCAAAGCTAATGGGTAATTCCTCGTGGCATCCTGAAGATCAAACTCCAAGAAGGCAGATATAATTTCGAGATACGTTACGCCTTTGGCAAAGGGCGTGAATATCGGTCGATCCGAAAATGCCAAAAGCGCTTGATCGAGAAGACGCGACGATACCGAGTCGCAAGCACGACTACGCGGCAATATGGCGATTGTTTTGAAGCGAAAGGATGAACTGGAATGTTTGGTAATAACCTTGTTGTGTCTACATAGTATCGAGCACGAGGACTCGGCGAGTTGTTGTTGTGGCATTCGTTCGCGCTTGTCGAACTCGTCAGAGGCGTAGAAGAGTCGAATTACTCGAGACGATCGAGAAGAAGATGAAGATGGAAGATGGTGCACGGAAGAAACAATCGCCATCGAAGAGCAGCGTCTATCGCTCTCTCGCTTCCTCCTACGTTAACGCGACTAAACACGATATAACCCGAGTCTCTTGTCTGTCTCCACTTCGTCGACGACTCGACCAATCGGCGGAGGCTGAATCTCTGCGTTGACGTTGACTTTTCTTGATCCTCTGCGTGGTATTTCGTTTTCCTCCCTTTTTTCTCTTTTTTTTTTACTATACAAAGAGACACCGCGTAGAAGATCGCGTCGCACTACCGAAATATTCTTTAACTTTGTCCTGATTGGCCAATCGGGCGAGGAGCATCTTCGATGAAATTGATTGGTTTATCGATTGCGCGTACGTAGGTGTGTTGCGATATGCGATTACGAGATCGCGAGATCAATATCCGACCAAAATCGGCTGGAAACTACATCGAGATCTATGCTTTAGAATATTAATTGTTAATGGTCTATCATTCGTCTTTGAGTGGTTGTTGTCGAGAGGTATAAGCTATTCTTTTGTTTTTTCTTTTTTATACGATATAAAAAAAGTATCTTCTGTGTTCGCAAAAGTCATCAGTTACGAAATACGTTACGGAAAAGAGGACCTTTAATAGACGAGAAGACGGATTATCGGTAAGAGTTCGCTTTCGTTTTCGATTATACGATCAGTGAGATTCCGTTTTTCAATTAATTAGTTCGTAATTGACGATTAATCGATTCATTGTAAATCGTGACAATTATTTTCATGAGCTACGAAGAGTTGTAACTTGAATTTGAGAGGTTACCGCCATCTGTCGACAGATGCAAAAATGTTAACGTACGGGTTGTCTAAAACATACGGAAAATCGTGTTACAGCGCCACGAGTTGATGACGCAAAGTAAAACAATTCGTTTAACACGAAACAAATGAAATGGTTGAAAACATGTCGAATTTTTATTAATCCTTTAGCAGCGGTTCTAATTGAAGAAGACAGATCGAATTGACCGTGACTCGCAGAAATGATACAATTTGATCTTGATGATAACGTATTTCCATCAAATATGCAGCTCCATCGGTAAGGTCACTCTACGACCTTATCTTTATAAGGAATATTAATTACCAACACGGAACTTTCGTGATACGAAGCATTTATCGATATGTTGAACATGATCGATCGTTGATATTGTAAAAAATGCAAGCTTCCATTTTATTAATCGTAATGATCTTGTGGCTCATCGTTTGTCGACAGACACATCTCATTGAAACAGCCCTAAAAAAGATAAGAAAAACGTTAAAATTTGAAGAACGTTTGATATGGACGCAGCAAAAATGAAGTCGTTGACCTGCCACATTAAATAATAATCAATTTCGATGAATAATTTTGATTAAACAATAGAATGGAAATTATTGGTACGTGATTGCGTCTACCTAATACAACAATTCCACTCATTCACAATTTCTTTGTATAGTACTAATATTAATATCATAACTTATTATTTTCAGTAAATCATGAATTTAATAATTACCAGAATATGCAACATTGACAATAGGTCCTTACGTGTGCGTTGAAACGTATAAGTTTTTCTGCATGTACATAAGAATATGTTATTTATTACAATTCTCTAAAGCAACTATGCAGCCATACGATATGTTTGTTTAAGAAATGATTAAATCATTAGATATGTATATGACAATACTCACACCGTTGAATTATCTCCATTGATTTGTCTTTGTTAAGCTCAGATGATAATAATTTTAAAATAACGCTTTCCTGAACTCTCTGTTTAAATCTTATGATAATATATGGCAATTTCACAAATTACTACATCCGTAAAAAGTATTCTGATGTTCTCAGACAAGATTCAGGGTGCACGACGTAACGTAACGTGTTATCCTACAGTATCCAAAATGATTCAAACTAATCGCATTGCCCGACGATTTACGAAAAACGAAACGAATGGTAATTATAAAATTTACGAACATAATGCCCTCGAACGGTTTGGCAAAATAAAAAGTGCATAATTGTTATAAACGATATTTAACGTATATGACCAGATCGAGATGCAATCTACGGACATCCGGATGTCGGTTCCATAGTGGAGTACATTAAAAATAAATTTTATTTCGCAACGTTGATCAACGATAGCACAATAATGAAAAACACTGAAAACATCCAATTTTTCAATATCGATAATGAACTCGTTTATAATAATTTCTACAACGATTTTGGTCCACTCAATATCGGTTGCTTGTACAAGTAAGAGTATCATATTTTCTTCGTTTTCAAAAATATTCTTATAATGCTTCGAGAAAATATTACCTATAAAAGCCCATCGTATAAATTTCTTTCTTTCGCGTATAACAATATGCGAAGATCACGATCGTTTCAATAACTCGAACTTACAGTTGAAACCTTTACACGGAAATTACTAACAGATACTGCTGTAAGGTAAACAAGAAATTACAGAATTTGCCAAATAAGAATACACTTCTTGTGCATTGTACGTCGCAAAATGAGGAGAAAAGAGCAAATGCTGCGTATTTAATTACATCTTACGCTATCTTGTACTTAAAAAAATCACCAGAAGAAGCTTATCGGACGCTTACTATGTCGCAACAGTTAACTTTAAAACCATTTCAAGACGCATCTATGGGATTTTCTATCTACACTATTCATTTATTAGGTAATTTATACTTGCTTCATGTATTTATACATGAAGTTATACGTAACGTAGCTTTTAATTTTCTATAAAATATGATTTCAAAACAATACATATAAATACAGATTGTTTAAACGCCATTTACAAAGCCGCATCGTTCGGTTTCTTTAACTTCGAAGATTTCGACTTAAACGAATACGACAAATATGAACAGATTTGCAACGGTGATTTAAACTGGCTGGTACCTCGAAAATTTCTGGCTTTCGTTGGTCCTAGCACGGAACCTGGAACCTATTATCACTTTCCTGAATGCTATATCAATTACTTTCTTAAGAATAACGTCATTACCGTTATTCGATTAAATAAAAAAACTTATGACGCTTCGAGGTTCGTTCTCTCGTTTCTTCTTCTTTTCTGCTCACTCCTATCAAGTTTAAATATGTGTGCGTGCGTGTGCGTGTGTGTGTACGGTTAATAATTTAATTATTCTTCAATCAGATTCACAGATAGAGGAATAATGCACTATGAAATGTTCATGCCGGACGGCAGTGTTCCGCCAAATAGAATTCTCAATCAATTTCTTCAACTCGCGGAAGCCACAAATGGAGCTATTGCGATTCATTGCAAAGTAATTAGTATTTCATTATACGTATAATTCCACGCCGCTATTTGTATCACTAATCTGTTACATTAATCCTCGGACGGCGATTTATAGTTTTATATATTCAAATTATTATATTTTTTTCATAAAGGCAGGTCTCGGTCGAACAGGTTCTTTAATAGCAGCGTATTTGATAAAACATTATGAAATGACAGCAAGAGAAGCTATTGCTTGGGTACGGATATGTCGCCCTGGTTCTGTTATTGGACATCAGCAAAGTTGGTTAGAAAAAATAGAAGATAATCTTAGGCACGCAGGTCAACAATACAGGTAATTGCGAATTGACGTCATTTATGGAAGTGATACGATAAATAAAAATCCTAATTTTAATTACAAAGCTATCAATAATTTTTTTAATTAAAAATCGTATGACAGATTCAAATACTATGGCGACAGTAATTTAATACTGCATCATAAACGTGGAATATATTCGATTTCTGATAAAATAGAAAAAGCAGAATACGACTCTGAATCCGATGACTGTAAATGTAATTTCCGCGAAATGCATCCAGGTGAATACTCGACAATGCGCATTACACATGCACATACAAGTAACTAAGAAATTAAAGAAACTGCATCAATCTAAAAAGATGATATCTTTTATCGTATTCTTTAAATACGGGTAACTACGTTATCTGAAATAAATGCATCTATTGCATAAAGTATAATCATTATTGGACAATTATATTTATTTGAACTGTATATTTATTTCTTCTTTTTTTACATCATTTTTAATATCTATCAATTATAACTCACTCAGTAAAAACAATTTTGAAAATATTTCAGAGCTAACTCAATACGAGATTTCACCAATGAATAAAGTAAATAATAGGAAGTTAACTCGGATCTTAGGTAATTATTATACAGTTACACATAATTTTCGGTATACATATTATTATTTCTGTGAGAAGACAGTACTAGATATAAGTTCCCTTCCAGTTTTAAATTCATCTATTAATTTATTTGCCTAATTTTAGAAATAATCTTGTTAAAGGTTATTCTCTGTTTGTTAGGAAAACTACGAAGTGTGAGCGATACGACAAATACGAATGTAAAATCCTATGATTCGGGAAAAGATACAATGGGTGTAATTCAACGCAACGAAAAAGTATATAATTTTCGTAAGTTAACACAAGGCGATAAATTAAACAAAATAAAAACCGACAGAAATAAACTAATGGTAAAGTTTTGTACAAATAAAAAGTAACTCATTTATTAGAAAAGAGAAACTGAGGAGAAAATAATTAACAAAAAATATGTGATTGTGAAATCTTTTGTATGTACGGGGATATGCAATAAATTATTTTATTCGCGGTCCAAAGATTGCATTAGTAATCATTGCACTTGCTATCTTGCATTATAAGCCACGTATAACATGATAAAGGACCTTAAACATAAAAAATAGTATGATGTACGCAAGAGTAATTCTTTTTTTGTACTTTGTCACCAAGGCAGTTAATAGTTTCTTTTTGTTATGTTATAAAAGAACAACCTAGTTACATATATTTCTTTGCATAATATTCAACACGGCCAAATACTAAAATCGTTTCATGTAACAATCGCATACGTTGCTACCATAGCTGATATGTTAATTTAATATCCACTGTAGAAATATCATAGAATAAAGTTAATAAAGTGTAGCTTAGGCGATTATAGGTAATGAATTGAAGGCATTGTTATGAAAGAAATATGATTTACAAACAATTCTTTGACACTGCTTTATAGACCATTTCATACAAAATGCACGTTATATAAATTAAAGAAAATGATTTGTTATAATTATATAAAGGATTTGATGTCCGACCTAAATTGTGCCAATAATCTAAATAAATAGCATCGATTTATAATTTTCACTCTTCCTTTTCTCAACTTGCATACATATTAAATATTATTATACTCTTAATTATCGAAAACATAACGCCTTATGTCTGATATCCAGTGAAAATATAGAAATTAATATTACATATTTTTAAGACAACAATAAATTTAAAACATTATACGCTCCATGGACATATGAAAGATTTTTGAACTTTATCAGTTCTTAAAGAGGTATTTGGTCATACAAGCATTGTTGAGAGATACAAGTAGGTAGATGTTCAACAGTATCAATTTTCAAATATTGTGAATTGCTGTCAGTACAAGTCTCCCCACATCTTCCAACTATTCTTCAATAACGCATCAATTAATACTTCCTCTAAAAAACACATTCATATTGTGCACTTTCATGTCTACTTGCAAAACAAATTTTATCCATATAGACTATTACATCTTTTTAATACATTAATTTTATAAATATTCATACAAAAATCTGTTTGGCAAAATCAATAAATTTTAAATACATGCTTTAAAAAAAATATTTCAAACTTAATTAGAGAGAAAGCTGTTAAGAATTTTCCACTTCAGAGTATTAAGCAAAACAAGTAGTTATTATCTATATTAAATTTCACATATTTTTTATGTTTTCATTTTATTATATATTAAATATTAGATCTTTATAATCATCGTAGTTTATTACTTATCAAATTTCACGTGACGCACAAAACATTTTGATAATGCTTCATGCTGAATAAGAAAATGTTGAAAAAGTGAAAGCAATAGGATATCTTATTGTGCAATTTAAAGTTCAAGTGAGTAAAGCGAAAAATAAATTTCTTTTATAAAGATCTTGTTGCTGACAAAAATGTAATTACTTTTTCAATTTACGATAACTTACGTATACTATGAGTGGTATAACATATTCTTTGTATAACTTACGCTGTTTAATAAAATATATAAATAAAATTTTCTTCGGCTTAAGCCTGTAAGTGAATGAGTCCACATAAAAGTTGGTTTGCCCGTACATTATTTTCATTGGCACCACTATATATGACGATTTAAAAGAGGTAAATATAAGAATAAATTAACGTTAAAAAATAATTTTAAACATACGTGTGTTAGATTTTGAGAAATCATATTTTTCTCATAGAGAAATTAACGCCAGAATCGAAGCAAAATATAAAAATTACAGATACTAACAAGAATGCTTCGTAGGAAACGATTCAGGCAGGCAAATTAAACGCTTCTTACCACTTATGTACAACTTCCTCGTGTCACTCATGAATGTTATATATATATTTATGTATAAATTTATACCTTGCATAGATAATTATCTACTTAAGATATTTTGAGACTCCTGTAACTTCACTTTTATTAATCGATTCTGAATCAATCTTACAAACTGCAAAAACAATGCCATGACTGCATACACTGTATTGCACTGAATTGTTTATATCTTCAGATCTCATTCTTCTACATCCAATTATCATCATTTAACACACGCGTTACAAAATTGTAGTTTATGAAAGTTAAGTGTTTGTTTACTTCATCTAAGAATAATTATTATATACTATGATTATTATCCATTATAACTATGTTAATAATCATCATAGTTCATGGACTATCAAAATTTTTTTTTATTTTGTGAATCTACATTTTTTTATTATCAAGCTCAGATATTATCTTGTTAATAAAATTTAGTATATAATAAATATATTGTTGTGACATACAATGAAAAAAATGTATGAAATTTGATATTTTTCAACATTGCAGATACTTATACCGTACCGATGATTTAAAACTTCATAAGATGTTACAAGAAAACATAAAAAATTTGAAAGATAATTACTTGTATTATTAAAAATGATATTTCATTTCTGAGCTTTGTACGATATTGAGATACCATTGTCGCTTCATATCGATACATTTATTTCTTTCTCAGCAATCTACGCTCCTTTTCTTGTCAGGATGGAACGAGGTACATGAGAAGATAACGGTTACCTCTTGTGCAATCTTCGAAAGTAATGAGATACAAGTTCGAGGATTTAAAAAAGATTTTCAGAGCTACATAAGCTGTGTATAGCGTTTCAAAATGAGAAAAATTTATACTCGTATTCACTTTAACACTTGCAGTGGATGCGAACTTTTTCAAAAAAAAGAGGAGAAAGGTAAATTCCAAATTATAAGATATTTATTAAGAGTAAATAATGGATCAGATTCTTTAAGACGAGTGCATTATAAAATTTTTAAAGTAATTCATTAATACGATGACATCGAACACAAAGGGTGAGTGAGACTTCTTTCTGTGTAGATATAGACACTTTCTTCTCTCGTCTTTATGTATTTTATTTCTTTTATGCAGTAAGAGGAAAGGCTTATACCTGACAAGAAGATGGCTGACAATGATACTTCAATCTTTTACAATCATTAAGAAGCTCGGTACCTACCTAGATTGATTAAAATGAGATGATTCAATATCGCTTATATAGAATGTAGGTAGTTCTTTTTAGTACCCATACGTTATCTTATTTAACAATTTCTTATCTTAAAATCATATTAATATTAAAAAACCTTATGTTTTACGAATCTTTTCCATTACATATCTTTCGTTACACAGTCTTTTAATGAAATATTACGCAACAATTAACCATGAATCTTTCTTGTTTCCTACTTTTAAAAATGTGCTTAATTCGCCCTTTAAAGGTCTTGGCTTGATGCACCATGTTTTATAAATGATCAAGGTCACGCTGCTCTGTATAACGTTACACTAGCAATATGTTGATTTGCCATAACTTCAACAATAGCATCACATATACCGTAACAAAACGTGCACCCAAATGGATTCGTGGTATTTGTTGAAGATGCACGATTTAACACAACGGGTCGCACGCTTGCCTTTAATTGTTCACTTACACTATCCCATTTTGTATAGGCAGTGATCTGCAAAAAAATATTCATTTTAATTCCACTTTATAAGTATTATCGTTAAGGAGCATTTTTTATTAGAGGTTGTTCTGTACTACTTAATGCACAGTACAATATTTAATTTTACAATCGGATGTAATATTTTCAAAGAAATCAGCCTATGAATCTCTACGGAGAGGGACAACAGAATAGGAATGTAAATGGGCACTATGTGGGTTCAACCTGGCAGCCAGTCTCCTCAAAGTACCGTTCAACTGTGGGTTCAATGGGGCGTTGGTACATGCCAGGAAAAAGAAGGATGAGTTTTAGCCAATCAAATCTAGCACTAATCGCTCGCTACTGAGAATCTTTTTAAAAATGTTGAAGATTTTTGAAGATTTTGAAAATTATTTTTAAAAAAGAATAAATCTTATTCTTCTTGTGGAAAAAATAAGTATAAATATAAACATTCTTTTTATAAAATTATGTTTCAGAAGGTTATATTATAATACTTTAGTATTTAATATTCTTACCACAACTGGAGAAGGAGAAACATCAATAAGCTTCCCCGAATCCGTGGAATTATTTTCTGGGGGTAATGTTAAAGAAAATTCACAACGATGATACATATTAAAGTTGTAATGCCCTGGATAATTTGTGTGAAGAACAAATTTTTTTACACACTGAGTTTTGGCATCAAACAAAACATCCTAAAAATGGATTGTAAGTATAATCTTTGCCATAAGTATAGCATTAAAATATTATTGCATAAAAAGAGTTACTTACTAATCCTAAAGTGAAGTAGTTGTAAAAGAAATCAGACCGTCTTACTTTATCACATTTATGTGCATGTGGACTATGAATGCGCATTTTATCTTCGGCTTTGAAAAATACTCTAGATGGTGCACCAAGAGCACTCAGCACATCTTCGCAGGTGTCACCAAATAGAATCTATTATTTCGGCCACAATATATTGAAGGATATCAAATTTGCAATGTAAATAATAATAATCATAATAATAATATAAATTAAAATACAAATTTATACCTCCTTGGTAAGACAACGTTTCTTCGGTTCTAATAGCGTCCTCGTTACGGAGTTGCCTTCAGTGAAAAGGTGCAATCTTAGTCCACGCGTACGTGTTTTGTCTCGGATGACATCAGCCTTTTCCAAGTATAAATTATTATGATAGCAAACCTAATAAGTCAATACAATGCGATATAATCGTTTGCCAATATAGACGTTCTCTTTTTTATTTTATAATATCAGTAAAAATTACAAGAGGTAAAGGTGGCGGAGGTGTTTTCAAACTGTGTTCTTCGCTACCACTACCAGCTGCCATGTTACCAACATAAATGGCAGTCTTTGCAACTAACGGAGAGGTTCCATTTGGAAATTGTAACGAACCCAAGCCATGCGCATATCCTGGTTGAAACTTTGAATCGATAGGAAAATAAAACGATAGTCCTCGGAAATTTAATACAAACACCTGGACAATAGGTAAAATTTCAGAATCGAAAACGTTTTTGAATAAGTTCTACCAAGCCATTGAATGCATGTAATTTTAAAGCAATAAGCGGAATACCTGTTTGTCGCTATCGTATACGCCAGGATGAGTTGCTCCAAACGAATGTTCAATTTGTTCAATAGATGGCAATACCTCGGGTGAATTAAATGGCAAACCGCAGTATTTAAGTTTAACTAATTTCATATTATAAATTTCAATTATTTTGAGCCTTTGTACTATAGGATCAAATATAAGTCTAACTCCGTCATGAGATAAATTTATTACTAAATCTACATCTAATGGATTCTGCAAATATAGTTATTTAATACTTTCATAAATCACGTGTATTGAAAAAACCAGTCTATATAATTTAAATATAACATCGATTATGGAATTACCAATATTTACTTACAGTATCGCTATAAAGTACTTGCACTCCTCGAATGATACCCACTTGAGACTGTATTATAGATACGGATTGAGAAAAATGCATACCTGAAATAATTTTATCGTGTACTTGACGATTTAGAATTTTCGAATAATAATATAATTGCGATATCTAACGAATTATATACTTCGACAGCTATGAATTTTCTAAAGTTTCAAATTACATATCAGATAATTCGTTTTAAAAATAAATTCTTACAAGACTATAGTACGAACGACGATGAAGCAATTACATAATAAGCAACAAAATGTACGAATTTATCTACTATTTTTTGTTTACACGCAACTGTCAAAGTAAGTGTTTACAAATAGAGTGATATGGAACACATATCAAACGGATACTTCAAGTACAACAGTGACAATAGCAGTGGCAGTAATTTATTCGAAGTCCACCTTAAGAATTATCTCGCGGTGCATATTTTAATAATAAATCTTTATTCTAGAAGAAGTTATACGTAATAAAGCACAGTAGCGATACGTTAGATGTGTTTCGTCACTTGCCTAAAATAAATTCCCACTGCTCACAACCGAGGGATCTTTCGGGTACTACTTCAAGCTCCAACATTCTACAAGCTATCCTTTTCACTTGTTACTTAAACGAACTACAATATAACGTGCAACGCGGCTCTAAATATCATGAAGAACTGCGTTGTTTCTTTGTCTATACGTATCACACAATTACTAATCACCAGATAGCCATATTGCTTCCCAAACAATAAACCTCTACTCCCTGTTACAGCTGGTGAACTAGCTCGAACAGCTGATATAACCATGAAATACACGACACCACGAAGATTATCGAACGCGCTAGATATCACGAAGAATTCGAAAAAGTTCTTCTTAAAAAGCATAGATGGCGCCCTCATTGCCGCGTGTGGCGCACGTGTCGTCGCGAGTACACTCAGCGCCACCAGGCGGACAATGCCGGCGGAGTATACAATATTTCGTTGTAATTATTTATCGATAATTATGCATTATATATAATATTGAACGAGACAACAACAACTGGACAACAACTAGATAGCAATAAAATGGACATTATTAATAAATTCTACAGAATATAAGAGAACGAATATGTTAAGGTACACTACATATTTTTCTTTATATTTGATAATGTAGAGTTTTGTATTTGCGATAAGAATGAATTATATCGCATTTATCTATAATAACGAAAGAAAATAGACTTCGTTTAAATGGTGTTGAATGGATTTAGTTCTACTTCTCGTAATAATGATTCGAATATATTTTGTTACGTTATTTTTCACGACAAAAATTAGATTCTGTATATATTTCTTGTAATATGATATTCTATAAAAATAATAAATTAAGTATTTTATTTTATTAAAAGATCGCGTGAAAATGATATTTTGTTCCAAATAACGAATACAATTTCAAAGAGAAAAAAAAAGGAAAGCTTAAAACGAAAAGAGAATAAAACCCAATCTCTCAAAAATAGAATTCCCCTTATTACGAATTATTGAGATCAAAGTTCAATCGATAAAATTTCATAAGTAGTTCGACAGTACGTCGCAGGGGTTCTTTGATGGAAAATATATTAAGAAATTTCCTAGAAGGTTTTTAATCTAATCTAACGAAAGATTTTTACCTACGACGAATATATAGATATGTTGCGCAATTATGTTTGCAATGATGTTGAACGAGTGTCCAAGGAAAATGATAAGAATACGGTTGAAAATAACGATACAATCCAATGACTAATACTCATAATTATTAATACGATTCGTTTGTAATAAAGCCTGATATTGCTCATTGACCGATTATCAAAAATTTGTTTACGAGTCACGTAGCCAGAACGTATCATGCACTATCGCTTAAGAACCTGTTTCGCGCACCATAAGCACGATGTTTGATGATTTTAACATATTGCAACATTTACATTTAAATATAATTTTTAATATAAACTGACTTTATCAAAGCTTTATTCCATTGTTATAGAGATTATAATAACAACGAGATAAGGTGGATACGAGTTTTGCGATCGAGAAAGTTGAGAAAATATTCCGATTGGAGGGTTCCCGTCTTATGAAATAGCAATTGATATATACATCATATATAAGAAGCGGGCGAGCCTACCGTTATGCAATCAATACCGATAAACATATCGCAAACCACATAGGCGAGCCTCCAGATACGTCAGGCTACGCACAGCTGTGTTTTCGATCGCGTCGTTTGAAAGTGCATGAGACTAAAATATTTATATCGGATATCGGTAACCGCACCTACCAGGAGTAAATTGCAGAGCCGTAATTTTTTTCAAATCGAGTAGATTTTACTCCTTTTACCATGTGAAAAGACTTCCCCTTCGAATCTAATAAACTAGCGCGTACATCGATTTTTGATCGCCTTCGAACAGAACTAATATCGTAAGCACTAAGAATAGTCTAAGAATGTTGAGTTGACATCTCAGACTTTCGGATTTTCTCAATCAATGCCTATCAATTATTTGTTTACAGCAATTACTTATTCTAAGTAGATAGCATTTTTGATTTTGAAATATACAATTAAAATATTATCTTACCCTTCGTTATGTAAATGTTTATTAAATTGTCAGTCTGTACACTTTTGATCATACATTTCGGGAAACAATCCAGGATAATCCAGTTTTATATCACTAACTTTATCTATATATATATATATAAACTACCGGATACAAAATCCATCCGTTACTTGTTTCTATGTATAAACTCGTTACAGTAACATAAACAAGCAATGATATAATAATGTAACAGTTTATCAATGTTTTGAATAACAATAAACATCCTGATATGGCACTTGATAAAATAATTGCGATTTTTCGCACGAATTTATTAATGTAGCTAAAATCCAATCGATTCGCAAACACGTGCGAATGAAGACATACTAACATTGGAGACAATTATTGTACAATTGTTAAGGATGCTATATTTTTAAAGTATAGACACCTGTAGTAATTGATTGCAAAATTTCGTGCTTAATTTGAACATAAAATACAAGTAATAACATTCTTAAATAAACAGTTTTAGCACAGACAACACGTTTTTGTTCTAAATTCAGGCATGAACTTTTATAATCATTTAATACTTTGACGCATTAATGCCATCTAAATGTCAATCCTAGTCATAGTTAAGATCTACTTTCGCGACCGTAATAAAATCAAATGCGTTATCCTCGATTCGGCGAAGTCACATCACGTAATCTTCTGAAATATTGCGTCTTAAAAATTCTATTTTAGAACAATATATAAAGAAGAACATGTGGCTATGTATATGCGTGTGTGCGCGTGTACATAGAACGTGTACGAGCACTCGATTGGGGATATCCCGTGGTTATTAATTGCTTTCTTGGAATAATTATATTAACTGATATGATAAAAATGCGTACGAAGTACTAGCCTCCTATATAAACAAATCGTTAATATTATCTGTTAATTAAATGGCCCGTGATCACGATTCTCGTAGCTCTCATCACCTTGCTGAATTAGAAATTTCATTTGAGTTCTTTTACGAGATGACAGTTGAATGCTGCAATAAATGATTTAAATTTTTGTTAAATAAATGCATTTATAGTGATAACAATATTTTTTAGGGGCAAGCTTAACAGACAAAATCTAAAAGACAAAATCAAATAAATAAAGCGAAACGCGCCGCTTTCCAGTACGTACCCAGCACTGATGGTACGTAGCAATTTGCATTGGTGCCACGTTGACTCAATTTTCCCAAAAACGTTTCGTTTCGCTAATATCTATACGCTAAAAAGACACAGTTTCTCTGTGTCTTTTTAAGAAAGATTAAGTTCGAGAGACAGATAAAAGAATCGTTGAACGATTTAGAATATCAGTATGCTTAAATGTAATTTCGCCACCACGATAAAACCCGCTCCTGGTCTAGTCCGTAGTCCAGGCACTGTCTCGACGCGATAATTCTATAAATCCTGCGATAACACGACAGCATGACAATGTCATTATATCGATGTTTCATTATAGTATAAAAAAATTAAATAAAGAAGAAAATATCAAACATCATTGCTTCATCAATCATAATGATATTCTGAAATGTTAAATTTCAATTCATTATTTCCATTTTATATAATTCATCGTGTTACGTTAATTTTTAAGTGTAATTCTATTATATGACAAATTACATTTCAAATATATAAAAATGCGTGTCAAGAATGCATATGTAGTACTACAATTTCATTTAATGATCTTTGCAATGGAAAAAATTTGGATCCATTTTGTTAACAAATTACGTATGTTGCTAGATGTGATACACGATAGAGTCTCGCGAGAGTTAATGTCCAATAGGGTCGTACACGGTATAAAAAACCGGATGGTTTAGATTATTATAAATTAAAACTCCCTCGATATCGTTCTATCTGTAGTCTTCTAATACCTGCTGAACGAATTACAATTTACTAATACGTTATACGAATATAGAAATACGATTTAAAAATTAGCATTCAATATTGGGTTAAAATAAAAAACAGTTGTACAAATTTACGTTTTACTATGAAATTAAAGAAAAAAATTAAAAAATTACGAGCGTGGAAATGATCAAATTAAAGAAAATCAAGAACTAACTCGATTATTTGTTTGTGTTCCTCTTAGTTCGTTCTTTCAATACCGTACAAAATGTATGTACCAAATGTGTCATTAGACACGTGCGTTCGAAAAAGACCAAGACCGTAAAATTACTGATCGTGGCAACTTATCTCGGTCTCTCGATCGATCTCAAGCTCAAGTGTCGATTTTAAACATATCGATCGTCATCGACGATGCGATTCGATCGATAAACGAACGATTCTTTACGTACGAAGGAAACTGATCGCAAAAATGTCGATAGCAAGAGAAAAAACGCAATTCCATTCGTCCGTCTCAATGCACCTAAAATCGAACTTCTCCGCGAGCATCGCGAGAAACGCAGGAGTGCCTCGTGCCTTTTCCCCGATCGATGGGATCTCTCCTCGTTTCGTTCTTTCCCGGGACGCATCGCCAGCAAAGAACGGCGGACAAACGACGACAGATAATAGCACGAGTGCGACGAGTTCGACGAGCGCGTAAATAAAGCCGCTAGATAGCGGAAATCGTGGAAAAATAAAAGCGTAAGAAAACGGTAACGCTTTCGGTATATAATCCAACGGAGAAGGATATCGATTTAATGCGAGAGTGGTAGACCGATTAATAGCGGGGCCGCTTTTACTTTCCTTGAAACCGTCACCGAGCGAGCGAAGCCGAGAGCAGGTCTGCACCAGTCCGTCTATCTACTTGGGCCCGTTTACTCGGTCGCGTTTCGCCTCCGATCGACGCTACGATCTTTCGACATTGTCGTTCGTCCGTTACACCTGCCAGTGGCCTGCCATTGTTTAACAAAATCGCTCCTATTTCTTCCTTCCGGTAGCGCGTTCGCCGTTGCTACCGTCGCGCTATCCGCCACCGATACCGTTTCCATCGCTCCATCTCATTGGGCATCGTCATCGTCGAAACCGTTCGATCGCGACAGGCAGCCCCCCTGAAGACAGAAACGCTTTTAAACGACTACGCGCGCCGGTACGGAGCACGACCACGACTGTGACGATGATAAAAAATCTTTGGCAGCTATTAGTAGACCTTGGACCGTGATTAGAAACGGTGAGAAACTTCGTACCTCGATCCGAACGCTCATGTAGAAAAGTCGAACGGGAAAGGAGTTTTGCATCATCTCGCGACGGTAACTGTGAAAGGCGTAATAAGAAGCACGACAAAAGCCGATCGCGTCAGCGCCTCGTCGAAGACACAGCTGATTGCTTTTTCTCCCTACCCCGTTCTCCACCATCGACAGTCGTGATCTCGAACGTTAGTCTTTACTCGATCCCTCCTCCACCGACTCCTTCTCGGTCACCGGAAGTTCGATTTCGACGCCTATCTCGACCAATCGTCAGGAGGATTTCCAGGGCTCCTCGATCGGACTCTACTCCCTCGATTCCCCATATAAATAGCCGATTTTGCGAATCCAACGACATGTCGACAGCGACCTCGATCACCGTAGGTGTTCGCTTCTTGGGCCTGGCCAGGCGCGAACGAAACATCTCTAGAGTCGTTTTCTCGACACGCAACCGATCCTACCACGATATCCGATGCAAAGGTCGTCCTAACGGTGCCCTTGACCCGGTAGACATCCTCAAGGCCAGCAAACGCGCAGCCCATTTCTCGGTTTTGGCCCGACGTGGACCAGTTCAAGACGGAAGATCCATCCTCGCGATGCCTTATTCGGCCGACGTTTATTACCCGCGGTAAGTATTGTCTAGATTTGACTGTCTCTTGTTACGCGTCTTCGTACAACTTTGGCTTCTTCCGACCTCTCTTCTGTACATGTTTGCGCGTGCATGCGAGCGCGTATCTTCCTCCACCCACAGTCACGTCGACTTTGTTCGACGCAAGGTGTCTTTCCCTAGGAACGAGTTCGAACGCTCGCTTCCGATCGATTTACTAATCAAGATGCGCTCGACCGGACGTTTATGCGTCCACGCGAAGGACGGTGCTATTTGTTAATTCTATAAATAGTATCAGCGTTGAGACGAATGTACGATAGGAAAGAAATCAGGTAATCGAACGCGGTGCGTTTTGCGACGTGCGTATTTCCTTGATACAGGGACTCGCTTTCTGTTAAGTTTCTTGAAAAGGTCGTCGGGCGACTGGCATCATGATTCGATCTAAGTACGCTCGCCCGTTTTTCTCAAATCGAGAGATATCATATCGAGATGAATCTTTCCTTTAGGCAAGGTCGTTCCAAAAATGTCGCTCGGCGCTTTTGCGCGATCAGTACTTATCATAAAATCAATATTTTTCTTAAACGAAGCGTAATACGGTGATCAGTCACACGGAGATTGATCGAGCGAGTTAAAGTGTCTTTCTGACAATTAGATAAGACGTGGATAGGCAGTCGGAGACAGTATGAATTTATGATTCATAGAGGAAACGTACTCGTGGTAGATGGTTGTCGCGATGCTTCTCAATTGGCGTCATTGCGAATATCTTTAACACTGGATTGTCCGAAACTTAGTATATACCTATATTGCCCAAAAGTAGTCAAAATGACTGCTTTGTGAAAGAATAACTAATGCATAAAGGAATGTTTTTAACATTAATTTTTTAATTTTTATTTTATATTATTTAAAATCACATAATATGTTATTAGTAAATTGTAAATAATAAAGAAAATTTACTTCACTTAGAAAACAGAAAAGAAAGTGATTTCCTAAATAATTCAAGACCCCACTTTACTGACCATAAATACGACAATTTTTAATTTTTTGCTTCGTAAGCTCCTCGGGTATATAAAACTCCAATAAATACAAGTATTTCTGGTATGTTAATGTTCTCCAATCATTCTTCAAAATTCGGCAACCTTCTGCTTTGTACATTCTTATTTTGACTTTTTACATTCTTTATCTTAATTTTGACCACACAGTGCCATCAGCAGGAGTTTCGATCTCCTGAAAGGTGTTTTCAGTTTCTTCATCGCAGCCTGAAATAATTCGAATTTTACACATTTTTCTAGGCATGTTGATGATATTTTCGTTTTCATTTTCATCATCAGTGGTCCATTCCTGATGATAAGATCCGTCATGATAAGAAATAAAAAGTACAACTTTTTGTTTACCGAGCAATTGCAACTTAACTAATGCGTGTTGAAATCAACGATATTTATAGACTTTTGTTATTATGTAACGGGAATTAAGAAAAATAAAATATGTTGGTCACTGATCTGTCATTGAATTATCTGTTTATGTTTAGATGTTGTGGTTTAGGCTTTTGTAACGGCTAGTTCAGTTCAATTATAAACTCTGACTTTAACAATATGATATTTTAATACAAAGCCGGGACTAGTTGTATGGAGAATATAGAAAAGTTCATCTAGACTTTATACAAATTTGTGCCGATTATAATTTTTTTGGCATAAAAATTTTAGGACCAGTCCTAGAAAAAGAATATTCTCTCGAAGATATAAATGTTAAACTCGGTGATTTCTAAAAAAAAGTATTAAATTCAATAATAAAAATGACTACTTTTGAGCAATATAGGTATAAAACAGTATATCAGAAACAAAGAGGGGGAGAAGATAAATACAACTATTAATAAATACATTTATATCATGTATAAAAAGTTACTAAATTCTAAGAAATTCTATCTTTAATAAATATAATTTTTTCTGAAGGAAATTGCAAAAAAAATCAAAATGACTTGTTCGAGCAACCTAATGTTAAGAAACATCGAGCCTCGTCACGCAAATTATAATAGAAGAAAAGTCGAATGCATTTGGATACATTTTAAAACGTAATTCATGTGTTAATTTAATATCCTTATTAATATAATATAAATGGATATTGATGTAGATTGATGAGACAGAATGAAGAACGATATTTCGAAAAACGATACCGTTCTTTTTAACGGGATAAGAACCTTAGAATATTTTTGCAGCTTCGAACTGTGTACTTTGGATCCAAAACTTATCAACGATGATTAAAGTGCATAAAGCGCGTCGATTACATCTCGTCGGCTGTATTTTAGAAAAATCGTTCTTTCGATTCCACGAGATTTTATGAAATAGGCGAAGAAACGCCGCAGAATAGAAAGTTGTAGAACCAGCTTTGCTCACGAATTGTCTCTTGAATTTTGAAAAATTGCGTATCATATAATATGATCGTCGTTTTGGTATTACGATGCACTTATCATTTTTTCTTGACACTTTCAGAGTTTCCAATTACGTAACACGTGTCGCCGAGAGCCCTTCTCTCAGCAACGGAGTCGATTACGTTGGAAAAACTCCACTTTTGAACGCATCTATCTCGTCTTTGGCTCCAAAAATTCGCGCATACATCGAAGAATGTGCGGTACTCTGTTCACCTAAGGACGTTTATATTTGCAATGGAAGCGACGCGGAGTATGCGCAATTGCTGAAGTTTCTAGAGAATAATAACAGTATTAAAGCTTTGCCGAAGTACAACAATTGGTGAGTTTCGAGCGAACGACACTTGGTATCGAGATTGTTGTACGCTTATTCTGTTTCAATCGCAGCTTTGACATTTAGTTGCGTGCTTTATTATCTCCAAGTATCTCTATCGGTTCGCATTTCATTTATCTATATCCATTGATGAGTCATCTTAAAAGTTAACAAATTTATATCACCATTTTTCCATAAGTTGCTAAACGAATACCGAATGCAATATATCACGAATCTAATTTTTTTGTTATTTCAGTTGGTTGGCAAGAACCAATCCCGCGGATGTAGCGCGTGTAGAAAGTCGTACCTTCATTAGTACGGAGAAAAAAAACGATACTATTCCTACTCCTCAAGACGGAGTCAAAGGAGAACTTGGAAATTGGATCTCTCCATTCGACATGCAACAAGCTATTTTGGAGCGTTTTCCCGCATGCATGAAAGGTTAACAAGATCATTTATTAACGAATACTCTTCGATTTGACAATAAAACTTTTAATGTAACCTTCAGGGAGAGAGAAGGGATTTCTAGAGAACAGTGAACGTAGTTGACATTACGTTCATAATACTTATTGTACGTTTTGCTCTTGACTTTAGGTCGAACAATGTACGTGATTCCATTCAGCATGGGACCAGTAGGATCACCACTTTCCAAAATCGGTATAGAGATAACAGATTCCGCGTACGTGGTCTGTTCAATGCGAATCATGACTAGAATGGGAACGAAAGTACTTCAGACTTTGGGAAATAAAGATTTTGTAAAGTGTCTTCATTCCGTCGGTGTACCAAAATTTGACTCCAAGGTTAAAGTAGACCCTTCTTGGCCGTGCGATCCGGAAAGAACCATTATTCTTCACAAACCTTCGAAACATGAGATAGTCTCTTACGGTAGCGGATACGGTGGAAATTCTTTACTTGGAAAGAAATGTTTTGCTCTAAGGATCGGCTCTACCATCGCCCGAGACGAAGGATGGCTCGCGGAACACATGCTTGTGAGTTGTGCACGTTTACAACTATTTTGATACGGACTTATTTGTGAACATTGCACGGCTTATTCGACGATCATTGCACGATCAAGCGTTTTAATTTCCTGTCTCTGCTTTGTTCTCAGATATTGGGCATCACGAATCCTAGTGGTAAGAAACGATACATTGCGGCTGCATTTCCAAGCGCCTGCG
Organism: Liostenogaster flavolineata; assembly: GCA_025433975.1. Lineage (NCBI taxonomy): Eukaryota > Metazoa > Arthropoda > Insecta > Hymenoptera > Vespidae > Liostenogaster > Liostenogaster flavolineata. The sequence goes on from JAITYT010000715.1 coordinate 392,127, forward strand.
GGAAGACGAACCTAGCGATGATGCAACCAACTCTTCCGGGATACAAAATCGAGTGCGTGGGAGACGACATCGCCTGGATGAAGTTCGACGCTAATGGCCGGCTCCGTGCGATCAATCCCGAAAACGGCTTCTTTGGAGTTGCCCCGGGAACGAGTATGGCAACGAATCCAAACGCCATGAAGACTATATTTCAGAATACTCTGTTTACCAATGTAGCCGCGACCAACGACGGTGGCGTTTATTGGGAAGGAATGGAGAAAGAGATCGGTCAGAACGCGGAGGTAAAAAGTAGTGCTCGTGGTTAAACTAGAGTCATCGAGATAATTCATGTCAGCTTATAAAAACAATTTTAAATTCTTGAAGGTCGTCGATTGGCGAGGTAACAACTGGAGCTGGGATTCCAAAATTCCGGCTGCTCATCCGAATTCGAGATTTTGTACACCAGCGAAGCAATGTCCGATAATCGACCCAGCCTGGGAGGATCCAATCGGTGTTCCAATCGATGCGATTCTCTTCGGTGGTCGTAGACCCGAAGGAGTGCCGTTGATATATCAAGCACGAAATTGGCAGCACGGTGTTTTCATCGGCGCCACGATGAGATCAGAAGCAACAGCAGCAGCGGAACATAAGGTATCGTGCATTTTTATTACGATCGAATTCACCCAACGAACATACATGAAAGTACATCTCTTATAATTTACTCGTTGTTCTTTGTTATCTTGTCAGGCTAAAGTGATCATGCACGATCCATTTGCTATGAGGCCCTTCTTCGGTTACAACTTTGGTCATTATCTTGATCATTGGTTAAGTATGGCGAACGTGAAAAATGCCAAATTGCCGACTATTTTTCACGTGAACTGGTTTAGAAAAAACATCGATGGTAAATTTCTTTGGCCTGGATTCGGCGAAAACTCTCGCGTTCTCGATTGGATTCTTCGTAGAATCGAAGGTGAGGATATCGCTATGGATTCGCCGATTGGTTTGCTTCCCAAGCCTGAGTCGCTCAACTTAAATGGTATGAAAGAAAACGTGGATATAGAAGAACTATTTAGATTACCCAAAGTTTTCTGGCAGAAGGAAGTGGAAGATTTACGAAAATATTTCGATGCACAGGTTGGAAAGGATCTTCCTAAAAATATAATTTCGGAATTAGATAATCTTGCGCGTAACGTGTCTAAACTTTAACCTTACTTTAACCGGATGATTGCAAAATGACAACAAATTATAAAAGACATTTAATATTTTTAAATGATAGGAGAATATACTCACTAACTATCATTTGAAACACTAACAAATGGAATAAAGTTAAAATTATAGAACGAAAATTAAATGATCTCCGTAGATAGGAATGTTCGTTTTACTTTAATCAGTCTATACAAAAATATATTTTTGCTATGAAAAAATCGGATATTTCCATTGATGAAGGCAAAAATAAAAATGTACGCTATCACAAGCTTTATAGTAATATGTATATATTGTTTAGTATTAACTACAATATTAAGTTAAACAGCTGAATTTAGACTATGGGTAAAGAAGTATCGGTTATCGATAATTAATACAATTTGACTTTTGCGATTTTCTATTTATTTTACTTAACTTTTTTTACTGAATATTTTATTAATAATGTTTTATTTATTTGAATGTTTACTTCACTGTTAAAGCATACAAGTGCCAAATTTGTAACCCTTCCAGCAAATATTAATACAACATTATTAACTAAAGGTTCTACGATTTCATAAACATACATTTTTTTTGTATTAAATGTTATAGAAAAGTTATAAAAAATGTACAAAAAGTTGATGATATACTACAGACGAGTTCAGAACTTTTTAGATTTCAAATGATCATAATTCTGAAATAAATGTATGAAATACAAAAATTTAAACGTTATTTTATACAGTGATATTAATATTTATATAATATGTAAATATATATCGCTTAAATTATTAATTAATAACGATAAGATGATGCAAGTTAAGGGAAAGTAATGTGGTTACATACGTCCGTCGTCACTTTGTAACTTACCTTTAAAATAAGATGAGATGTATCGGATACAGTTAATGTTATATTTATTCTCCTCTCCTTTAAATAACAATATTTTTAGTAAATTCTTGACTAATGGAGTTAATGTATGGATGTATTGACATCTGACATCGAACAAACCTAAAGTATCATAACACTGTTGTAATGTGTGAACAAGTGTGGCTTAACGCAGATATTCTACATTTAACGAATAAATACAAATATATTTTGTTAAATAGTATCCAATTTATTCATTTAAATTCTCAATCTTTGATGAGTAGCAATTTGCAAAAAGCCCTGTTCATTTCTAACATAACCTCTTTAATATCAATTGTAAGTACAATTTGTCAGAGAGGATTACCGCTTGGCTAACTTTCCAGAAAACGTTGAAATAAATAGATAAAGCATCCATTTATTTTCATACAGAAAGGATCACAGAAAGAATCACGGGAAAAAATGAATTTTGGACGAAAATCTTTATTATCTCGTAGAGATTCTGACAACCACTCAACACGATTCATATCAGAAGCGCCATCTTGGGCGGACCTTTTCAGTGGAATAGAAAAACCAGCTCGAAAGTACTGTACTATACCTATTAAGGCTAAAAAAAACGATAAATTCCTATTCAAAGGTTGGAAACTTCAAATTCAATTCATTCAATTTTTAAATTTATGAGTAATGAATGATCAAAATCAGATTAAATATAGAGTATTTATCTTATCTCATAAAATATAATGTCGCAAGACAACGATATTAATTAGCCTGTTGGAAAATAAATGGGCCTTGAAAATATTACTTTTTAAGAATTTAAAAATTGAATGAATAAATCGTACTCTGTTTAATAAATAAAATGTTTTTGTCGTTGCACTATTTTGAACTAATTCTAAAATTATACAGATTTAGTAAGATTACGGTTTTAGTACGATTCTTAGGAGATCAAGAATGATTTATTTTTCCTTTCAAAACATATTTTCAGAATGGAAAATAATGAAATTAATAATTCTGATGAATTGCCACTTGCTGAAGACGATCAGAATAAAATTGAATTTCAAAAGAAAAATGAAAGTCATGAAGAAATTCATACTGATTCATGTTCTAAATTGACAATTAGAATGACTATTAATGAATATATGTCATGGAGGCGTAAAAGTTCTGATGATGAGATAAAGGAGAAGGTAATTCAAATATTAAAAGAAGATGGCTTTAAAGTACCAGTTGTAGAAACTAATAAATTTCTTGTTAAATATGCACTGACAGCACCATATTATTTGTTTTTTTCTTTGATACAAAATTGTGCAGAAGCATGCCAAGACAATTTCATAATTTTTCCTGAAATTCTTGATCAAAGTTTTGGAGAAATAATGTCAAGCCTTCATATTACCTTTGTCGTGGATGCGACGTGGCTTTGCTTACAATATATCTTAGCAGGACAACGTATCGATATGACAATTTTATATGGATTAACTTTGGACGAGGACGAGGAAACATCTATTCATAATGTTACCATGATACCTGTAAAAATGATAAAGGACTTTGGCTGTCATCATACGAAACTAACAATTCTAAAATATAAAGATAACGGTATCAGAGTAGTTATATTTACAGCTAATTTATATTCTTCCGACTGGAAAGATAGAATGCAAGGGTTTGTTACATGTTGTGTTAAATGATTTATAATTTTTAAGTAAGAAATATATATATATATACACATTAATCTTGTATTTGCTAGAATATGGATTTCACCTCATTTGCCACGATTACCTGATCTGGCCAAATCCGAAGAAGGGGAATCATCGACTTATTTTAAAAAGGACTTTCTACAATATCTACGCAAATACAGATTAACGCATCGAAATTTTACGCAATGGATTTTTACAGTAGCAAGAGCAGATTTTTCTGCTGTAAATGTTGTTTTTATTGGTTCGGTTCCTGGTACTTATAAACAGACAGGAACAGATTCTTGGGGATATAAAAAGTTAGCTTATGTTCTTTCCAAAGATTCTATTTTACCATTGGATACTTCACAATGGCCAGTAGTTGCTTTGTGTTCTGCTGTTGGATCTTTTGGCAAGAGTTATAAAAGCTGGTTACTTAAAGATATAGTATCATCGATGACAAAGAAAGGAGAAGAACATCCTGACTTTCAATTTATATATCCATCTATAAATACTTTTAAAAATAGTTTTGATTATCAAAGAGGATGTTCTTGTTTATGTTATAATCTGGAACAACATTTAAAGCAACAGTGGATTCATTCATATTTACAGTAAGTTATAAAATACTTTAATTTGTAGTTTCTTTTAACTTTTACAGATCTTTGGAGCTTCTCAGAATTATTATGAAATTCTTACATCTTTTTACAGTCACTGGAAATCAGAGAAAATCGAAGGATCTTTACCTCATATTAAATGTTATACGAGGATTTCGCCGGATTTCAAAAAAATTCCTTGGTTTTTTCTTACAAGTGCTAATTTAAGTAAATCAGCATGGGGTAAAGGATCTGGAACATTTTATCACATAAATAATTACGAAGTCGGTATTCTATTTCTCCCTGAATTTGTAGTGAGTACTAGCCTATTAATAATTTCGTTTGTTATTTTGCAAATATAATAATGTAAAGAAAATTTTATTTTTCAGACTGGTACAACGACCTTTCCCATAAAAGAAGAAGCAAATGTAGATATGCCAATATTTCCTATTCCATATGATTTACCTTTAACTATTTATGGCCCTGATGATAAACCATACGTTTCAGAAGCCTTTGAGGGATACGAATGAAAATATTATATTGGTATTTTTTTACAATAAATATTATAATTATGTAAATAGCAAACAATAAATAAATAAATAATTATTTTTACATATATAGGCGCACTTGGATTTTTAACTTTTGTTAACTGAACCTAGCGATTGATATCTTTTATCAAGAACGTATGGATAATACGTAAAAGTATAATCACAATATGGCAATTCCATACATACAAATATTTTATCGATCGCGGAACGACAATATTTTTGTTATATAGATGATCGTTATGTAGTGCTTATATTCTATATTGAATTTGAATTAAGTACTTTGTAATGTACGTGATTTCCATAAAACATCATTTACAAGCGCTTCCTGATGAGATGGACGAGTCTCTTTGAGGTGATATTGATGCGTTCGCCTTCGCCTTTAAATAGCTTAACGAAGAGGTTAATATCTCTTGTACCTCAATTATATATACTGTACGTATGCTTTAAAATCTGAATAATCGATCGATGTACTTGAGCTTACCCTGGAACGTTCCTAAAAAAATTACGAAGTCCTATGCACGTATCAATAATTATGATAATTTTTATTAATTCTGATACCTGCGATTATTATTAAATTATTAATAATTAATAATATTAATAAATGCATTCTGTATAAAAAAAATGTATGAGCATTACTATAAAATTTGAAAAAAATATGTTATTTATAAATTATATATCACCGATCTGAAACAGTAAATAATAGATTTTGCGGTGAAGTAACATATCTAGAGTGCTCATCAATTTTGAATACAATCAATGATCGATTTATAACAATGATTACGTGGTAGAGTTTTATTCATGGAAGAAAAAAATTACTTCACTCGTTTCATAATCGCATTGAAATTGGTAACATCGTCACGAATTGAAATCACTTTCCCCTTCTCGATTGAATTACGAATTCTTGTTTTCCAGGTTATTTGGTTGCCTTAACGATGCGACATCGTCGACGATCAATAAAAGCTCACATTCGAGTAAAAAATAAAAAAGCAATCGGACGTTAATTCGTCTAAATATAGCTTAACGCGAAGGTTTGGCAAAACGAGTCTTCGAATCTGAATAAATATTGACGATGCTTTATACAAGTTCGACGAACGATGGTTAAACGTGGCGTGTATCTCTTTTCCTCCAATATAGTTTGTATCGCATCGAAAGGGTCTTACGTCATAAACGTAGCACTTACAAAATCCATGAAACGTTTTACGATCGTGATAAATATCCTTATCTTTGCTTTTCTAAAGCTAACAATCGGCCACAGGAAGATACCTCGTTTAATCTTTTCGCTGCGTCAAAGTATATACTTTTTCCCCTTTAAAAAGGAATAGCAAACATTTTAATTTGTATGAAATTTCGAAAATCTTGAAAATACATCAAGATCGCTCTTTTTTCACCTGTAAGTTGTAAAATTGCATCGTACTGCTATCTTTAAACGATAACTTCAACTTTACTTCATCAAACAAGGATTGTTGATCTATCGAAAACTTGACTTCCTATTTTTGATTCTTCACGCGTATCGTTCAGAGTTTCTGCAATAATTCGATTTCGTGACGACTAAACGCCATGTATGATAGATACGAAGAAAAGCGTTGTTATCCTTGCCATTGATTTCAACTTTCGATTTTAATTGAAACTTTCAATTTCGATTGTTTCTCAGTGAAGAAGGCTCCTATGGGTTCACTTATGAATCGTTCGTTGCCGAGAGAATTGTCCCTGTTATACACACGACGACGATTGTTCGTTGTGTAAAGGCCGTATAAAGGCTGCGTATTTCCATGCCGTGTTTAAACTCGAGGAATCGCTCGAACTTTGACACTGCAACGATCGGTAGCAATAATTTGCACGCTCCACTACGACAGCAAGACGGCCGTAGGAGTTTGCTTTCAAGATCGTTAAAAAAGACTACGAACGTAAACGTCGGTAACGCTACGATAGATTTTTACGACTGTCTTTACGATAGATGGTTTGCCTTTCGATGTAACGTGGGTCGATCGCATTGTTCGAGATCGAAGTGCTCTTTCAAGGAGGATGGGAAATCTTAAATTGGTTACTAACCAATACTTCCAAACGAGACGTTAATACTCCATTCGACGGACAAAAACTCATCCTCCTTCATTTGCAACCGGGTATTCGAGAGCGTCAGTCTACCGTTCATTTGTGTTAATCCTATCCGAAGGTGAGCGATTCTCATCCCAAAATCAGAGTGACCCTGTTACTCCTTTTGGAGCTACAAAAAAGGCTGACTTCAGGAATGTTATCTCGATACGCCCAGATGGAAAGCCACAAAGAAAAGAAGGAAGTCCTTTTTTTCTCAGCAGAAAATCCTACTAAAGAACAAAAGTAAAATTCACGACAGAATTATGTTATGGGCTCGCTCGATAGAGATGACACAAATCTTTGCGATTTATTCTTCACATCGCAAAGACCAGCCGGTAATTCTTAAAGGCTCGCATCTTGGTATCTGTGTTCTCCTTTTCTTCTTTTTTCACCGATAAAAAGGTGGATTCCCAAGGGCGAGCCGTCGTGGCTCCAACAACGATCGAAATGTCGTCCGATAGGGAAAAAGTTGCTAGCTTTATGGATTGTGTCGTGATCTGAAAATTGTTACGCGTACAAGGAAGCTCGACATCGCCTAAAGTCGCGCTACATACAGTCGATATCGTCGTCGATCCTGCGAGCTGGCGCGTGGGTACCTGCGCACTTCCGTGATAGAAGAGGACGCTGTTCGCGGTGTCCTCGAGGATAATACTCGGCCAAAGGATGGTTGTGGTTTATCGTTAGTACGTGGAATGTCGTCGATGCGAGCGAACGTCGCTTGCAAAGAATCCGTCGCGATGCGTCCGCGTGCATGCGCGTAGAACTCTCCTGTTCGTCTATTCGTCTTTAGGCAGCCAACAGTCGTTGCTCCAGCAGCTCGAGTACCATCGAAGAATCGCGCGTTATCGACCGTACGTCAGTTGCCCTTTCGTTCTTCCTAGGATCCACCTTTTCGCTGTTTTCGTACCTTGCTGCCTCCGGTAGGTTGAAAGGGTGCGAAAGAGAGGGCGGAAGAAAGGGAAAAAAGGAAAGAAGAAAGGGAGATCTGTGGATAGGTGGTGAGTGCCGTGGATGGTGCCGCAGTGCAGAGATCGCGCTCTAGTCAAACGAGATAGATATATCTCGTAGTACGAACGAAATTAGTGGTAAGTGATCGCGTCGATAGGTCGATTTTCGTACGCGCCCTAATCAAGATAGATATACCTATATCTCGTGCCAACCTACGCGGTACAAAACGGAATTGGTGGAGGGTGATTGCGTCGATAGATAGGTATTTATTCGAGCTCTAGGTAAAGCGAGACTAGGTAGATACAAAACGAATTTGACGAAGGGTAATCGCATCAAAGACTAGACCTCTTACGTGTTCAATTAGTCAAAAGAGGTATCGGTAGGTACAAAACAATTTGGTGAAGGGTGATCGTGCCAATGGGAAGGTTTCGTACATATTCCAGTCGAACGAAGTACGAATAGGTACAAAATGAATTTGACGAAGAACGATCACGACAATGGGTAGATTTCGTATTCACTCTAGTCAAGAGTGGTGTAGGTAGATACAACATGAACGGTTTCTTACGCGTACTAGGAGCTAAACATTTTAATACCTACGAAAGAGCAGGTTTCGCACGCGTTCTAGACAAACGAGGCATGGATACACAAAACGGATAGGTACAAAACAGAATTGGTGGAGGGTGATCGCACCGACAGGTAGGTCTCGTACGCGTTACGTGCGCCGTGTGTCAAGTTGAACGAGCGAGGACGCGAAGGCGAAAGTGCGCCATCGAAGAAAGCGGATTTTCGGTGTACGTAGATTCATTCCATTGGAGCACGAAGATATTCGCTTGCGTTTTTTCCTTTCCCATTGGTTTTACCTTCCCCTTTTTTCTTCTCCTTTGATCGATGCGACCTCATCCCGACGATATTAATCTTCAAGCGGAGCGCTCAGTCGGCGACCGGGTTGGCGTTTAAACGCCTCTCTTCCTTATTTCTTTCTCTTCCTTCGTGGCTCGCACTTCTCCATCGTCCGGTCGTTTCGTGCAAGTTTCGTGCGACGCACGAAACAAGGCTCCTTCCTTTTCCTTCGTCGAATACATCGAAGCACGACCTTGCATGGATCGTCGTTCTATCGATTGGTTTGCGAGTGGTATCGATGCGCCGGATGTTTTGACGGATGATTTTTGCGATAAACAGATAGATACATAAGCACACATGCGTTTTAAAAAAAAATGTTAAATACATAACGTGATAATCGATTTATCGAGATCCGGTAATGTATGACTTTATGATTAGAAGAAATGTCGAAGGTCTAATAGAGAATTATGAAGCTGTACGAGTTCAAAAATTGAATACTTTTCGAGAAATTAATAATCGTAGGATGCTCGAAAATTCCAAAAATCTTAGCGTTCGATTTATCTATCTGTGTTTACATTAATTAAATAATAAAAGCGACTTATTTGATTATTGACGATTGTTCAAGGAATATTCGAATAAATATTAAATCCTGAAATTGCACCGTAATAATGTATTATTCAATGTTCGATATTCTATCTGATTTCAAAGTCGTGCCATAATCATTAAGTCTAACGAGGCCGACCGTTCACGGAAAAATACGTTCAGAAATAAAAGCTAAGTAGAAATTCCAAATTATCGTGTCGCATTCTCTCTTATATAGACAATAATTCGTAAGTCATTTTTGTGGGGAATTTCGTGTGAAATTATCAAACGATACGTGCCTGAGTACATTTTCGTTCAGTAGTTAGTCGGAATTAGCCGATTTAACGCGACGTATCGCGAACGATCGCTCGCCTTACGTGTACGAGTTACGAATCGTTCGATTCTTTTAAGTAATCCTTTACTTGAGTGTCTTTTACGTAAGATCGCTGGGACATCGTTTTTTACATACAAACTGGGACACCTCCGCGAGACACTTTCGAAAAGCAGTAGTACTCTCGGAGTCACGATTGATCACGCACGATCGAGGACCATTTTCGATTTCAGGTGTCGAAGGATCGAAGACACCCGCCAGAAGGAAGTGGAAGACGTACGCTCCTTTATCGTGAATATTTGGATGGGAGAGGCTCGAGAGGATGAACAGATCAGTGGATTCGTTGACACGATGCAAGGGCAGCTTCGCGCTCTGTCGATGAAAAGCGAGGTCCCGTCAGAGTCTGCCGCGAATCGATAACACGAAGGGAGGCTTCGCCGCGCAGAAGAATTTCCCCAAGTCTGACTTTCAAAGAAGAGACTTCCTCGTGGTGGTGCGGACTGCTGCTTCCTACGCAAAGGCGAACCAAAGGTCGAAACAACGATGTTAACCTGTTGGGTCCTTGCCGGCATCTTCGGGGCCGTTATCGTGCTCTACGGGCTCATCGAGGTGCATTATTTCCTGCGGATGTTCTTCACCGTTTTCTTGGCACGATTTTGCAAAAAGAAAGTCCACATACTCGACGAGACATCCGTTTACGGTACGTAGACCTTTGGATCCACGATTAACTCGCGAGAGGGCGAAAAGGAACTCGCGAAACAGGAAGCACGCGACAATGATTTCGATAATACGACGAATGCGTTTCAAGGATCTTCGATGTTTTTTTTTTAATCAGATATCTATCATACCTTCGTTCTTTGGACGCTTAAGGAATGAAACTGGTTTCGATCGACGATAATCTCGTCCTACGAGTCGATCATTTGTTTCGTTCGAGGACATTACGACTCCGTCGAAAGAGACGCGTGTTTATTTTCATCGAATCTCGAGGGTCGCGAAAACGATGAGTCGCGAATTTCAGAATCCTTACGAAATCACCCTTTTACCAGCGCGTCGTGGGAACCTTGACCTACGTCGAGCACGAATCAGCTGACCGGTTGCTCGTGTTGCTAATCCCGAACGGTATTGATCGACCAACGTAACGTGATTACTCTGCGCGGAAGGATAATTGACCGACTAAATCTATCGTCGAAAAATGTCGTCGTCTTTCTCGCGAGTTCAAAAGGAATTCACGTTAGTTTCGTCCGAAAATAATTCGCCTCGCGAGAGTTTCGAGATAATGCAATACGCTCGAGTCGAAGAGCACCGGTGGGAACGAGGAAAGGGAGGGGGGGGGCGGATATTTGTTAAACGGACGAGAAAACATAGTCGACTCGACTGAAAAATGTGCTAATAATCTTAAAAAAAAAACGCACGTTTCCTCGCAGGTGTTTGCACAACGACAGACGTGGACACTCTCCTTTATCACATGAACAATGCGAGGTATCTGCGCGAGTTGGACTTTGCTAGGGCCGACTTCTACGAGCGCACGAGCCTCTATCGCGAGATCTGCTCTCAGGGAAGCGGAGTGGTGCAGGGTGCCGCGACGATACGTTATCGTCGCTTCGTCAAGCCTCTGTCTATTTTTAAAATAACTTCCAAGGTGGGTGGCGACGATCTCGTTTATGTATTTATGTGCTTTGCCTCTTCCACCCTTCGAATAGATTCCACCGGCGAATGGCAATGTTTGCGCCTACGCGACAGCTTCGAAATAGGAGGCCTCGAGAGTTTATCGAGTCTTCCTCGTATATCGAGGCACGCCAATCGACCAAACGTGCGTTACAACCTTTACGTGATCCGCAAAGTAAACGGAGCAAATACATACCGATTCTAGTGGACTGTAGGTCGACGCGTTGACCGTTACTACTTGGTCTTGAGTCCAAGCTCGACTTTATCTCTCTAGGATCGAGGCGCGTCGTCGTGTGTATGGTCTCCGCGCGTTTTCGAAGCCATTCGATAATTTCCTGTAAAGTTTACCCGTAACGTTTGCCCGGAAAACGTTACGTTCTATGGTGCAAATAGTTCCCCTCCCCCGAGTCATTTCCTGCGAGTAGCCGACCGTCAATGCCGTTCGGTCGACGAACGGCTCGCCCTGAAACGAGACGATGGTTATTAACGATTTTAAGTTCCCTCGGAGCGACAACGAAGGACACGGTCGGTCGCCGAGGTCGTGCAGATTCTACCGCCTGCTTCGACGAAGCCGTGTACTTAAATACGTTTCGCGGAAGCGGCAAATAATTTACATGAGTCGACGCTCATCGTAATTCCTTTCGTACGTGTTCGAACGACTGCGTGACGCATTCGAATTGAAAATTTATTCTTTTCTTATTATGGTGTTACGACTCCGCCGCGTACGGAATCGACGCGATTATTGTCTTCGTTTTTGATGCGACATCGCACCTGTTCGGCTATCGAACTCGGCTTTTCCTTTAGGACAGGTGTTTTCTTCGTGGTTGTTCCTCTTTCTTTCATTGTTTCTTTCTTTTTCTTTTCCTTGGAATCAGATCATTTACTGGGACGAGAAGTCCGTCTTCATGGAGCATCGATTCATCACGCCGAACGATGGTTTCGTACGCGCGATCGCTATCTGCAGGCAAAAGCTTCTGGATTGCAGCGCCGAAGCCATCATAGGATCCCTCATGGAGCGAGGCGTGAAGCAAAATGGCTGCATCGATCCGAGCGTCACGCAGGTACGCGATCGACTACGACTTGAAATACTCCGTAGATTCGATTTTACGAACGGATAAATCGAAAATATGAGAATGAGTTTAATCGATATTACAGGTGGATTCGACAAGGTAGATTCGAAAGATGTTAACATGCGTCGGTAAAGTAGAAATTATATCGCGATTTACGTCTTTGTATATTTTGTAGTTGCAAACGTTCCGCCAAAATTGTTTTCCCTAATTGAAAGAAATGATGCGTTCGCGGTGTAAAATTATTATGCAGGATTTTTTCAAATTTGTTTGTATACAGGATTCTTTGTCTTATACTCGTTCTTCCAAAGCTTCCAAACGATCCTGTATCCCGAAGACGTTGATGAATTCTTTTGAAAGTTTTCCTGTCTGGCAAACATTTAGTGGGAAAATGTTTTAAATACAAATGTTTTGTTAATACAGTGTTGCATTTAGCAAGATCATACATTAAATATATGTTTTCCATATCTGGCACCAGTAATCTGACATTTTCTGTTAGATTTTCTTGCCATTCTGGTAATGCAACTTATCGCCTAAATTATCAATTGGGATTATTGTGAAGTGTATTAGCAAACCATACGCATAATTATCATCAAGTAGAAATAAGTACTTATTCGACTTAAAAGGACTTGTTTTAAAGAAAGTAATCTTTATTCCCTAAAATTGTGTTTAGACAGAATTCATTAGCGATGTCTACATAGCGGATCAAAAGGTTTTGCATAAAATAAGAAACGTCACTTGTAAACAATTAGAGGTGTCTCCAGACTCTCAAGAACTACTGAAAAATAAAAATGCTTATAATTTAGAGATAATTCATATCGGGCGTATGTACGTAGAAATTTTAGCGTATCGAACATATTCCCGAAGTTACGTCTATATTTTTGAAAACATCCTGTATATTGTTGTTATTATTATTATTGTTATTCAGTTATTTTATATATTAGGTCTATCGGAAAGTTCCTTCACATAATGTCATCGCAAACTACAACATCGACTCCTTCGACCATAGCATTTCTTATTCTATATAATAAGAAAATTATATTATTCGGTAAATATTAATTAATATATCGAAAACGTATTGGTTTCTTTTCATTCAAAAACGACAGAACTTTCAGTTAAACCTAATACAAATGTTACTTATAATGTGAACTGCTGCAGATGATCGTAGATTTTCCGAACTCAATTCAAGTGTGTAAAGTACGCGAACAATGGCTTTCCTAATTTTATAAATGTAATATACGCAGCAATAGCGCGTAATAATTGCAAACATATCGAAATTGTCTTCAATCATTCGTGTGTAATATAATATTTTGTATAATAATGCGGTTATCGGAAGATGTCAACGAACATCGTTTCAGATTGTAAATGATTATCACATAGTTCAGAAATTAAAGTGAATAAAGCCATAAAAAGAAGAATTAAAGAATCCTCTAGTAACCAAAAATATATTATTTACATGATTAAAATTTAAAAAAGTGGACAATTTTAGGAAGTGGTCTTAATAAGATTTGCTTATACTTTACTTTACACTTGTTCCGCGATACGTTTTACAATCTTGATCATTGATCTTGTACAGAAATGCCAGCGATAGATGAGGATCAAGGGGCACCAATAAAAGTGTAAATGTACCCATTGTATAGAATACATCGAGCTGTTATTTTTTGCTATGGTTTCTCTTTTTTAGCGACACTCATGCCTGATAATATATTACACGTGACATTCAAAGATAAGCGAGATTCTAAATAAGGCTTTTCTATCAAGAATTGAAATTGCAGTTTATCGAAATCTTTAAATTTGCATAATTTATTACTTTAAAGATAGACTTAAGTGTTCAATATGTCGCAAATGTTCAATTTAAATATTTAACACCGAAATTCGAGTGATTATCTTATTCAGGATATAAAGGGAAAAAATGTCGAATAACAGTATTATCGATTAGCGTGATGATGAATTTAAATCGAAAGTTATTAACGTAAATTTAGTGCGAGACAAGCGATGCTCTTCGGAATTTTTAATATCCGTACGATATAACTGGATATCGTCATTTGGATCCGTAAGATTGATTATGTGTCAATATTTTTTAGACGCCTCACGTGAGACCTCAGATGCCACCAGAAGTTGCCAGGTGGATAGAGAGCAACGAAATTTCATCTGCTATTCTTAGGCAAACAGCTTTGCCAATAACAAATTGCTGACAAAGGGAGGATACGACGTCCAATACGAGCGGCGCCGTTGTCACACCGATTTTTGCGACGACCACCGTTTGAGTTTCGGAATGTCTTTATTCATCGAAGTTAAGCGGATATCATCGAGGGATCTCAATGCAGTTCGTATCGATGTCAAAGATAGGTGGCCAAGAAGTTACACGTATATTTACAAAAATATTTCTTCAAATTTGTATCAACCGGTTTTACCGAGTTCATCGCAGAACGACGTAGAACAAAGAATCAAACTCGAGACACTTGTTGCGCTCGAAGAAAGATATCGTTATATCCCGTTATTGGGGAATGATTTAAGCAAACATTATATACATAATACACATGACATATACATGATATATACATGTGCGTAATGTATTTCGAGTCGAAGCGATGACGCTTCGAGTGCACGAGTGCTCGAATGCTTTATGGGACATAAAGATAATAAAGATAATAATATAAAGATAAAATAAAGAGATAAAAAGATATTTAAAGTATCTAAACCCAGGAGTGTTGACGATTACGATTTTCAAACGTGTTTATCTCGCTTTTTGTAAGAAAGAATTGACCGATCCACGTCGAGATACTTACGTTATTTGTACCGTCTTTTGATTTTCACATGGCCAAACGTGCGGTTTGATATAAACAGTATACTTTATTCATGAAATTCGTCACATGGTCATTACGATTGGATATCTCTCTACATACGTCATTCGACGAAGATATAATCCTTTTTACAATGATGCAAAAGTATGATTATGAAACATCAGATATTGTTAACGCGGAACGGTTTACGTACATATATCTCTACACTGATTTTAGTTTTAAAGCGCCGTACTAAATGAATAATAGGATACTTCCTTTATTGCCTTCCAAAGTTCCGAGATATTTTGTATTCTTCGGATAGTTTTAGTTTATATTTGACCAAAAAGAAGAAACGTATCGAAGAAATTCGTCCGTTGTCTGTGTATTATTTGTATTCTGCGTATAATCGTTGACATTCGTTTAATTTTACATTTAATTAAATATTACATTCGGATATGCGTGCATCTTGGAAGTAAAGTTCTCGACATCGATTGAAATATATCAATGTTAATTAGATCGATCAAAAATTGGATAAGTTGAATTCATGTATATATATATATATATATAT
>JAITYT010000715.1:425858-441269 GCA_025433975.1 Liostenogaster flavolineata
CGTTTTCATAGCGTTTAGATATTCGACGCAATCGCATCTCGAAGGAGATATTTCGTTCGTAGCATTTTTCGAAACTAAAAAAGTTAATTCGTAGACATGCACAGTTCGCAGATGAAGTGTTGGACGACTACGCTTAAGCTAAAAGAGCACTGGGGAAAGAAGGAATTCTCCACTCGCACTACGCGTTGATTAATCGACTACACATTAGCTTTTTAGTGCTTACAATCTTCTTAAATATGTTAAAATGTTTAATACAGACGCGATTTTCATCTACTCAACGAGTAAAATTGATGGATCGTTCTCCTTTTCCCTATGATTTTAGTTTGTGGGTAGTCGGCCAACATTCCGTTTGCGTACTTTACGTGAAGTTACCACTGATAGCTATTGTGACCTTCTTTTCTGGGCCATTTACCACTCGGGCAACTCTCGTTACTTTTATGGTGTAATCTTTGTACGGTTTTGTGCGGCGATGATAGCAACGAACGCCGCGCATGCTTTAAACTCGGGTGTGAGAGCGACCACCGTGCTCGATAAAACGTTATCAATTAAATTATACGTTGTGAGGTGAAACGGTGCGAGTATCGGCGGAATTGCGAAAATTTCCCACGGCAGCTGTCGTCCGATTTGATAAGCGTTCCACAAGGTACGAAGACATCCGTTACAAATCATGAAAGAATAAAATGTTCGTCAATGAAAGATCCTCGAATCTATCTAGAAAAGTTGAAAGTGCGTCGTAAAAAACAGGCAAACATTTTATTTAAATTAAGTTCGCGTTATTATACGTTTAACTGCACACACGACGCAGACTGTTACCAAGGAAGTCTGTAAAATACTGATATGTATTGGAGTGATTCAAAAATAATACTGAAAGTAAGATGGATTAAAAATAGAGCTTTCGAACATCATCGGTAAGTTTCCTAGTGCGCAATTTTTAGAGCGTATTATTTGATTGGTATCGTAAAGAGGAATTGCCAATAATCTGAAATTATCGACGATCCCTGAAGACATTTGACGTTTACGGAAATTTTTTCGCGAAGTTTAGAAGATGTCTTATTTTTTTTTTCTTATTATTTATCAAGTTAGTGATCACGAATGTGGATAAAAGCATTAATTAGCGCAGATTCGGCGGGTGATCTTACGCGATTATCCTCGATTATCGTTATTCGAATCTCAAACGAAACAATAGACGCGTTGACATGGAAATCGAAACAGCGATTCCTTATTCGACGGTGCATTTGGAAAGTCGGCAAAGTGAAAACGCCGATATAACGCGATTTCATCGACTCGTTCTCGATTGCAAATCGATGCATCGAGGCACGAATCAGTCTCGATCGAATCGATCGATTTCGTTAATCCATCAAAGCATCAGGGAAGCGCGAAGCATACGCCACTGCTACGTCGGTCGGTCGTGAGAATTGGAATGGAAGGGCCATCGAGGAAGTCCCACTGAAATTTCTCAGTGGAGCAGTCATCACTGGCATTAAGAAGTCGCGTAATGCGAGCGGCAGTTGTTCTGGTAGATTAAAGAGTCCGATGTACTCTGGTCTCTCTCTCTCTCTCTCTCAGACGTACTTCCGTCTAATAGCGCGCGATAGAAATTCGCGGGAGAGAAGCTAACGATTCTAGAGTGAAATCGTACGTTCCAGTAGTCATCGTGGGTATCGTTTAAAATAATATTTTACCTCTTTCGAAAATAACGGAAATTTATCACGTCGAGTTATCGCGTTGTCCGGTTGAAAACCTGGTCTTCAATCTCGAAATCGCTACGAAAGTCGAAAGCAGAACGGCACATTTTCGAGAACAAGTTATTTAGACATCAAATTTTTACGAATAAATTCGTATTCGTATCGAAGAATTCGTGCATAAAATCGTTCATAAATTCTTAAATTATGAAAAACTGCATCTATCGATATTACATGATTTATTGAATCAATGACGAGCTTATGACTGCTATTTTTTCCGCTATTTTATATAAACCTATGATCGCGTTTCACGGCTGCCTTTTCCATCCTCTGCTTTCTCTTTTGACGTACTAGGTTGTTCGGAAAGCATATTCGTTTTTTTCATAAAAACAACATACAAAAACATAAAAAACAACATTCTCTTTATAAAAAGAAAACGAAATGACTTTCGAAACGACTTCAACGAAATCGTTGAGAAAATAACAAATTAATCGTTGAAAAGCTGCAAGTGGAATGGCTCTTTGAATATGCAACCAAAGACTCGATCCCGCGTAAATCGAAGATCTACGAAGCGACGATAGCATTTTTTGAACGAGACAAATCTACATCGATGGACTGTCCTTACCTACGAAACTCTAAAAGAATTGCGAATACTTTTGTACAACTGCGTACACTTTATTTTGGAGACTATCCGATCTAATTTCCGAGACTACTCGATACCTTAGAATGATCACATACACTTTCGTGCAACTACGTACACGCTACTTTTCAGACTACTCGATACACCTTAGGTGCGCACATACGCGTGGAATCCGCGATCTCTCATTGGTAATTCGTAGCGCTCGCCCTTCGTCGACGATTGTCACGAGGCAGACGCTGTCGCGCCCTTCTCTCGTATCCACGCGTAGGTGAGAGCGGAGCAGCTGGTCGTGCGTCTCCTTCGCGAGTCGTGTCCCGTTAGAGGACCTAGAAGGCCCACCGGCCCGTAGCCAATCGCATCGAAGCCGGTGTACCGGACACACCGCGGAACGGTTCCTCGTACGACGACGAAGATCGTCATCGCACGCAGGCACGATCGGTTGTTCAACCGCGTGTGTTAGGTGTTGTTTTTTCCACCGCTCGAATCGCATCGAAATCGATCGACGTTTGGTGCTCCTTCGCCTTTTCCTCTTACTCTGGCCCTCTTTTTTCTCCATTCAAGTTTCTTTTCAACAGTTCTTTAAAGTAGAACTTTAATATCCTATTTTACGCGACTTACGTAGAATTCGTTAAAAGACTTTCTCCCTTCCTATATTACCTCTTCGCCCTGGCACTTCGAAGTCTCCCTCTCTGTCTTCTTTCTATCGATTTAATCCCTATTCTCGATCGACGATTCGCGATGTACCACGACTCACGGCTGTGCGAATGCGCGGCACGCTGCATCGTTGCGTCCGGTCGTTCCTTTCCTCTCTCGTGAATCCTTTCAATTCCGGCAGCAATTGCCATGCGAACGCGCTGCTTTCGCCTAAAGTCGCGATCGTACGATCGAGTCACGTAGAAAGCGTTAGGAAGCAACAGTGAAAAGCGCCAAGTGATCGCCGTCTAATGTTGAGAACGTTGTCCGCCTGTCGACCCTGCGTTTCCCGCGACGACGCGAGTAAGTTACACGAATCGTTTTTTTTCTTGTTTCGATTCTCGAAGATCGTCCAGTCGAATATTTTTCTTCTCTCTTTCTTGGACGATTTTTTCACGCAAGTCGCATGACGCATGAAGCACCGGTTAGAACGTTAGCAGTCGCTAACTTCGTTACGCGAACGAAAGGTTCAAGGCACTCTATTTTCTGCGTTTCCAGGGAACACTGCCAGCCACGCCGAATCGCGAAGGATCTTCGCGGAGGATCGAGACATGGGCCGCACGGGGTACACGTGCATAAGGCACGTTTTCTGCTCCCTCAACATTCTCATCTGGGTATGTACACACGCGCGCACGTGTCGCGTGCTAGAGCGTCTTGATTCGACTTTTTGCGTTCCCAAAGGCATATTAATCGTGTTAATTAAAGAGCAACGTTTTCTCTACGCTTTAGGAATCTTTAATTAAATTTCAAATTGAATTCTGATAGAATTTCATTAATTAAGGAATTAATTAAGTTTTAGAAAGTCTAAAATCGTCATCACTTTGGCAAGTGGGCATCTTGATTTTCGCTCGTCAGTTTTCTCTTGTAATTAAAAGCGATGTGACAGGAAAAACCGTGACGAATGCCGCGGGAAAAAGGTCTACCTTTAACAACGTTGAGTTCATTCGTCGCAGTCCATCTGGGAGACTTTAAAGAGACTAAACCTTTCTGTGATTTTCTACACACATATTACTTCACACGCACATGCGTTTCGTAATGAATCACGAATCTCGTATATTGTGAAACTGAATCCGTGTTTACGTTTTGGAAGAACGATGCTCGTCATGACGTACGAGCGACGCGACTAAATTCTCGGAAATTCGTCTGGCCTAGGTGACGATATTGCAGTATCGACGATTCATCGAACCAAGGCGCCGCTTTTTATTCACGTTTCGGTTGATTTACGCAGGACCGACCTTGAAAACAATCGTATGCCGATATTTATCAAAATCCAAGTTCGTTGGGTATTTCTAGCCACGTTCTCGCGATTTGGCATCCACTGTGTCGCGATGCTTTTAAAGAACGCTTATCATTACGTGCACCCGATCGAGATATTCTCTCGAACGAAATCGCTTTGACGAACCGTGAAGGAAAAATGCGATCGAAAATACTGTAAAAAAAAAATAAATAAAAAAGCGGAAAATGCAAAAGAGAGAAATATAACGCGATAGAGTCGAGACGAGATGGTCATACTCACGCGTTATCGCAATTTGCATCGTGATTTCCATTGCGCACTGTCCGTCATCGGATGAATTCTATCGAACGTAATAAATGCATTCCCCCTTGGAAATCGTCGGCGGCAGCGCGTCGAGGCCTTAAATAGGACGTTGAACCGTGTTCTATGAGCTACGAAGTTACAGTACCACTACCCAGCAGACGATGAACCGTAACACTTTTACTGACATTCGGTAAGGCGGTTCGACGAGTGCGTTCGTGCGTGCACGTGCACTGCGCCCACGAGCTTCGGTAAGCTCGTTGCAACTTCATTAATTCGAACGAATTGTCACCGGAGCGATAAGAACGTTAATGATCTAAATATACGGTCGAAATTCAAATGCAGTTGCTTGAAAAGTGGGAGAAAGTCGAAAAAGGACGAACGAAAGAACAAAAATATTCGATCGGCAAGAAAGTAATTTAGATTCTTTAGTAACTCAATTTATTATACGAACTTTAACCGATTATATATTTTCTATTTTACGATTCATAATTATTACGCTGGCAAAAGTCGTTGAAAATAAAACATAATTCATTTATTTGTGAAAATCGAAATTACTTTCTTGCCAACTCGATAGAAAAGTTTTTGGAAATTAAGTTTCGTAATCGCGTCTTCGTCCTCGTAATCACGTTGTTCAATCGTTGTAATTTGTTCTAAGCGACAAAGGTTCGTAGTGCAAAGGTAAATTTGCGTGTTGTGTTTTATTTCGTTAAAATCGAGAAAAGATTTTCTGAATTATCTTGGTAAGCTAGTCAATCCTCGCATTTCCGGTTTCCCCATTTAACTGGTCGGCGAGTGCGCACAATGATATTTATGCGTTCCGGTGAAAATTTGCAAGTGACGTACGATTGACACGCGCAGAGGAAAACGTTTTTGCTCTCGTATTAAGCCGCGGACGTTTTGATTGAAAAACACGCGAAAACGTAAGCTGGCACGCATCACGTATATGTGTATACGCATTTATAGATACAAGTTTTTACGTATAATTGCAGAATTAAGGTTATTTAACTGTATGCTGGTATGTTGATCGTGTCGATGTTGCATTCGCTTTGATTATTACATTATCGTGCGTGCGTGCTGAAAGCGTGGATGCTGGTATAATTATTCGTGCGACGGAAGTCGCCGATTTCGACGAAACGAAGGACAAATGAAAACGTTCGAATTAACGGGTTGTTCAAACTCGATCTTCCGTTCGGACTTACGATCTGTAAATTGTAACGATCAATGTAAATAATATATAGGAACTATTCTTGCGTACTTCCGTGAAATTCGATCAGGTCGATGCAAGAATAATTGTTGAGGTTTGCAATTATTAATTTCAAAGCAATTTCTTATATTTTTAAATGAAGTTAATCGATCGAAGTAAGATCCGTTGGAATCTACGTATCTGTGCCAACAAGTGGCAATTTCGTCGAGTTATTTTGCGTGGGCCTGCTTCAATGAAAGCCTTCAATTGACTATCGTCAATCCCAGAAGGACGTTTACGACTGTCATCGCTAAAACATTGTTATAAAACTCTGAATGAATTATTCGCATTTACGATTGCCACCTTTCGTTAGCATAGTTCGAAAATCCGCATTTTCGATTCATAATACCGAATACCTGTATGTTGCGATTTGGATTACGTAGACGATAATTTGTTATGTAATACTCAACGCAAGGTATTTCACAACGAAGAGTACTCCACAACAAGGTTTTGTGTCGAAGATAACTTCATGATCGTAACTCATTCGCTCTTATATATCTTCTTATCTTCGAATCTTAAATAATCGAACGAGCACGTAAGAAAGGGTAATATTAATTCTTCGAACGTTGTTGTCATACATCGAATCGAATGTCACGTAGACGATGGAAACAACAAGCAACGATTAAGTCGCAATAATTTGTTCACGAAGCGTGATCGAACGGTAGACGCATCGAAGGTTTGAATTTACCGAAGCAATTGATTTTACAGTTATGCGCCTGCGGAATTTTGGGCGCGGGTCTTTGGCTACGATTGGCTTATTCGGGATATACGACCCTGGTACCGCAGTACAGCTTCGCATCGGCAGATTCGATGCTGTTGGCGGCGGGATGCATCACCTTCGTAATAGCCTTTTTTGGATGCTGCGGCGCATGGTTCCAGTCTAGATGCATGCTGATCACGGTTAGTATATCGCGTTACTCGATTCGAAAGAATACGTAGGAGAATGTCGTGTCTATTGTTTCAATGTCAGCTGCTATACTTTAACGTTACGAGACTTCCGCTTCTTTCGTAACAACTACCTTGGATAAGTTACTCGCAAAGCAAAATATATCTATAACGATCTTTACCACACCACCTGGCCGATTCTCGGTTCGATTTTAGTTCGCTTAACCTTTTTGGTTACGGCTGCCGACTATAATCGGCACCCTATGCGACGATTCTCGTCGGTAAAAAAGAATTTACCATTTTGAGTTAAATTATTAAGAATCATGATTTAACCCTTTGAGTGGTGAATACTCGCGGCCGATGCGGTCCGTACGGCTAGCGCTGACGATCGCTGTGGACGGAATACTTTTTCGCTAGACTGAACTCTGACTATTCAAGGCGCAAATAGTAATAAGTTATAGTAATCCTTTCGCACGAGATTAAATAATTAAAGAGCGTTATTTTTGAGTATTAAAGTTTTCTAACATTAAATTCCCAACATGAAAATGTGTTGTTTGTGTGAAAAATAAGAGAAGGAGCGACACGCGATAAGAATGCAGAAACTGCGATGTCGGTCTATGTGTCGATAATTTTTTTGAAATTTTTCATACACAATTGAATTATTAATTTATTAAATTCAGTTTTCTAGTTTATCGTAAATTTTAATGTCGAGAATTTAATAGTTTATAATAAACAATTGATACTAAAAAGACGCTCTTTAATTATTTAATCTCGTGCAAAAGGATTACTATAATTCACACAAAAGTAACTGTAATACTTCTATGTAGGTGATCAAAAAAATCGACAGACGCATATATACGCCTTCAGTCCATACCAATGACATAGAGTAAACGCATATATGCATCCATAGGGCTCAAAGGGTTAATATATAACTACCTAAATTGTATTTTTATTTATAATAATAGCAGAATCTGTAAATATGTAAATAACTGAATATTCATAAAATATGCTCATTTTCATGTTTCTCATATAATGCAACGGAACAGTTGTTATATAGCTCTTAAAAAAGCTACAAGAGAATCCCAAAGTGGAGTTGAAAGACGTAAGAGCGAACACTGAAAACTGTGCACACTTTGCGGCGCGGTGCCCCGTTCAGTGGCGTCACTCCAGTGGAACGGATCGCCATAACGAAAGGGTTAAGATGATTAGATTTTTATTTGTTTCTTTTTTTAATTTTGTGTACATGTTGGCCAAAAAAGGTCGAATATTAACTTGTATGCGTGACATTAACGAATGAACTGAAAGAATAATGTCTCGTAAAGAAACGCCGCATTTTGTACGTAATAATTTCAACGTTTGCGTTCACTTCGATTCAGTTCTTATGTAAATCGTTTCTATAATTTCAGTATTTCAGTCTTGTTATATTGATGTTTCTCGCTGAGTTCATGTTGGGTACACTTGCCTTCGTATTCAGAGAACATCTCGCCAGGAGTTTAAAGGAGGAATTGCTTTTCGGTATCGAGAAACATTACAATTTAACCAGAGAACCTGGAACACTACCGGCTGTGTGGGACCATATACATACAGAGGTGAACTATTTTACATTATTATTGGTCATGATAAGTAGAGTCGAAACAGTCATGGACATTTCAATTAATCTTTACGTTTAAAAACGTAAACGTTTAAACGTACCATGTTCATATATAGGGTGGGGCAATGGCTATTATCACCTGAGATATTTTCGAAACTATAAGTTTCAAAGAAATATTTGCTGAAATAAAATTGGACAGTAGGAAGGGGGCCATCCGGTGGCGATAATAGTTTTTTTGCAGGTGAAAGTACTTCGGACGTTTGACTGTCTCCTCCATTTTTTTAAACGGATCGGTATGTTTTTGCTTTTGTATCACGATAGAGGATCTTAAAACGAGTTCAACGACCTATTACAGTATTATCGCTTTTTTCTACTTTCTATGATCTCCACTTGGGGAAAAAAACTATTATCGTCATCGAATGGCCCCCTTCGTACTGGGCAATTTTATTTCAGCAAAATACTTCTATGAAACGTATAGTTTTCAAAATATCTGAGGTACTAATAGTTATTGTCCCACCCTGTATACATTTAACGAATAGATAAAACTAGATTCTATACCTTCCAAGTGTCAAACGAGCTTCTTTCTCACCTTTCATTTTTCCTTCCATTTTTCATTCTCTCGTTCTTTTTGTCCCTGTTTTTTGCCATATCTCTCTCTGGTCTTCAAGCCTAATACAATTTGTCCCGTGGCAGTTCCATTGTTGCGGTGTTCGAGATTACACGGACTGGTACCAAATTGATGCATGGCCGACGGAAGATCGAGTTCCAGATTCCTGCTGCAAAAAGCGCGAGCGATATTGCGGACGCCTCGACCCAGAAGGACTGAACAGGGAACTCTGGTACAAAGAGGGCTGCGCAACTGCAATTCAAATGTGGTTGATCACCAGATTGCACGTGATCGGTACGGTTGGTCTTGTAGTTGCGTTTCTACAATTATTCGGTCAAATCGCTAGCATGATACTCTTCTGTACGGTTAGGCATAAGAGATCGTCTCACACGTACAAGAGTTACGATACGTCGAACACCTAGAACTTCAGATGGATCTTAGACGAGACCAGTGTCTAAGGTCCATAGACCGTATCGTCATCGAGAGAAAAAGTACCGGTTTCACAATAGCGATTCGTATCTTCGTTGTTCATTCGCGTGAATGTACGCGCTATTACTTTTAAATGTAAAGAATAGCAGTATGGAAGAATAGAGATGGAGAACAAAGCAAAAAAGAAAATTACGAAGGACGCCGGGGATCCTAAATTTTTCGTAGGATCAACGTGAATCGCGGTACACTCATTTTCAAGGGTCTCGTCGATTTTCGCCTCGCACTGGTCAAAATGATATTATTATTATATTCGACGAGACGCGCATTGCGTTCACGAATCGAAGAAAAACGACTAATTCATCTTCGAAAGAATGCCGTGTCTCGAATACAAGAGCATGGGTCAAAATTCGACGTAAATTCATCATAGTCGTAACACACGACAGATATCGTAGCTAGTTTTCAATGCAAGAACGTATTTTACATCGACCATAAACATTAATTTTTTCCATAACCTCGCTATCCATAAGTGTTTATCTATGCCAATTGCTCTGCGCTTGATCGATATTAGTTTTTTGAATGCACATTCGAGTCAAGGCTCCATCAAGCAATGCGCCGTAGAAATCATCGTTGTTTTTAGTTTCGGTAGTTTTGACTTGACCTTTTTCTCGAAGATATTTATTTCTTAGTGATAGTTACAACGTGTTAGCTACCGAGCAACGCGGCAACACGCGTGATTTGTTCTTGTACGTAAATGCGACGTATAGGTCCTCGGGTTTATTACGATGCGACGAAGATAGGAGAATGCAAGAATGATTTGACAGGAGGTCAAGGAATAGAAGCACGCTCGTTATACGAAGGGCGTAGAACGGCGTGCACTCGTCGCTTTCGTTATTTTTCTAATCGTCTACGCTCGTAATTACAATAGAATTATTGTACTATATTATCGATCGAAATCAGTGCGATAATCGTGACGCGCTGTGTATTGTTTATTTAATAAATAATATATTTATACGATATTTCGTTATAAGTTTTATTTCTGATCATGCATATGAAACGTGACATTGCATATACACGGTACACATATATACGGTACGCGTCAAACAACATCCATTTTCTAAGGCATTTCGTTAAATAGAATATGTACACTGAAGTATCAACGATAAGTAAAATAAAAAATCCGAGAACATACACAACATACGTACAAAATTACTTTTTGTACGATTCAGTTTTAAGATCGTCGAGAATTTGTGATAGTCGATATCACTTCGTAAAATACTACCTGAGGTATCCCACAATTAGGTTTTCCGTGTAACACTGTCAGTTTTTTTAGACATTCGTATGACAATTGGATTAAGTCCTTCCTAAAAATCTTAAATAATCGAAAGTAAATTATATTTGTAAATAACTGTGTGTTTGCGACGTCGTGAGATTTATGATGTTCACAGCGCCGCGGTTTTCCTTTTGTAAAACATCTTTATCGAATAACAATTTAACTTACACGCGTAAAGAAAAAGCGAAACATACGGACCAACTTTATAAGTGCCATGAAATAAACCCTCATACAAATTTATCGAGGGTTGTACTCTTTAGTCCAAACATTGTGATCCTTTTCATTTTTATGAAAGTAGTTAAAATACGAAGTGGTAAAAGTGCAGGACGTAATCATGCGAATAGAAAAAATGATGTAATATGTAAAATATACTTTCACGTATTCGTCTATTTGAAGTGAAGTGAATCAGTTTTCAAATGCTTCTCGTCGGAACGAGGAAAAGCGGAAGACAGGATAATAGAGAAATGAATAGGTATGTATACATATACGAAATTCATATCTAGTTATAAAGTCTACGTTATAAAAATCTATGTTATAAAGAAGCTTCCTGTGGAAGCTTAGTATTACATTATTTTTTAAATGATATGCATAGTACTATTTTTGTAACGTGAAATACTATTTTTGTCCGTTTTTTTCAGGTGTCCTTTTACTGCATATAATATTTTACCTCGTTTATCTAAATTTGAATTTTGGTGATTTAAATTTGAATTCAAGTTAGAGGACGAATGAATTGAATAATTTATATTCCTATAGTCACATAGTGATCTCCTGTCAATCATACAGTTACATCTTCATTGATTGAATTTTTATTTACATAATCGATTAAAAACTTTTTTTATAGGAAATAAAAATCTGTAACATTATTATTTAACAAAAATCTTTGTGTTCAATGGATTTTGATTTATGTTATTGCAGGCCGATGATTCGTGCTCCTATTTGATTTAAAAATTCTGTTAATCCTCGTGATGTCGTTCTTATTGCATTGTTAGGTAACTGTAAATAATTATACTTTATTAATTTTCGAACAAATAATACTAATAATGAATATATGAGCAATCTGTGTAAAACCATTTGTAAGTAAGACACCTACATCTATCACAGTGTTTAAGAAATTACTAAATCCTTCATACTTGTCGACCAAAGACCTCCCTATTTTAATGAATCTATCACCATTGTTTCCGTATTTCTCCTCTTCTTGAATTCCATCAATTAGGGGTGTCGGTCTTAAGAAATTTTCAAGTATTCTAGGGACCAGATCTGTTTTCGGCTTTTCTAATATTGCTTGTCCAGTTTCATTTTCGAGGCGCACAGTTTCACGTCTCGTGCTTGGTGAGCTCAAAATCGACGATTTTTCTTTTGAGGTTTCCAGTACACTTTGTCTTTGACTTCGACCATCTCCTTTCACTTGAAAGGTAGACGTTGAATTTGAGAGCATCTGAAAACAAGTTAGATTAATGATATTGAATATTATTGCACGAAATATAAATATAAAATATCAGTATATTATGCACAGATTTGTTTTGCATTATCACAGATCAGTTTTACAACAGACTTACATAAATAACGGTTTTCCCTAGTCCAAGACCGTTTTTGTTATTTTCTGTCTATTCCTGTTTTACTCTCAGGTATCGGGAAAAAGTACGTTCCAACACACGCACGCACACAAAATATACATTTCGCGAACATATACAACGTCCATAAACATAAGTACGGTTAAATATTTCTACCAAAATATCTTTTTTTGATCTTCGATGTTTTATAATTATGAATCAGCATTTTCAGCGGTATGTATTTACATATTACGATTAATACTATAACATTCATTTCAAAGTTATATAGATTTGAATTCAGAAAGTTCTAAATTTGCCTGTAGAGTACAATTTTTGATAACTTTCTCATTGAGTGTTTATGGAATCTTAGGATCTGTAGAAGAATGCTATAAAGGTGTACAAATTTGATACTTTCTAAACATTTTTCTTCACAAGATAAGTATAATTTATATATCTATATTTCGTTCGAAACGTTAACGATAAATAACTTCGAAAAATGTGAGTATATTTTGAATTATTTTGTCACGCAAGGAATTCCTTATTTTGTCGACAATAATCAAGAGTAAAATGAAGAAGTATTATGATACGTAGTATCCGACTTCCATCGTAGACTAGGATCGACCTACTTATCGTTCCGTATACTTTCATTCGTGAAAATTTATTCAGGCGTAGTTAGGAAATATTAATCTTGTCAATATGTAGGATATCACGAATTTAAATAAATAATTATGTTGTATAATATTCATACAGTAGTAAGATAACCTATTTAAAAAATTACTTATATGAAATTATGGATTATTAGCAATTTTATTGAAGCTAAAGATAATCTTATTTCCATCCTTTTAATTACCTCCGCTTGATCAAGAATGATGTTTCTGGCCAATGTAATCGAATTGACGAATCTTCCTCTGCCGATTCTTATTGCATCCACAATACGATATAACAACTCCTACAAAAGCCCAAAATAAATTTTGATTTCTCGTCGTTTTCACGAACGAGAAATTTGTCCAATCCATCCAATTGTATATTATAAACAAAGAATAACTTTCAATGTTTGCTCGAAAATAATGTAATGAAATTTGTAGTTCAGTTGTACATATATGCAATACGTTGAATTTTATTAGTATGAATGTTGCAAATAACACATCCTCTAATTTTATTATATATTATATAACATATAATATACATTATGTATATCTGTTGCATATTTAATGTAAAATAAAAGATAAGAGGATGTTTATTTCTTTTTGTTACGGACGCATTACTAAAGAATAGGCAAAGGTATAGACATATACCTGTAAACACTTCGACAATAAATTCAAATAAATCTATTAATTTAAAAGAAAATACTTACACATTTTTAAACCTATTTAACATTATTTTAAAACGTACAGAATGATTTGAAATTTTGTGTAATTCTGGAAAACTAGGATTAATTGACGATACGTTTCGGCGAAATACAGTGTTTCATCGAAATCACTATATGCGACAAATTATAAATAATACTCTATACATTTCTTATCTGTTATCAGAATTGAAAATGCTATTTTATAGATTTTAATGAGTTACATATTTGTCGAGGATTTGATCGAAGTTTTTCAGTTCATCGAGAAGTTATTGTACTTGTATTATAGTGTTTTAAGGGTTACAGAAATGAAGAAATTATAAATATTGTCAATTTTCAATTATTTTTTGTGTATTTGGAAAAATAACTTCTGCATATGTCGACCGACTTTAATGAAACTTTTAGGATATAATACATAAACTATTTCAATCTATATTAATTAAATTTACACTGTGTATTTTGCAGTACCTGTAGTGAAAGATATATTAAAACGAATAAACCAAATTTTTCAAAATTTCAAGTGTTTTGTTATATCCTAAGCATATTACGTTTTAAAGAGAGTGCAAACACTATTTTAATATACTATACTATCCAGGGTGTTCCAGCCCAAGCAGGCCATTTAAATATCTCCTGTTATAATATAAACAATATTTTAGACATAATGTAAACGGTTTGGAATGAGGAATAATGTAGAAAAAGAATTCTTTTATAAGGTAATTGTTTTAAAGTGGATGTATCTTTTAACTTGACTATTTAGCTATGCGTTTACCTGTGCTCGTTCAAGTTTTGACGTAAGCTCCATTCCGTCACTTGTATTTTCTTTCGTAATAGCAAGAGAAAACTTTGTGGGTTCTTCAACAGGATGTTCGATTGATAAAGCAAAACAACAAATGAATAAGACAATAGTCGAAGTAAATATCATTTTTGATTTTAAGAAGTTTCTTTTTCTTTTGTATATTGATGTTAAAAATCAAGTTTTATTTAATGTTGAATATAACTACGATGTTGAAACAGTTAATGTATCTGTAATTATATGAAACCATGACCCTCTTATTTTTACAATAATGGTTATACAGAAAAGTATTGTAATAGATTATGACAGTTGTTACTTACCAATTAGAAAAAGTATTAAATAGTTAATTGTTAGTTGATTTGCTACAATTATATTTCTTCAAACCTATGAATATTGTATTAAGATTATTTATAGATACTGTCAATTGTAATGGCCAAGTATTACCTTAATTTTTTCGTTAACATCATCACCATATTTTATACATATAATTATTTATAATAACCTACGCACATATTATAAAATACGTGAATACTTATGTTTTTGTAAAAGCACTGATGCTAAATTTATATTGTTTACAAATTTAATAGAATATTTTTTAATTAATATAAAAAATACTGAAAGAAATACCTAACAATTTTCACCATCGCGTGCCGATTGACTGACTAAAGAAGACTACGGTCGCAGAATAAACTTGCCGCCAACTTACGACATTCAGTTACTTTCGCTTTTAGTCGGTTTCTCCATACTCTGAGCAATGCAAACATGTGTTTGTGAAACGGCTTCAATTCACTTCGATCGTATTCGAATTTATTAAAATGTTATTGTTCTGAATAATTTCAGAAAAATTGTAATGTTTTCAGATAATATAAAATTCACATTTTAATTTCATAATTATAGCTAATTGATAACAAAAAATAATCAAGAAGAATTCTTTTTACCGATACAACCGTATAATCAATTAAATGGCTGACGGTAATTTATATAAATGAGACGTTAAATATTTTGATTATACATATCTGCAATTAACGCTTAAGTCATTCGTATATCAATCGGATTATATATAAATATATATATATATATATATAT
>JAITYT010000072.1:33635-44819 GCA_025433975.1 Liostenogaster flavolineata
CGTTTCTTCGGATACGACGACGCTCGGCGCATCGATTCTTTCCTTTTTTCTTCCTGATTCCGCGCAGGCATCTAAATATAGAAGAGGATAAAAGAGAAAGATCCCGATGGGTCGTGTTTGCACAACAGGATAGGTACCGATTTTTCATGCCGAGGCGTTCCGGGTATCGTTGATTGGATAGCATTCGATCCTTGCTTCGTAGGACAATGCTCGTTTTTCCGGTCGTTTTCATCGTTGTCGTCTGATGTCGCCTCGTTGGCCCTACGGAATTATCGCGATTTCAAAAATTGAGGTTAGGAAGTGTCGAAGACCGATTCTCCGATTGCACGTCGAACGGCGGAAATTCGGTGGTGTTACGTTCGAATCTAGCGTAAAAATGGACGGGAACTTTTTCGACTAGCCGAATCGATACGAGGAAAAATTAATTTTATTAAAAAAAAATTAGAGAGTATTAGGAAAAGTTAATTCAAACGAAGTAAGTAAGGGAAAGTAAGTTCGTATTTGAGCGTGTCGACATTTGTTTAATACCAATCGGTCGATCGCGCACGCCGAAGATACTCAAGATATTGCGCGAAAGATTATTGATATCGAACTAAATAGAAATGTACTGTAAAATAATTCGATTTGACCGACCCTGATGGAATCTTCTCAGGAAACAAGTTTGAGAAACGCCGCGTAATTTGGTGACAGTTTTCGTTCAGAGTTTTGAATTGTTATAAAATTAAACATATCGATACCGCTGATTTAAAAATCTAATTTATTTAATTTAATTTATACGAGCATTTTCTGGATTAGTGGACGAGATATCTCGTCTTCGGTAAAAGGGAAAATTTTGACGAAAAAATGCGACGTTACTTTCGGTCCCGCTGACAGTTATACAAATTATTTATTTTTACGTATTATTATTATACGAATTTATTAAATACGTTAAAATAATTTATTAAAATTATTTTATCAACCAAGCGCGTCGTCAAAATTTGAAGTAGGAAGAAACGTCCATTTTGCATTCGATTGGGGGAAAAGCGATGAATTCGACTCGATCTTCTCGAAACTTCGCGCGAAGTATTCGCGCCATCGTTGCGCTTTATCCTTAACGTTCCTTCCAAGACGCAGCTTTTGCACGCTCGATCGAGTTTCAACGATGGACCTCGCGAATACCTTCGTAATTTCTCGCGATTATTTTTTCGAACGCCTGATCACGAGAGCGCTCGGAAGGCGCGTGCGATTGGCGTCAGCTGATCGAGACGCGCTTTAATTCTTTCGCCATTATCGCATGCCCCTTGAATTCCTCCGATAATTTCTCTTTTTGCAGACCGCCAAGTTGAGGTGGTAACGACAGCGATTTATCGACAATTACCGCGCATGCGCGCGCGCAAACTTTTTTCTCTTAATCGTTCCACAGCGCGCGCGTCGCGTTTTTCTTATCGATTCGGCTGGACCTCGAAATTGTCAGTGAATTTTTGCTTTCGAAATGCAATTTTAAAAGCAACGATTTTCAACGCCGCTTTTGGTTTACGTTAATACGCGGCTGTTCGGTGCCACAGCGTTCGGAATAATGGAAAAGACCGTGAAAATGCTGATATCGTTCGGAGTTCGTTGTTGAAGGTACAGTCGTTTCGGTCTTGATGGTGGAATATATTTCGAGGGATTGGAGTTTCAGAAAATTTTCCGACCAAAATTTGTCGGTGTCGTTCCATATAGAGAAACACGTGAAATATCGAACGACATCGACTCCATTAAAATCGATCGATCTTACTCGGATATTTTTACAAGAAGGAGTCGCAAGTTCGATCGGAGAGCTTTTAATAATAAAAAGCGCATTCGGTAGAACTCGAAGTCCGCGAAAGAATAAAACGGTTTTTCCTACGCAA
Source organism: Liostenogaster flavolineata (assembly GCA_025433975.1). Lineage (NCBI taxonomy): Eukaryota > Metazoa > Arthropoda > Insecta > Hymenoptera > Vespidae > Liostenogaster > Liostenogaster flavolineata. The sequence continues at coordinate 35,507 of JAITYT010000072.1, forward strand.
CTTTCGTAATTCTCTTGAAGTTTACGACAACATAATCGTGCGAACGTTTCAAATAAATCACACACGCATTCGCTCAAACTCAAATACACGAGCGAATCTGCTTCTAACCTCGACGTTCGTACCAAAAAAAAACCATCAGAAATTTAAGAAAGAAAAAATCTAAGGAAAGAGTCACGAGGTACCTCGGAATGCTACGAGTTCGATCGGAGTGCTTTCAATAATAAAGAGCGCATCTTTTGGAAGCCGAAGCCCGCGGAAGGATATAGAAGCTCCTCCAACGGCACTTTCGTAATTTTGTTGAAGTACGCGGCGACGTAATCGCGGCTAATGCGGGTAACGGAGCTTAAGTCGAGCGCGAACGCGTAACCACGGTGCGACGTTTACGCACGGACTCCGCCGCATAAGAAATGCAAACTGGCATTTTCACGAGAGCCACGCCATCCTGCCAAACGAGCCGCATTTAATCCCGGGCTCATTTGATTTTAGATGAACTCTTACCCGATGAATTCCTCCGAGAGAAACTTCATTTCGTTCTACCTGTTACCAACACCATACTTTCGTAACGCGATTCCTTTCCTTTCCTTTCCTTTCCTTTCCTTTCCTCTTTGCCTTTCCTAGCTTCTTTCGCGCATCTTTACCTTCCTCTTTATCATTTCTCCATCCTTTCGCGCCTCTTTTCCTTCCTCTTTGCCTTTCCTAGCTCCTTCGGAGCCTCTTTTTTTCTCTTTGTTCTTTTTAACTCGTTCCGAGCCTCTTTTCCTTCCTCTTTGCCTTTCTTAGCACATTCCGCGGCTCATTTATTTCCTCTTAGCCTTTCTTAGCTTTCTCCGAGCCTTTTTTTCCTCTTTGCCTTTCCTAGCTCCTTCGGAGCCTCTTTTTTTGTCTTTGTTTTTTTTAACTCGGTCCGAGCCTCTTTTCCTTCCTCTTTGCCTTTCTTAGGTCTGCCAGCGTCTGTTTTCTTCCTCTTTGCCTTTTCTCGCTCCTTCCAGGCCTTTACCAAGCCGAAGAACTCGCGAAAACGACCCTTCCTCCGTCCTTCGTTCGTGTACGCACGAACGCGAGGATAACATCTATGCGTTTAAACGCGCTTGCGTTTAAAGCGGGATCTTACCCTCTTGCCCATGCAATTTCGTTACTATGAACTTCGTTCCAACGAAATTTTTTTCCACGGTTGGACGATGGTTCGTTCGCACTCGTACGATAACGACGAGTCGTTTCAGGTATTGCGATATTTTCTTTCGACCCGCCGAACCAAAATCAAATCAACCAAAAGGGAAACTGCAGTTGCCTAAATACCTGTCAACGTAACAGCTACTGCGATTCGGCGGAGGAAAAATAGGGAAAACGATTTATAACAACTTGCGCCAACAATTAATCTACGTAAGCGCGTGTCTAATTCGTCCAAAGCAGTTCGCAGTGAGGATGAATTTAAATTATTTTTACAGAAACTTCGATGCAGAATGTGCGCATTTAACTCGTATAATCTGCATTATTAGAACAAAAAGTAACGTCGTATTCGTGCATATCAACACTAATTTAATACGGATCGGTCGACTGCCAAATTGTGCAAGATATTAATGAAATGATAATTATCAGGTCGTCGAGGATGAAATTTATAAAAAATACACACAACTACTGCAAATTTCATCCTTGACGACCTAATAGACAATAAAGGGTAGTCACGTCATCGTTTTAAAATAAATTTATATTATAAAATTATTTGTCATTATTGTGACGGAAAAATACGTCGTTACTTTCCCCATAATAAAACTTGAACATTGCAGTTCGATCTAATCTAATCTAATCTAATTGAAATTAATTCGAGAGACGCAGCGATCGACGTTGACGGTCGCGTCGTTTCACTTAAACCGCTTAAACGTTGATAAAGATTAAAACGAAATCAGTGCAAGCACGTCTCTCGCAGTGTTCAACTTTCTCTTAATTCTCAGCGACGTCAAATCGCGTAAGCGCCGAGCTGCAACCAGAAAAGGCGAGGCAACGAACCAGTCCACCCCCCCCGCGATAAATCATCGGCCAGGGAAATAGCTCGCGCAGGAAGGTAAGCGATCGCATCCGGACTGCTGGCAGGCACGCGTTTCGTGGAAACGGTCGCTCGTTTCCGCAAACGAGCCGTAAACGTCCGCGAGACACGCTGCCGTATGATCAACGCCTCGTTACCTCGATCGTTATGCGCGGCTCGGTCCATCGCTGATATTTCTTTCGCACTGCGCCAAATTACGGCGGACGCTGCCTTCCTCGCTTCGTCGACAGGTATATACCTTCCAACCAACGGATAAACCCGCTCCTGGCGGACGCGCCATTCGATCCGTGCCCTCGCCCATTTCCTTCTTCTTTCCGGTCTCCTTGTTATTATCTTTCTTCTGTATTCTTCATTTTTCAATCTGACGCTGACGATAATTCTTCTAGCTTGCTTCCAATGCGATGGAAACGACGGCGATGACGATAATTTAATCGTGTTATTGATTTATCGTGACTTTTTGTTAGAGATTTTTTGGAGACTTTGCGTTTAAACGATTCTAAACGCGTGAGTCTAGAATTTTTCTTCTTTTCTTCATTTTTTCAATTTAATACTGGCGATCATTTTCCTAGCTTGTTTCTATCGCGATGCAAACGACGGCGGTGACGATAATTGAATCGTGTTATTGATTTATCGTGACTTTCTGTTAGAGATTTTTTGGAGACTTTGCGTTTAAACGATTTTAAACGCGAGTCTAGAATTTTTCTTCTTTTTTTCATTTTTTCAATTTAACACTGGCAATCATTCTCTTAGCTTGTTTTGAACACGGTAGAAACGACGGTGGTGACGTTATTTGAATCGCGCTACGAATGGATCGTGATATCGTGTTAGAGATGCGAGTTTAGATGATTATTGACGCGTGAGTCTGGAATTGTTCTTCTTTTTTTTCATTTTTTCAATTTAATTCAATTTTTAAATAATTCAATTTAATTTTAAACACGTGGATCAAGAATTTTCCTTGTTCCTACTGTTCTTTTTTCAATTTTTTAAGGATATTTTAGCTTGCTTCTAACGCGATGAAAACAACAGTAATAACGATGATTGAATCGTGTTATAATGAATCGTGACTTTGTGTTAAAGACAAGAGTTCAGATGATTTTACACGCCTGAGTCTAGAATTTGTCTTGTTATCTTTTTTTTCATTTTTTCAATTTAATACTGGCAATTATTCTTCCAGCTTGCTTCTAACGCGATGGAAATGCGATGGAATGGAAAAACGATGACAATGATGACGATGATGCCTTCTAGTATTTCGAAAAATTTGTTCGAGAAATTCCTAATTAAAAATTACTAATCACAATTGATTATTATTGTTGTTTTTATTAATATTATCGTTCTTATCATTGTTATCAATATTCAGAAAAAGGTCTAAATTGTCTTTAATGCGATAGAATGCGTACGGTCGCGCGGATCGTACCCTAGAATCTCTCGACGATTTGTCGTACGGACGCGTTGTTCCCGTGTAAAAAGCATCGAACGTCAGCTCGTTATTCGAGCGAGAATTTCCAGACTTTCTCTCCGTAATTGTGGAAAAAAGCGAAGCGCGTGATACGTGGAGCGCGCATCGCGGATGCAACCGCGTCCCTTGGAATCTCGATGGTACGCAAAGTAAACGGCGGAACGGCGGAAAGGCGCGGGGATATCGTTCGCCTTTCTTCGTTCGTCGCGCGCGCCGCGGCGAGCGCGTAAATCGGCCAAAATGCAACGAGGAGAAATAACCGGGAAGAAATATCGACGAGAGCGAGAACTTTATCATTGCTATTTCGAATCGTAAATAGTGCGCGCACTATTTTTATGCCGGTCGCGTTGAAGCGCTCCTGCGGGCCTTCGCAGGCATCTCGCAACCACCACCAGTCGGACGCGGTTCGTACGATGCGCTAAAAATTGAATTTATTGCGTTGCTCGATGGAAAGGCTGTCGAGGTGTCGATAGACCTGAAAGCGCACTTCGATAATGAACAAAATGTACGCATTGTATTGGGTTGTCCGAAAGTTCATTTCGTTTCGTATGTTTTTTTTTATTTTTTAATATCGTTTTTATGAAAAACTGTTGCAAAAAGGGAATTTACCTTCTAAACAACATAATAAATAGGGAAACGGGAAAACTCGTTCACGATGGAGCCTTGAATCGTACGAAAATTCTAAACGAAACTTCTAAATCGGTCGTTCAACCTGATGTATCCCTCGTAGTGTCGATTATCCCATCGATTATATTTTTTTTCTAATTTTATAAAGGAAAGATTGCGATTAGATCCGTTTGTACCACCGGTGGTACATATGAGAAGCGGTCCTGCGATCGAAGATTTCAACTTGTTCCTGTTTACACGGCTATTTCGTGAAGAATTTAATCTTCGATCTTCCTCGGCATCGTAGCGTGTTCCACAAATATGCGCGCTTCGATTTCCTTAGTTAGACCCTCTTACTTAAATTCGTGACAGCTAGAGCGTGATTTATCCCTCGGTCCAACTGCTAGACCCTCTTGCTTTGACTTAGCAGTTGTTTCGTTTCCTGGATGCGATGATCCCTCTCCTCTCTCTCTCTCTTTCCTTCTCTTTGTCTGTCTCTCTCTAGATTTGTAACGAAACCAGAGCTAGTCGAAGGAACTCTCCATTAAATCCGTCGATCTAACCGCGACAATATTTAGATCGTCGGCGTTGAACGCAGATTCGTGTCGTCCAATTGGGTTCTTACAATTTTTCGGCAGCCTAATTTCGTTGGAATTCCAAACAGAATTCTCGCCTTCGTAATTCATCGAACGACGAAAATATTTCTTCAAAAATGACGCGCGGAAGCTCGTTAATATCTCGATATATCAGGGAAATGGAATTCTTAAACCCGAACCGCGACGCAAGATTTTACGAACTGTCCTAAACAGTGGTAGCTGCGGCATCAGCAACGGTCCATTAATCTTCAATGGTCTGTAGGTAACAAACCCTCCGCGTCTCTCTGCCGCCATTCTCTAGCATCAAAAGCCACGAGAAACTCGTGCCCTTCGTCGTAATTCCATTCTTTAGCATCAAAATCCCCGGCAGACTTGCGACCTTCTTCCTAATTCGATCGTCAGGCATCCAAGGGGACAAAACGGCCTGGCACCTTCCTCCACGTTTTCGAACCAACCTTGCTGCGGCTGATAAATCGATCGAAGGATTTCTAAAAATGGTCAATCTAAGAAAATATACTTTTAACTCTAATTTCATCGTCTAGCCTCCAAAAGCCACAATAAGTTAACACCATCTCTCTAATTCAATTCTCTAGCATCCGAAACTCACAACGAGTTAGCACCATTTTCCTTAATACAATTCGCTAGCATCCAGGAGCCACGACAAGTTAGCACTATTCTCCCCAATTCAATTCTCTAGCATCCAGGAGCTATAACAATTTACCAAATTCAATTCTCCAGCACCCAGTTGCCACGGCAGGTCCTGAACCTTCCTCCACGTATGAAAACGAACTCTGCTGTGACAGACTAACCGATCAATCCCTCTCAAAACTTGCGAGTCCAAGAAAACCTACTTCGACCTTTCGAGTCTCGTCTCCAAAATTTCACTCTCTAGCTTCCAAAAGCCACTACGAACTCACGCCACTCAACTTAACTTTATTCTTCAGCACCCAAAAGCCCCGGCAGGCTTGCGTCCTTCTCCCAAATTTAATTCACCAGCTACCAGTAGCCAGGACTGGTCTTTCATCAAAGACCAAAATCCGCGCCAACTCGAAACGAATCCTACCGCAAAAGGGACAGACCGCGAGCTAGCGTCTCCAGAAAAGAAGCGCGATTCCAACGTCGCTCCGTTGTTCAGTCGCAAGAGGCGAGTTTAGTCACGAACTCCGTCGCGCGCTTCGATGACTCAGAGACACTCGTCGGGCATTCCGCTCGCGCTTTGAGCCGCTGTCCGCGATCTTTACGAGTGGCAATCGCCGACGTGACGTACGGTTATACCGAGAAACGATTGCCAGCGACGATGGAAACAAGCGCGTACGTGACCAGCTCGAGACCAACGGGGGTATAATTATACCGCGTAATTTACGTACGCGTTCGCGAGCAACGTGACGTGCTCGCACCACCGACCGCCGTGTGGAAGGGCTTTTCTTTCGAAGTGGGGGGAAATCTGAGTGTCTCCGAGCTCTGGAGATGACGAGGAGGGGGAAGGAACGAAAGGACGAAGGAAGAGGAGCCTTCATTATGCTCCGAGAGCGAATTAAAATCCAAACGCGGTGTAAAACGATTCGATTCGATGTAATGTAACGAATCTAGCCAATCCGTTGGAGATTCTACTCCAAATTGTCTGTGGTACGAAGTTGGTGATTATTTCGGAAATTTTTTAATCGGGATTTCGTCCTTGTCGATGCTGCACAAGATGGGAATTAATGGTGTAAATGTGGAGAAAGTCCAGAACTGTAAATTGTCTGTGAGACGAAGTTGATGATTATTTCGGGGATTTTTTTAATCGGGATTTCATCCTTGTCGATGTTGCACAAGATGAAAACTGCAAACGTTAATGTGGAGAAAGTCCAGAACTACAAATTGTCGGTGAGACGAAGTTGATGATTGCCTCAAATGTAATTGCTAACAATTGTAAAAATTGAACGAACATCGTCGACGAGTTCTAAATATTACAGCTAATCGAAGAAAGACCATCGAGACGATAAACGATTCTACGAACATATTATTTTTTAACAATATTTTATACAATGTTTTTTTAATAATATTTAACAATATTTCTGACGTTTATATCGATTGTATTAACAATATAAATATAATATATAAATAAATATTAATAAATCAATGTTATAAATTTTATATTTATTAATATTTATTAAAATTATATTTTAGAACAATGAGAAAACTTTCGTGGCGAACGCGTGACAGGCGCGGTGGTCGACGTGTTAAAAGAAATCCGCAAGCATTTTCTTGAGATCCGGAAAAGCGTTTGCCTGCGTAGCGACGTCGTGAAGGCGCAGTCGCGTGATAAGGGTGATCTCGTAAGTTCGGTCAACGAGACGCGTCATAAACGGGCGCACGCACCGTGGGAGCGTATTTACGACGATGCTTGGAGAATGACCGCGATCCATTTTTCTTTTTTTTTTCTTTGTTTTTTTTTCGAAGTTTGCGTCGAGTCGAGGTATCGAGGACCACCCAAGTGCGACTGCGAAATTAAATGCAGCTCCGAAGTTAAATTACCAGAAGAGAGGTGCTCTCGCCTTCGCAACGTGAGCAAACGACTTAATGACTCGGATCGTCTACGTCGTGGGTTTGGATTAAATCCGGGTAAAATGACGAACGACGAGTTCGCTCTGCAAATTCTATGTCAGTGATCGTTGTACGACGATCTTGGGTGATTCGATTTTTTGTTTGGTCCTTCCTCGTCGTTTCATAATTACTGGAGCTAAGGATACCTCTCTACCTGTTCTCGTGCTTCATTTTGTCCGTTAATGCATAACGAGTATTTTTTTTTTGGTTCTTTATAGTTACACCAAATCGAAGGATCCGACGATCGTTTTTTAGCGATCTTCGTCAAACGAGAAAAAAATACGTACATTGTGTCTGCTCTCTGATTGGAAATAGATCAATCGAGAGATTTGACGTCTAATCGTTCTATAAAACTCCCAAATGATTCGATTTTTAATTTCGTATCTCGTTTTCATTTACAGTTTTCTAATCGTTAAACGATTAGATCTTCGTCAAACGAGAAATACATACATTATGTCTTCGTCTTCCCTCTGATTGAAAATTGATCACCCAAAAAATTTGCCATCTAATCGTTCGACAAAAATTAGGAATAATTCGATTTTTAATTATGTGTTTCAAAAAAACGTTACTCCATAGTCGAGAAAACTGACGATCGCCTTCTGAAGAACGCATACGTTGCGTCACCTCCCCGCTTTCAAACAGATTACCCAAGATTTGACTTCCGACCATTGCAAAAATACCCCAAATAATTCGACAATTAATCAACCTCTCGACTTCGTTTATAATTTCCCGATCGTTACTCTTCCAACGAGAATCTCACACACGCGCATATCGTTTCAAACCCTCTCATTTTATAATCGATACTCCCTCTTATTAATCGGCCATCTTGTTAAATCGACCGCGTGACGTGAAAGACGCCAATGACCCGCGTTTTCCGCGCAAAATCACGGAAAAAAGAAGGTCTCTCGTGCACGTGTCGCAACGTAAAGATCCGCAAGCGCTATAAAAGTGAAAGTGCGTCCGTTGCCACGATCATCCTCGAACGTCGCTTTTATTTAGCGCGCTACCGCGTCGCATTAGCTATTCGAGGCGCGTAACGATTGCTTAAAAACGCCGATATACGACGAAGTTTCGAGGATAACGATCCTCCTTCCTTCCTTCCTTCCATCCTTCTGCTTCTTCTTCTCCGTCCACGGCGTGTCCGCTTTGTGTCCGCTCCCGTACGTCGCCGTAAAAATGCAAAATTAAGGGCGGACGTAGTCGAACGTCTCGAGACGCGTCGATGCGACGTCGCGTTTATACGAATTCACCAGCTCGACTTCTTAAATTCGCCGATTTACGAGACCACGCGTCACGATTCGCGTTTTCCCGGGCGACGATCGTAGTCTTCCTCCCGCCGCTTCCTCTTTTTTTCTATCGTCCGGGGGCCAAAGAAACGACGTACGCCCCTGTAAAAATGCTAATTTATGCCGGACGAGGCTAATGGCGGGAAAAGAGCTCTCTCGGATTTTTAACCGGTTAACTGTGATCGACGAGTATGCTCGTCATGGAAAAATGGCAGGATTTTCTGTCATGACGAGTATACTCGTCATGCGTAAAAAGTAGCGACCATTGGCTATTTAAATTGTAATTTTTGTGAAAAACAAAACGTATTCTCAAATTTCAAGATATTTAGAATATTTTGAGACCAGGCCGGAATGAAACAAACAAATAAAAAATATAAAAAATTTGAAGCGAACTCGTGCATCCCCGTACTCATCGGTGATAACATTTTTTAGATGTAGCGTAAAAGGGGCTTTTTTAGCTAATTTAATTTAAATTTAATAATAAATATTATAATATATATATATATTGTTTATATAATATAGATAATATATTATATAAATAATAAATACGTATTTCATTTTTCTTGCGTTCTTCGTTTAATATGTACGTAACGTATGTTTATGTTAACTAAATAAATAAATATTAGTAATAAAATTGGCAATAGTTGATAAAAATAAACCCATCTTTTCGATCCAATATTTTAACAGCGACACTTACTCCGTGATCGACGAGTATACTCGTCATGGCTCGATTTTCACGACA
>JAITYT010000072.1:48381-59300 GCA_025433975.1 Liostenogaster flavolineata
ATTCGACACGAATATCATTCTACACAGACTTTCTCCGGACACAAATATTTTTCCACGCGAAAATCATTCCACGCAAATTTTCTTTCGACACGAATATCGTTCCATACGGATATCGTCGTACATGGTTATCGTTCGGCACAGAATCGGGAGCTCGACGAAGCTAAACAACGACCGTTACGCGGAACGTTTGCACGCGTAGTGGCACTCGCTTGATTTATTCCGGAGCCACGTGGAGGACCGACGAGCATCATACTCGCGGACCACCAAACTGGAGACGATTAAAAAGGCAACCACGTTGCCGACAACGCCGACAGGAAAAGAAGGGAAAAAGGGGGCGGTTCTTCTTCGAGAACGATAAATCGTACGGCGATAATAATTTTATACGAGTCGCGAGAAAAAGTGACCGAACGAGCTTTCGGCATTCGTAAAGAGCAACGACAACGACCACGACAACACGGTCGCGTCGATAAAGTACGACACGAGCAAGAAACCCCGTGCGAATTCCTATCTGCCTCTACGTGATGATTCTCCTTGCCCTCCTCCTACTCCTCCTCCTCGCGGTTGATGATGCGAGGAACATTCTTCTCTCATCGATCCATGTCGCACGCTGCTCCATTACGAGGATTCTAGGTCTCCTGGTCGATTAACATTTCGTGTAAGACGTCGTTCCTTTTTTTTTTTATTTAATACGATCCAGTATTGCTGTTTAGTAACGAATTAATTACAATTTATTTAATCGTAATTTATAGTATAAAATGGTAATTATATTAATTATTGTTGGAAGGAGTAACGGAATTTTCCGGTGACGGTGTAAGGCGTCTTTCTCTTTATTTCCAGTTATTCATAGTAAACGGTAGTCGCCGTCGTTAGAAGCGCGCAACGTTTCCGATTTCCATCGCGTTTATTCTCGCTTCAACAATTATAATTTAGTAATTTGTTTCAGTACGACGTCGACGTATAAAATATTGTTGTCCGTCTAATAAGAGATCAGATTCGATGAGAAAATATTATCCGAGATCGTTTCCTTCGTCTTCTTTCAAATATAGAATCTAATAAATAGATAGAAATTAATAGAAAATAATATTTTACGCAAATAATTCAATCCGAATTTGCAATCGTTCTTTTAACATTTAATCGTTGAAATATCGTTCAACCGAAAAATCGGAGGTACGGAGTAATTAATTTAGGGAAGATTAGGCTACCGTTTGATTTTATTAGTCCAACTAAGCCAGAGCTGGAGAAGTTCGGAAAGCGAGGAGGCGATAAAAGAAGGAGCGACGGCGAAACTCTGGTGAACGAAGGATTTTCGAGAGATCGATCACGGGACTGCCGAGAAAAATTACGAGGTGGAGACGGGGTGAAGGAGGACGGGAGGGAGCCTCGAGAAGACGCGTTACGACGCCCGCGATTTCAAGGCCGCGCTTACGACCGCGATAAATTATCCGTGGCGGCACAATGAGAGTCGGCAGAGAAATTGATTAAAATGGAGAATTAAATTGAACGACGCCGGCCGCTTACATTAACCCGGAAATGGGGAGGGGGGAACCACTCGATGGTCGGTGGATGATCTGCGAAGATTTTCTCCGTCCGAAAAGGGAGAATGTAATTTATGATACCGCTCGAACGTCTCTTTGTCGTCGTCGTTATCGTCGTCGTTGTCATCGTCGTTCACGCTCCAGCCACTCGTCGTCCATTTATCAAAATAACGCGCGAAAGTGAGCGATTATAATTAAAAAAAAAAATGGTCGAAAAATCCATCCCCTCTTCTTTCGACGCGCGTAAATTATTAGATTGGTGCGTACGAAATGTCGGATATTTAGATGAATATATCTATAAAGTCTACCGGAAAGTAATCAAAACTTCTTGGATTAAAAAATTTTTTTTTATTATATTTTAAAGTTCTTTTAAGAAGGGAATCGAACGACTGCCTTCGCACTGGCGAAAAGTGTTAGAAAATGATGGAAATTATTTCGTTGATTAGCGTTTAAGGTTTCTTTAATAAATAAATGCAAAAAAGAATTTTTATTTCTTTTCGATCAATCTAGCATATAAACTCGTCCTTTCGCATGCGCCAACCTAATAAATCAGCTTTTCCAGGCGTCTTAGCGAAGTTCGAAAGAAAAATATTCCGAAGCTGAGAGCAACGCGAAACTTCGAAGTTTTCCGAAATTAATTAAAGTCCCAAAGAAGACTCCGAATTCCGATGGTTTTTCTTTTTCTACCTCGGTTTATCGTATTTTTCGTAAAGGTGAGACGAGAAAATCCGAAGTGCCGATCGACATTTTCTCGGATCGATCGTCTTCACGGCGCATTTTCGCGACGGAAAAATCCAAGATGGCGCCCTCGACACGCGCATCGACCGTCCCGAGAGTGAAGAACGCGCTTTGGACGTTCGACGATCAACGAAGATTAGAAATTCAAGCGATCTGAAGGGAAGGAAACGCACCCACGTCGCGCATCGAGGAGAGGTTAAGAAGAAAAGGGAAGAACGGGACGAAATTAACGCGGAGGCGTCGAGGAAAGATCGACATTATGCCACGCTCGTTGACGCAGGGATCAAGAGGCGGCGACGAGGGTGGCGGCGGAGGGGGAGGGGGCGGAGAGGAGGAGCAGGGAGCGAGCGGAAGTACGAGAACGCTCGAAGAGGGCACGTAGCGCGTTCGAAAAGGACGATTTTCCGTGATTTATCCAAACGACAAGGCGGAAAAGAGAGGAAAGAGGAAGAGAACGCGTGGCGTGTTGAAAAAGGAAGAAAACGCTTCGCTATAAATCCGATAAACGAAAGACTGGGTTGAGAAAGAAGTAAAGGAGCGAGTGGAAGGAGACGAGTTTTTTCAATAAATTCGACGGGTCACGAAGCAGAAAAGGATAAGAGCAAGGACGAGGAGGAAGGATACTTCGATCGCGCCTTCGAAAGAGACGATTTATTTCGATGGACTCGAGGAAAGTGTAATCGAAAGAAAAGGAAATAGGAAGAAGAGAAAGAGAGAAGAATAAGAGCAAGGAACAAGGACGAGGAAAAAGGACGATCGCGCTCGAAAGGGACGATTTTTTCGATAAATTCGATAAAAGTGTAATAAAAGAAAAAGAATATTGGAAGAAGAGAAGAAGAGAAGCGAGCAAAGACGAGGAAGAAGGACGATAACGCAGGAAAAAAGAAGAGTTGCGCTCGTTCGTTTTCGATAACCTCGACAAACGCGTAAGCAAAAAAAAAAGAAAAGTAAAAAAGAGCGGGGGAAGAGGTTTGTGTGATGTCGATATCGAGGGCGCGATCCTGGCCCCTCTTGGACACGGATGGAAAGCGCGATCAGACGCCGATCGACGCCCCCTCCGGCGCGGTCGGCGTCGGCGCCTCCGCGAAGGCCGCGAAAAAAGCCACGGGCAATTCCAACTGCGACAGGAAGAATCCTCGAGCCGTCGACAAGCCGGAGAACAACGGCAGCACGCAGGTGCAAGCCAGACGCCTGCTTTGCCGTCACTATTATCCGGAAGGTGGCTGGGGATGGGTGGTCACCGTGGTTGGAACTCTCGTGCACCTACTCGGACCTGGACTGCAGCTCTCCGTACCTGCCACCCTGACCAGGCCTGCCACCGTCAAGTTCTACCATCATCCGCTGTACACCGCAGGTACGAGGAGTTTTAGGATTTTTCTATTTTTCTTTCTCCTTGGTCTTCCGAATTTTTGTCCAATTAGAAATTAGGACGCGAAGATGCCTTCGAGAAGAACGCAAGGATTTTTGGCAGATTTTTTGGATCAAGATGGATTTTTGTAATTTTTTCTACAGGCTTAGGATCGTATTTTCTTCTTTTATATCGCTCTGTCGAATTTTTAAGTATTATTCTTTTTTGTTAGTGTTTAGAATTTTTGTATAATTAGAAATTAGGATATTTTTAGGGGATTGTTTGGACCAAGATGGATTCTTGCGATTTTTTTTACAGACTGCATCGCATTTTATCCTTTTGTATCGCTCTATCGAATTTATAAATATTTTCTCTTTGTTAGCCTTTGGAATTTTCGAATAATTAGAAATTAAGATATGAAAATGTTCGTTCGAGAAGAACGAAAGTATTTTTAGAAGATTGATTTTCACAATTTATTTATATCGAACGTGCAAACGCGTAAGACAGGATTTCGACGAAGTGTGGAAGTTTAAAACATTTTTCACGATCGTCGATACATCGTATTACGCTACAATAAAAAAGTTGCAATTCTTTTACACCGAAATGTTACTCACGATTTTCGCAGTAACTTATATAAGCATGAGTTATGTTATTACGTCGACGAATGCGCAGTATAAATTCCGAACATTTCATGAACATGAAATTTTCTCGTAAAAGCTTAGCATGGAGTTTTATCAGAAAATGTCTGCTAATTTAAACGTATCTCGTACGGGTTCGAGCGGTACGTAATTACTACCGATACGTAGGAGAATTTCAGAGATTCTTCGCTTCATCACGGAACTTCGAACAGCGAACTCGCTTACGACGATTCCATGGCAAATTTTGTTTTTAAATTTATTTATTATTTTATTATTTATATTATATCTTTTATTATATATAAAATAAATAATTATATATATTATATAATTAATTTTTTTTTCTTCAAAAAAAAAGAAAAAATTTTCTTCAAAATCGGCACGAACTTTCCGGACAACCCAATATAGAAAGCAATCGTCTCGAATTTTTACCGAAAGAGGCTCGATTTTAAAAGGGTCATCCTTAAGTCAAGGTCGAGACAATCGAATCCGTAGTCTGCCTCTCGTGGACAAGTGAGAACGAGAGACGCAGAGACACGCGAGCGCGACGAAGACGAAAACAGTGCCGAGAGAAAGGCGTCGCAGCGCATAGACTTCCTATTCAGGTTCGCGATTATTTCCTATTCGGGTAATTGGCGAAGCCGCTCCGCTTCGAGCTGCGATCGAGGACGAAGTTGGTGCACGCCGGTGCCGGTAAACGCGCGATAAAGCGACGCCGTCGCCGGAACAGCGATTCTCTCGTCTGTGGCTGCTCTGAGATTAGAAACGGTATCCAGGGGCGAGAGAGAGAGAGAGAGAGAGCCGGAAATTGCCCATGGAAGCGCGAGGATTATCCGGTCGGAGCTTCGTGAACGTAATCGCGCGGTTCTTCCTTCGATTTTGACTGTGCGACACGATGTCGATCGAACGCTCGTACGTTCAGCGTAAAGATTATCGAAGATTTCTTTTTGTTTAATTAATTTTTTTTTATTAAATTAACAGATTATTATAAAATTAGAATTATTGGAATTATTTTATTCTTTAGGGCGTACATATACGCTCTTCGTGTGGGAACGACTGAATTTCGGAATTGCGTCGAGCGAATTTTCGATGTTAATTTGCGCAGATCAAATTTGCTATCTACATAATAACATTTAGAAGATTAATTTATTCACAATGTAACACAAATATCTGATTTGAAAAAAAAATCACAGTGATTAACAGTGGTGTAAGGCATAAGACACTGGACTAATGAATCAAAGGTTCGGTGTTCGATCCCCGCCACGCGGTTTTTTTCTGCGGCCGGAAGAGAATAATTTCTTCCGCAGAAGACCCGCGAATAATCTTTTAATTACTACGATATCTAAAAACATGAATGAAGTAACGTAAAAAAAGTATCCTAATGAATTCAGTATGAGAAATTAGTAATTCGAATAAAGTAGCCATTATTAAATTGAGTTGGTCAATGAATTCAGAAGGGAGAATGAATTAGTAAGAAACTTCTGCAATTGTGAGAAGATAAATTACTATGAAGGCTTTCATTGACTGGTACGGTATCGAGGAATGGAGAAATTAAAGGAAAAGAGTCAAGTAATTGCACGTAATATCCCATTAATGCGGAACAAGGTTAATGCTGCAATTCAAAAATACAAAAAAAAATTAAATTAACCGTGTAATGATATTTATACTAGCCAACCTCGAATTTGGAATTTGAGAATGTGTCCCAAAAATGGTACGTTGGCGGATAAAATGGGTTAAGGAAATTTTGGAGTCTTTATAAAGGCGAATTCAACGAAGGAATGAAGAAATAAAAGAGGAACATCAAAGCGATTCCTACGTAATAAAATCCGGCAACTCGAACAATGGTGAAAGGCGGCACGTCGTCAACATTAAATACACGGAACGATCGTATAAACGGAACGACCATTATCCCCTAAGTCGGCACGGTGTATCGAATCGAATAACTCGAATCGTAAAACTCGAGTGTTAAAATTCGTGTAAATAGTTGACGATAAGTGACGCGGCAATAATCTGCTTTGTACAGATACGCCTGGACGCTATGACATTGGCGATGAGATTTCTATCCTTCGTCGTATTCACCGAATATCGTGGTGCGATAGAAAGATCGTAAACCGTATTTATTGGCAATAGGAGAAACAGTAAAACGGTATAATGGGGAACGAAACTACGATCCGCCGTAACGTATTGTACGATTTCCCTCAAAAAGACGAGGATGTTGCTTTTAAATGGACTCTTGACTCTCGACAGCTCGTTAATTCTGTAACAAAATTTTGCTTAGAGTGCAGATTATGGTAGCGAAAGCAAGCCGTATTAGGAGTCACAAACGAATGAACGTGCTTACGTTCGATTGGTCGAATAAACATGTCGAAATTAAAGTGGCGATTGTACCACGCGTTTCACGATCGAATCAAAGGCGAACTACGATTCTACGGCCTGGAAGATTGAAAGCGTAACGCGATATCGATGGCCCTTGTGTACCCACCATTGTTATTTCCGTACATTCATGACGAAGGCACTCGAGAAGGAGCTGGAGAAAATCTGAAAACCCGTCGGTCGTTCGTAGACGTGAAAGGATCGCGAGATTTGTAGTCCCTATCGTAATACCGATTCAAACTGAACGCGGATTCATTCGTCTCGTAATCCATCATGCGTCATCCCGCAAATATTTTCCATATTTCCTTTTAGCGCATTGATACGAAATACTTCAATGTTCTCCTTTATCATTTGCCTAAGAATAACTTCTCGAGAATTAATCGCATTTAAGACCTGTCAAAAATTCCAAAACATTTATCAACTCGATCGGTGATTAGTGGTTTTACTATATAGCCGCATCGCTAGAAATTTTCTAATTTCAATCCAACGCAACTCGTATTCTCGTGTTAAGACTCGTTTCTCGGTCTCACGAATCGACGACATAACCGCCACTTCGAATTCACCCTCTACCATCCGAATAGAAAGTTTCTCGCGACTCGTTCGATTTTCCTTCTTCTCTCGACTCTCTCCCCTGTTCTCACGAGACCCGATAAAATTAGGCTTAAGAGGGGTTTCCGCCACTTTTTGCACTTCCGTGTTCGCGTTCTTCCTCCCACGAATGGCGTTCGTGCGTTAAGAAAGGCGGAATTCGAATCGTCGATACTTTCTCCCACGGAATTTGAATGAAATCAGAAAGAAAAATGAGAAGCGATAAACGCGCTCGATTCGTAAGAATACCTTTGACGATAGAGCGTCCATTGACGCGTGAATTTCTTTGGTAGTCTGAAAGGCAAATTTATTCTTCATCGAGCGTGATTGGTTTGAAAAATTGTCGAGTAACGTTCATTCGTTCGTAGCACATTTTTTGAGCGCCGACCGCGTGGAAGCGACATCCGTCGAACCGAAAGACGTTCTTGCGGTCGGTACGGATGGGAATCACTTTTTAGACGCCCTTTCGATTCAGTTACCGACCAATAGTACGTCCACGTCATTGACAACAGAATTTAATTCGATGCGATTTAAATTGCAGAGATTTCCCAATTTCCCTGTCATAACGTCGTTCTTCCGAAATTCTATTATTTTCTAGACGAAATACCGTTGTCTCCGTAGTTTGTACAACTTAGATTATAGACACTGTCGATATAAAGAATATGTTTACGCTTGATAAATATTTTTTGAAATTTGAAAAATTTTCAGAAATCCATCGTTCCATTTCTAGATCTTCGATACCTCGATTACTCGATTGTGGAGTGTCGAAGATGCGAAAAGACTCTCGAGTAACTAGCGACATCTGTCGATTTGAGTTCACAGTAATTCGTACTCTTGCAAACTTGTAAGAAACTTTTAAACCTCGCTTCTTCCTCCTCCTTCTCTTAAACGACTATCGATTCCATGTTTCACGAAAGATAATCATCGCATCGAACCATTCCATACATTTTCAGTACCTATTCGTATAAACACGAATATTATTTTTATCTATCGAATCCCTTCCGATTATGCGAAAAGAAGAAACTCGTCGTGGAAATGGCGTCGCATCGAATTTACGAAAGCAGACGAAGTGGTTCGGAAAGCGATCGTCTCGAATCAACGGCCACCCTACCGAATGACACGATTATTATGCAAATGAACATCGAGACAATGCGTCGGGTCGGTATACGAGGCCGAGACCGGCACGAGTCTCGGTTAATCTCCCGTTCGAAAGAATTTATTTCATCGTCATTCCTGGCAAGGACAACGTTTCCTCCCTCGTCCAAGGATAAAAATATTCTCACGTGCTCCTCCCTTCCGTAAATAAACGGGACCTCCCTGATACTCTAGGCCAGGCATGGCCAACTGTTTTTGCCCCTGGGCCAGATCGGGGGAAAAAATGTTTTCACGGACGGAATTTTATTATGAAGTTTGTTTGTGAATAATTGCAAGTAAATCGATTCAACAAATTACCATAATAATTATTTTGTTAATATCCGCTTCTATACTTGTAGTAGTTGTTTTTAACACAGCCTCCAAATTTAAATCACTCGATCTTGACCTTGTTGTACTTTCATTTCGATTCAGTAAAGAAAAGATTTGTTCGCGAATATAAGTTGAGCTAAAGATTACTAAATACGTCTTGGCAAGATTTTTTAAATTTCCATATTTTTCATTATTCGGTTGCTTATAAAAATTGCGCGAATCATCTTGCTCTTCTCGATATTTCTCGCGTAATAATTCATCGCATTGTAAATCAATTGTTTCCAAGTGTATAGCAACGGGAACGTCATCAACTTTTATAGAAAATTCATTTCGGATAATAAACAAATCGTTCGCGGGCCACGTAAATTCATTACGCTGCTCTAGGCAAACGTGGCCTCGCCAACGACTCGTTACGTCGTTACAACGTTGTAAATAACTTTTAACGTCATCGTCTTCGAATAACTAGGACAAATAAAGGGAAAGAAGAAGAAGAAGTAAGCGAGGGCTTTTTTTTATTCTTTCCATCGTTATCGAAGGAAGGAAGGAACGTCGTCGAGAGTAAAAGCGACGACAAATCGCGGACGAGAGACGCTCGAATGCTCGCGTCGCTTCTCTTACCTCGAAATGAAGGATAATCGCGCATTTATTCGCCTTAACGCGTGCACCGTCTGTCGTAACAGGCTCGCATCGACATCGATTCCGTGGAAACGATTTAGCCAACCGACGATCGTCGATACATTGCCGACCAAACGTCCATCGAAGGAAGGGCCAGCAGGCGTTAGAATGGAGAGGTTTCTCTCTCTCTTTTCGGAATAAAATCTTGAATAACGCGTCCCAGGAAAGAACTCGGTTCTCCCTAGGATGGAGCGAGCACCATGCGTTGTCTATCCAAAGCGGAATCGATCGAAAGCGACGTTTCGTGCATCCGTAGGAGAAACTCGAGCGATTCGGAAGCCGATCGGAAGCGTCGGACGACTGCGTTCCGTCGAGAAACGAATTTCGAAAGCTCCAGGCATCTTTTTTCATTCGTCTTTCGTCGTATGATGGCCTTTCGCAATGATCTTTTTGTTCGTTTATCTCGAACTTGGAGGAACTTCAAAAATATTGAAAACAATAATTGAACTAGAAAGATACTAGTATTGGGTTGTCCGGAAAGTTCGTGCCGATTTTCGTTTTTTTTTAAATTTATTTATAATTTTATTTATATTATACTTTTTATTATATGTATAAAATAAATAATTATATATATATTATATAATTAATTTTTTCCTTCAAAAAAAAGGAAACAATTTTTCTTCAAAATCGGCACGAACTTTCCGGACAATCCAATACCTTTCCGATACGTTAATTAGTATTACCAATTAATATGATATAATATAATACATTGATTCTATATTTTATAATTGTTATATATGATTATGTTATATAATTATGTATTGATAATTAATTATATAATTAATTATATAATGAAATATAGAATTAGTCCATTCTACAGTCTAGTCTATATAAAATATAGAAAGAGTCAATGTTGAAATTTTCAATGGAATTATTTGACGGAACTTTCCAGTAGACGTAAGATATTTCTAGGCATAAACAATTTCGCGTAATCGTTGATAAGTCGGCATTGAAAATAAACGACTCGCTTCACGAGGATCTTCCACGAAGTAGTCGCGACGAACCAAATCGAAGCTTCTCCACGAAGGTCGATGGCAACGAAATAGGAAAGGAGGTAGGAAATGTAAGTAGAAACAGCGCGAAAGTTTCTTTCGGCTCGTGAATGCTCGATTCAATTATCTCGGCGCGTTTCAGGACGATCGAGGCGGGAGTCGTTAGATCGTGGAAAGCAATGGACACGACTTCGATGCGAGACCAGCGCGACAACCTTGCGCTAGCCATTTTCCGGCAATAATCGTCGAGTTCTTCCACGGATAACGAGTTTCGCTCGTCTGAGGGACTTAGGTTGGTCGAGGGAAGTCTCGTCTTGGTCGGAGTTTACCGAAATTCCGGAGATCATCGAAATTTTCGATAAGACTCGACCTTCGCTTCGACTCGTCCTGCTCGGTTTATTAAAACGCGAAAATCCATGAAATTTGATCGAACTGATCGAATTTATCAAATTAACTAAATTGCTCGAATTTGTCGAATTAATTGAATTGTTTGAATTAATCGTGTGGCGGTTGCTTAAATGCCCGACAACAATCGCATCTAATACCCAAGTCTGTGGTAGACTTGGGAGGT
>JAITYT010000072.1:62591-77921 GCA_025433975.1 Liostenogaster flavolineata
AATAATTAAAATTGAGAAGTGGAATCTTTCACAATCTATGATTTTTCAACATTTATGATGGTAACTGTTGCAATTTAAAAATTAAAATATTTATAATCAATGACTTTTCAGCGTTGACACTCGCATCCGTTGCAATTGAGAAATTTTGATAAATCGAAAGCGATCGAAATTAATTATTACGTCGCACTCATTTTTCTTTTATATTCTCTATATTCATTTTCCAGGCGACCGTTTGCTTCGACGAGTAATAAGAACAATAGCGACAAAAATTTTTATTTTTAGATTTAGTATTAGATTCGAACGTTCGTTTTTAATTTGCCGCTTCACAGAAGAATATCCCATTTATTCCCGTGAAAATACTTTCGCAATTCCTGGAAAGTAGAAACGACAGAATGTAGGATTCACCGATTATGCGCGGTTATCAAAGAATTTGGAAAGCAGGAACTTATGCAAAAATGCTAGAAGGTTCCTTCGTTGACGTAGATCGTCCGATAAACACGGAACTCATTTCCCATTCGTTTACGTGAAATTAAGTCACAACGATAAATCTCGAAACGATCTAAATTAAGCGTCTTTAAAACTTTTTACCGTGTGTTCCAAATTATTTTCGGCAATCACAACGATCCAAAAATCCATCACTCGAGCAAGAGTTTCATCATTTCTATGTCTTGTTCAACGAACTATACGTTTTTATATTCCCACGATATGTTTTTTGGTTATAAAATTCTTTAATACTTTTTCCACGGTTTTTCAACGACTCCGCATTTTTGCGAGGAGCATTAAAAAGCCGAACCTTTTTAGTAGGCCAAAACGAGTCGTTCGATCGATAGAACTTAACGTGCTGAATGTCTCCATTCGAAAAACGCGTCGTTCGAAGTCGTGTAAACGCGAACTTGATCGTGAAAAGGGAGGAAACGAACGAAATTCATTCATTCGTGAAGTGACCCGATCTTTAAACAAAGCAACATTTTAATCTTTCGAAATTATTCTCGTCCTCGTTCGTTAGTAATTATTCTTTTAAAAATAAAACCGATACGAGTTTTAACTCCGACAGGATCTTAAAGTCGATCACGATTATTTATTAATCAATTTCGATGACGAAAGCGATCGGTTATTTTATTAAAAAGTCACATTGGACCACGAGCGATCAATGGCTTACCATAAATCAAGCTATAAATATCCCGCGAAATAAATCCAGTAGCTACGTGGCATCGCTTCGGACGGAACTAATCCGATTATCGCAAAGATGGAAGCCGGATTGGCTGACTGTCGCGATTCTAAGAGGACGCTTAGCGTAAGAATACCTTGACAAGACATTTACCGATCAAGACCGTCGATAATCGTCTTTGGATTATCTCCGATACCAGCGATGCTCGTGTGCACTGCGTTCTTATATCGAAAATTCTTCTCTCGTCTTATCGATAAATTTCTGCGAAGATCGGATGTAAATTGCCTTTGCATTCCTTCGATCTATTATCACGGGAGATCTGTTCCAATTTCTTTCGATTTTTATAAGATAAAAATAAACGAGAAAAAGGCCCGTTGTGAGAAAAAAAGAAGATAAGAAAAAAAAGACGTAAATTACATTTAATTTATAGATATATTTATAAATAATTAGTGATCGTAATTTATATTTATATTACAATTGTAAATAATTACAAATATAAGTATAAATATAAATATTTATACAATCGTATTCTACTTTTTATTTTATAACGAAAGAAATAATAGAATACAGTTCGAGCGATCGGTTCTCCACGGGCTTCTCCTACGAATCGCGTAGGTACGCGACAAGCAGGAGAGCGGAAGCGTGCCCGCAGTCGCAGAACCGCGGTATCTTCGCACGAGCACGAAACTCCGGTCTCCAGGCGGAATAACCCGGCAGTTTGCGAGCCGAGTTTGCCGCGATCGGTCGTCCCTTCCTCGCGACACCATGGAGAGAGAAGGGAAGCGGTTCTCCTCCCGCGATCGTCGCTTTAGATCGAATCGATACGCTTGATACGAAGTCGATCGTCTTTTGTGATTTTTGTGCGTTTCTTTCTCCCTCTTCGTTCCGCTTCTCGTCTTTCTTTATCTCGGAGAATTTAGACAAAGTTATTGTCTAAATAGAAGGAAGTTATTGTCCTTTCACAAAAACCTGAAAAATTAGACCAAACCGAAAGGAAGAAATTCATTGAAAACATTTTTTGTCGATTTTTGACACTTTTCGCGGGAAATCGTCGCCTTTTCATAAAATTTTGCCAGTAAGAAAGAATTGCAAAAACGAGAAGAAATCGGGGAAAACAAATTGAAAAAAAAAAGTTCGTCGATTTTACATCAATTTTTACGGCTTTTTTTTGTAAAATTTATATCCTTCCGTTCTCTCCTTCGTGTTTAAAAAAACAAAGAAGCAAAAAATATCGTGGTGAATCGAGAGACGTCCTACGAATTTTTGATGGAGTGCCCGTGACGTCACTCGAGCCCGAGGATCGACGGAAGTATGAAGGAGGATCGAGCGCGACGCGATCGTCGCTTCGACGTGATCAGGTCGTTCGAGACGAATCGACGACGTCGTTTGTGTCTTCCTGGCGGCGCGATAGCGCGACAGTGACGATAGCTCGAACGAGGGGAAAGTTCGAACGTGGTTCGCGCGTGCACGTAGCCGGTCGATCGCTGGGATCGACGTGGTGACGCGAATCGCTTCCTCGAAAGGAGATGGAAGAGACGGAGGAAGGCGAAAAGCGACGACGAAGACGTCGACGACGACGACGAGGTGCAGAAGAAGAAGAAGAAGGAGGAGGAGGAGGAGAAGGAGGAGGAGAAGGAAGAGGAGGTCGTCATTCCAATCGAGACTTTTTGAGAAACGAGGGATAGTCGACGAAAAGAATTCAAGAGACAAAAAAGGATAAGAAGATAGATATTTATCGGACGAGAAACTTGCGACTCAAACAAGGCTCAAAAGCTCAAAAGCTTTTTGATTGCTCGGGACGCTTCTTCGAGCGATGCGAGGTCCAACGAAGTTTTAGAGAAGCAACGTCAAAAGACAAGAAGAAATATTTGTTGTGAGCCATCGGGCTCAAACGAGGAACTCACGACTCAAACTAAGCTCAAAACGCATCTTTGATCGAAGAAGGATCCTGATCGGAACTTTACGTTTGGATCATATTAGGGCGACAAGGTGGCGCAGGAGAAGGGGAAGAACAACGTTGATCCAACAGAGCTTTTGAGAAGCGAAGAGTAGACGACGGAAAAGAAGACATCGAAATTTAAGATAAGAGGAAATACTTGTTGAGCCACCGGGCTCAAAGGAGGATCTTACGACTTTGAGAAGGCTCGAAACGCGTCTTTGAATGAGGAATGATCCTGTGATCGGAACTTTACGGTTGATTCATATTTGGACGGACATTTTGGAGGTGGTGGGGGAGGAGAAGAGGAACAACGTCGATCCGACAGAGGTTTTGAGAAGCGAGGAGTGGACAACGAAAAAGAGGATATCAAAAAATTAAGATAAAAGGGAATACGTTTTGAGCTATAAGGCTGAAACGAGGATCTTGCGGCTCAAAGAAGGCTCAAAAAGCGTCTTTGAGTGAAACGAGATCTTGATCGAAGCTTCGCAGTTGGATCATATTAAGACGACGACAAGGTGGTTCGTTACTCGTAACGCATCATCGAGCAACATCGTAGTGGAGAATAAGACAAATATTTCCAAAAAAGGAGATTAAATTGAGGGAGAAAATGGCAGCGTCTCATGTCGATCTCAAAACAGCTGCGTCCGATCATCGTGGATCGTCGAACGATCTTAATCGATCGATGATGCCTCGAACGTCCACCTCGAACATCGCCGGGGAAATGCGCGTCCTTCCCGCCAATGACGTCACCAAGAGCAACGACGAGGAGGACAAAGAATCAACGACGCCACCCTCGAGACCTAAAGTTCTTTCGGCCTCCGCGCGTCGTCAGGACGAAAAAGGACGATCGGAAGACAAGAAACTCGAGAAAGAGGAAAACTCGTCGACGAGTCCAAAGAAATTCGCAGAACCTCGACGTCAAAATCAAGATGGCGAAACGATAAAAACCGAGAGAGAAATGGAGGAAAATCGGTCACCCTCTTCGTCTTCCTCCTCGTCCTCGTCATCGACGAGGTCGAAAAACCGCGTCGTTTCGTGCCCGAAGATCGATGGCAATTCGCCCGAAATCCCGATGGACGTCACGCCGACTCGATCCTGGACGCAAACGATCAGAAACAAGAAGGTTGCGTCGCTAGATTCTTCGAGCGGAAGATCAGCATCGACGAGAAAATCGTGGCAACAGAGACGAGCTGCCGATGAGCCCGATATCACCGACCGGACCCCAAACATTAACAAGGGCACCACGATTATCGCGAACGCCATAGTCGAAAGAACGATCGATCGTACGCAATCGAACCATCGAAAGACCCAGAATTCGAGGAATCAGGCGAATCGGCTGGACGCGCTGGGAAAAGACGGAAAAAATCGAGGAACGTTTTCCTCCTCGTGGTCCTGTCAAAAATTGCCTTCTAAGCCAGTGGAGACGGTCAATGGACGGACTCACGACGAGATCGAGGAGCACGATGAGAAGATGGAGGAGAAGCGAGAAGTGACAAAAAAGCGGAAGAAGGACAAGGACCAAGGGCAAGAAATCGAGGAACCATCGAGATGTCAGAATTGCAACGAAACTCATTCCCCTTACGATCGTTACGCTTATCTTCGTGGATACGTGGGTTATCTCGAGCAGGAAAGGCGCATGATGCCTTCGCGCGACAATTACGATGACGACGACGACGACGACGAGACCGAAGAGGACAACGATGCTGGTGGAAGAAGCGCAAGAACTGAAAAAGTGGCGGTGGCAAGAGGAGGAGAGAGGAAGGAAGAGATCAGATCGACCGTGTATCGCAGCAGGTCGTTGCCCAGATTGTCGGTGCACGACAGCGGCGTCGGATGCAGTGGCAACGAGCAAGTGCAGCTTCCGGTCCACCCTGGACCCAAACAGCTGGTCGCTGATCTCCGGCAGCTCCTCACGCTCAAACAGCATTACTACCCCGAGGGAGGCTGGGGGTGGACCGTCCTGGTGGTCGGGATGCTGGTACAGGTGCTGTCGCACGGCACCCAGACGGCTGTTGGAGTTCTCGTGCAGCACGTCGAAGCTCGGTTCGACAGACGCGTCTACCTCGAGTCAGGTCAGTTCTTTCGAATCGGATCAGTTTTTTCGGATTAGGTCAGCTGTGTGGAGTCGGATCGGCTCATCGAGCTCATCGTGTTTGAAACGTCTTCGGAGCCTCGGCGATGTTCTAAGTGTGCTTTTGGGAGGACTGTCGACCTTCCGAATTTTGAGCGCTCAGAAACTGAACGCTTTGAAGAAATTGAATCGAAGTCTCTTCGAGGTATGCGGGCATCTACATTGAGCGTTTGGATGTCGATTCGAAGGGTTAAAATCGTTCGTGAAACGAAGGAACTTTTAATTAACCTTCCTATTAGGTCTACCTAAGTTCTATGGGTTTTTGAATTATAGAATGATAATATATTTTCAATACATTTGCCGAGCGATACAGTAGGGCTAAACGAAGCTATTTCGTAATCTCCAACGTTGTCAAAACAGGATTCAGCCGTATAGTCAATCGCCTTTACAATCTCGCCATCGATCAGAAATGGCCCAACGCAACTTTCCCATAGACCTAATGTACAGTTGGATAAAGTTCGTTTGACCCACGATCGACGATTCGATCGATTAGAATCGTTCGGGGATCCATCGATTGGTGCAAAACGCGAAAATATTGGACGCGTAAGAACGGAATCGCATCAACCTGTTGGAACACGATATTCTCGTAGGTCGAACGCTTCTATAAAAACTGACTTCTTACGTTTCTCCGCTCTCTCTCTCGATATTCAACGAGAATCAGTGGCAATCGCGGACGACCATGATTCGAACCACTTGGCACTGCTTCGTGAAATTGAATCGTTCCTGAACGAAATCCTCGAATCGCGATATTTATCAGACACCAATTACGATTCCGGATGGGATACTCGAACGGAATCTTCGAATCTCAGAGAATGACTGGAAGTCTCGTCGGTTCAGACCGGATCCGGCTTCGCTCGGATCGATATCGTCGTCACGAACGTCGAACCAGCCATCGAGATAAAGACGATAACTAACGACAATACGGCCTTCGGAGTAACGAGGGAATCACGCACACGACCGACACGAACGCGCCAGCCTCGAATCGTAATAAGGCCGGCAGCCGCGCTTGATTCGCGTCGATCTCTCGATTTACGTTATCGAAAGGATATTACCGCGACGGACGATCGAATATTCGAGCATCGATAGTCCGACTCTCGCTTCGAGGCACGTATGTAAACCGAGAAAGCGGTCGTCGACTTCGCCCACCGAATTCTGGCTAATTAATGGATCGATGCGCGATCGAAGAACGGACGGACGACGATCGGTCCGGATCTCTCATCTATACAAAAGTCCATCGTCCGAGCGAGTCCAGACGGATTTGATCGGTCGATCGGTGTACCGGAGTTTTCCAGTTTAACTCTCTAAAGGAAAATAGGTCTGTCCAATAGACCATAAATTTGGGATAGATTTTCACCCTTTGCCTCTATCGTTGGTACAGTTGACAGGGTGCGTCAACTGGATCGACTAGTTTAAGATTCGGATAACCAATCGAAAGAGAGATACAAATCTCAAAATACAAACGACTTTATCCGTTTGCTGTCCAACGTTTGACTCGACATCAGCTTTCTTTGCGGCATGTCTCCGCGACAAACATAACTGATCGATAAAGCTCCTTAACTCAATCAACTCTGATTTAAATACCCTATCTCTATGCACTGCACTCAGATTTATTATGGATGCCCAACTGGGCTGACCACTAGTCCGTACAAAAATATTCATAAAAAATAAACCGCTGAAGATTTTTTTCTCAAATTGTCATAATTAAAGGCCCGGTTACGAATGGACGTGAACGTCACGTCATTCGAGTTGATTGGATTAATTTAAATTTCATTTTACTTTTCACTTTATACGGCATGTAAATATATGAAAAGTCGATTGCCAGATCGACGATGAATTGATATATCTCAAAAAAATATAATAATTTGGACCGGACTACTGGGAATGAGAAAAATTAATTTAGACCGCAAAGTGTTAAAGGCCGATCGAGTGTTAAAGGTTCTCGATTTAGCCGCGATTTTTTTCACGCGATTTCGATCTACTCCGGACACCTAGTCGCCACCGATTTCGTCGCGGTCTTGCCATCAAAGAATTAATTACGGGGAGGCAAGGGGAAGATGGTTGGTGGACAGGGCCAAGAATCGACCAGAATCTGGCCGAGGGAACACCGAAAGCGCTAGAAAGACGCGAGGCGAAAAGTTCCGTGCGATAATAGCAGTGCCTCGCGCGAAATTAAAGCGTGTCAGCTGGTCTTGCAGTCGCCAAAAATCTCGAAACGTATATATTCTCCTCCTCTCTCTCTCTCTCGTCGTTTTGTTCCTTGTCTTTATCTCTTTTTCTCTTTCTTTCTCTTTTCGTTTTGTTCCTCGTCTTTCTCTCTCTCTCTCTCTCTGTTTTGGTTTTGTTCCTCGTCTTTATCTCTTTCTCTCTTTTCGTTTTATTCCTCGTCTGTATTTCTCTCTTTCTCTCTCTCTCATCCTTTGCACATCTTTTCACGTCGTTTCTTACCTTCGAGCGACCGCTTAACCGCAGCCTCTCCACGTCCGGTCGCGCTAGCCCCCGCGATTCCGCGTTCAGCACGATCTGGCGCGGCGCCAGTTGATCCGCGAGAATCGCCCTGCCTTCCCGCGCCTCCTTCGCATCTGCTCTTAATAAACGGTAATTCCAATGAAATTCATTAGCGCGCGAAACTTCCTACTTGCCGCTCGTAAACTTCGACCCGCCGCAGATCGACCGAGCTCGTCCGACTGCGTCCTGTTAACTCGTCGCCTCCTATTTCGTACAATCGCGCGTATTTATTTCGCGGCGACTTCTTTCGAGAGAAATCGATTCCATCGATCGAAGCGAATCGAACGGACGGTGCGATTTTGACACTTAATCGGCAAGATCGATCGACCTTAGGCTCGCGAATGATCGCTCGAGAAAACAAGAATTTTGTTGACTTATACGAATCTGTTATTTCAATTCTATTAATTTCATTCTATTTTTTTTTTTTTTCGTTCGAGATCGACGATAGGAGTTAAGAAGGATTGTTGAATCGACACTAAGGCTCGCGAATGATCGCGCGAGGAAAAGAGAATCTGTTACTTCAATTCTACTAATTTTATTCTATTTTTTATTTATTTATTTTATTTATTCTGTTAATTTTTCGATCAACTTCTTGCTCGATTTTAAAAGACGTTCGAGATCGACGATAGGAATTAGGACGGACTGTCAAATCGACACTATTTCGACGATTCTTGCAGGACCGAGAAATAAGTTAATCGGCGTTTGCTCAACTTCGGTTTGATTTCTTGCGTTTACTTGCGATAGACGCGTTACGATTGTCGCTTGAGTTTATAGCGAATTATCGGAACTGTCCGAAACGAGATAACAATCGGCGACAAAGACAAGGAGAATGTATTCGTTGGACAAAAATCGATAGACCGATGAAGAAGGAATCGATTTCGAAGTGGTTTTGGAAAGACAATTAACCGAACGTTACCCCAAACTCCTGGATGATTAAAATCCAAAAAGTGCGAATTTCGCCTGTCGACAAAGACATTTCCACGAAGAGAAAAGGATTTTCAAATTATCCATGAAAAAAAATGGCGGAAATATTGGGAAAAGTCACGAAAGGAAAGAGAGCTTATTAAAAAATGCGAAGAAATCGTCAGGACAGATTTTGAGTTCGTATCGAACGAATTTAAGTCGTTTCGTTGTCGTTGCCGTCGTAATCGGTAACATTTCTTGGATTCATTGGCACAAACAGCGATAAAACTTGTAAATATCGCCGTGTACCGTTTTTAGTCCACAGTCGTGTCGTGGCACTTCTCCAATTTTTTTTCTCTCCGTCGGCCAAATCACGACTCGTTTCGTCGCGCGTTATTCTTTACGATTTCAAACACTTTCTCCTCGAATCTTCTTTTCCTTAGAAAAGTCATTGTAGTCAGAGTATTTAACGATTTTAGAGATCACAGGTGACTTGTTGCACTTATCCGGACCTGCTGAATTGCCCACGTGCGTGCAAACGATCAAATTCTCCTGTCTTTTTTTTAAATCGAGAATCGGGACGAGTTTCCAGGTTTTCGACGCGCTCTACCGGCGCGTTCCAGATATCTTTCGAAATGGAAAGGCGTAAACGTTACCGCGATATTGCGACCGAGGGTTAAATTCGATCGTGTAAGTGGTGCAGTCGAGGAAAGAGCGACCGTGACACGCGGTTAGACGTCGAGAAAATCTCGAGGTACGGAAGAATCTTACGAAAAGAAAAAGAACCGACGACCAAGTTTCTCTCTCTCTCTTTCTCTCTCCCTAAAACAAAAAAAAAACAACAAAAAGACGAAGAAGAGAAAGACAGTTTATATCGAGAAAATTTCGAACTATGGAAAAATCTTACAACAGGAAAGAGGGCAAACGAAAGTTCGTGCCGATTGAGGAAAAATGTTTTGTTTGAAGATTTATTTTTTTTTTTAAGAAAAAAATTAATTATATAATATATATATATATAATTATTTATTTTATATATTTGTAATAAAATATATGATACAAAATATCATATAAATAATAAAATAATTAATAAATTTAAAAAAAACTGAAAATCGAAACGAACTTTCCGGACAACCCAATATGTCTCTCTCTCACTTTTTAAAACAAAGGAACAATCGAAAGACAGAGACAAATGCGTACCGTGAAAACTTCGAGCTACGAAAAAATCTTTCGAGCGGAAAGAGAGCAGACTATCGTGAATCTCTCTCTCTCCCTCTCTTTCTGTTTCACTGTCTTACGTCCCTTCGGGAACGAAAGGAAAACGAACGATCGTCACGGCTAATAAAATCGACGATGTCGATACAACGTTTACAACGAGAGAGGAGCCACCAATCTCTTCGAGAAAGGAAAGATAAAGTTGGAACGTTTCGTGGAATCGCTAGAAGAAATTGTTAAGCGATTCGTGTGATCGCCCAGGCGTTGAAAGGACAAGGCGACGACGTCGTTCGAGGCTCATCCCATAAAAAATCGT
Source organism: Liostenogaster flavolineata (assembly GCA_025433975.1). NCBI lineage: Eukaryota > Metazoa > Arthropoda > Insecta > Hymenoptera > Vespidae > Liostenogaster > Liostenogaster flavolineata. The sequence goes on from JAITYT010000072.1 coordinate 72,766, forward strand.
GAAAACTCGAGGGATATTCCGAATTTTCAGGATCATTCGAAAGTAACGCGAGAAGAAAGTAATAAGGAACGAGAAAGTTCGCGGATATCTTTGATAGATCGTTCGAACGATCGTCTCTCGTTCCTCTTTTCCTCTCTCGTCTCCAACATCCTCTTATCCGACTCGTAAGAAGAAATTTTTCCTGGTTTGATTGGTCCGTTCGCAAAAGATTCTTTTCCACGGAACAACACGGAGTAAAAGTGTCGTTATCGTCGAACGATTGGTAGACGTGTACGAACTCGAAAGATGTCGTTCGATAGCTTCGAACTATAGCGGCGATTTCGTAATCCCGTTGCCAATGAGCGATAAAAAATTCTTTCATTTTTGTCGATCGTCTCGTGAAAAAATTTTCTCCATCGATTGGGCAACGACAGTCGCATCCTAAAACATTTAAGACGCGTTACTTCGATAAAATCTGATTTTATTCTATTCAATCGTGCATCCATACAATACTATTTAATTATATTAAGTATTTAAAAGATTTTTCATTTTTTTTTCAACAGACATGTAAAATATTTTGTAAGATATTTAAGACGCGTTACTTCGATAAAATCTAATTAAATTCTATTCAATCGTACTATTCAATTATATATTAAGTATTCATAAGATTTTTCATCTTTTTTTTCAACAGACGTGTCAAATATTTTTCTTCGATCGAAAGTCGCATCCTAAGATATTTAAGACGCGTTACTTCGATAAAATCTAATTAAATTCTAATCAATCGTACATTCGCACAATCCTATTAAATTATATATTAAGTATTCATAAGATTTTTCATCTTTTTTTCAACGGACGAGTCAAATATTTTTCTTCGATCGAAAGTCGCATCATACATTTAACCTAAGACAAATAAATATTACTTGGTATCGATAAAATAGCGAATATCGCTCGATCCCTATCTCGTTTGCACGGACGAACGAACGCCTTGAGGGAATCGTTTGTCTTGCGGACGCGAGCGTCATCGTTCCTAAACAATGCCTCGATTCGATCTACGTCGAACGCGCATAGAAGCCGTGACAAGTGACAGCTCGATGTGTAACAGAAATGACGATAAGATCGCACGGCCACGCCGAAAGGGAAGATTAATGACGAGAAAGTAGGGAAAGCGAACATCGGTACCGCACGATCGCTATTGGACCAAGTTTTCATGCGATTGCGTCACCCGGTATATTCATCGATACGATGACACGTCGCGTGATCAATGACCAAGGAGATTTTGACACGGGTGTCGAGAATTGCGTTCTCCTTCCTTCCTTCCTTCCTTTCGCTCTGATTTCGATCAAAGCGACGAGATCTAGAGGATCCAATGAATCTCATGGGAGTGACAATAGCAGTGCAAAGAAAATTTCGTTCCTCGTACGAACGATTTTTCAACGAGTTATACTCTGTGTGTGTGTGTGAGAGTGTTCGTATGTGATGATGCGAAATATTCTTCGCAAAATGACGATTGGACTTTGAACGACTTCATTTTTTTAATTGAAATATTTTCAAGAGGAAAATCTCGCTTCGTTCGGAAAGTCTCCGCCGATCTTGAATTGCTCTCATCGACTATTGCCATTTTTTATCAATATTTTATATATTTGTCGATATTTAAATTTATTAATTTATCAGATTAACCGAAAATCTGGTTGTAGAAAACAGTCGAGGTTTTTCGTTGGCCAAGTAATTTCATGGGTATTAATAAGGTACCTAATTCAACCTAGACCAAATATTCTGACAATGCACTACACAATTTTTTAATGTCGATGAAAATTATAGAACAACGAAAATGTTGTTATTTCGTACAACAGCGCGGAAGTTACCGCGACCTCGTAGGTACGACCGACTTTAAAGACCGAGAAAAAGTCAAGGTCGAACCTTGCGTGGACGAAATTCACCCTCGAATATTCCGAATTTTCATTTTTCTTCTTTTTTTTCGAAGAAAGTGGCGATGGAGAAGAGCGATTTCGTTGCGTCGAAGCGACTCCAAAGCAAGGAGGAAAAAGTTCGGGGTCTTCTAGTAGCGAGCTGACGTCACCAAAGCGGTTCTACGTCGGATCGTTGATCCCGATCCCGTTTTCGTTCTCGAGAGCAGACTAGGTACAAGACCGAGAAAGCGTTCCTCATCGTGCGTTTCGCGCACGTACGTACGTAGGCAGGCTACGACGAAGACCGGTAGAGATCGAGAGCGAGCGCGTTCGCGTAGGAACACTTAAAAGAGGTCGTAAGAATTTAGGAAGATTGCTTTCGTAGATCGCAAGCACGCCTGAGAAATAAATCGACGATGACGGATGGACTTTCGGAAGATTGGGTCGATGGAAAAATTATGGGAAATACTCGAGATTCGATTTAATTCGTAATACGATTTTAATCGATCGATGTATCTACCGAAAAATGCTCTCCGTTTTTTAATTAAAGAAAATAATACATTTTCGGTGCGTTAATTAATATTTAGTTTAAATATATTTCTTACTTGTTTTAATTAATTAATTAATTAATTACATTTCGGCTAAATACTTATTTTTCATTTTTATTAATTAAGTTTAATCGATTAGTAAATATACTTTAAATAATTTACTATTGAGTATGTAAATTATTTTAATTAATATAATTTTGAAACATATAATAATTAATGATCGAAAGAGTCGACGTTGAAACTTGAGATGTTTAATGGAACTTTCCGGTAGACCTAATATTAATTTCTTTGTTACAACTTTTTATCTTTCCTAAGTTTATTTTCCTAACATTTTTCGATTTCTCCTATTCTTTTACCTGTTCGTGGCATTCGTTTTAGCTTACGATTGAATATGACGTTACATTATTGGAATGTTCCATTTGAATATTATGGTTCTACTATAATTGAACTAAGACCTTTTTCATCGAAATGCGCTCACCCATCTTTCGCCTCGGATTTTTGTAATTACTCACGAATATCGCGAGTACCAGGAAAGATCGCTGCCAATGGAAAATTGAATTTGGAGAATCGCACGCAAATAAGCAGATAAACTAGATCTCGTTCTTCGAAAGGACCGTCGAGGAAGAGTTCGCTCGCGTCCGTGCACCCACGAAACGCGCACGTGCACTTTGTGCTGATCCGTATGATCTCGATACGCTCGATGCACGCGTGTTCTTTATTCGAATCTGTACGAGCATAAAGAAGAACTTCTAAAGTATCGCCAAACGTCGATATTTATACGCAATGCATTTCTCGCCGCGAAGAAAGCGCGCGTTCGTCTTACGTTCGCAATTTTACTCGAGAACTTACGTATCCTACGCTGATCCTGTTCCAAGCGCAGCACGTCTTATTCGACGTTCCAAATGGATTCGTGCACTCGAATTCCATTTCAATCGAATTCTCGAGGCTCGATGGAAGATCGTAACGTTAGAAGGATTAATTTGAATTCGCCAAATGAATATAATTCGTTCGAGTGTATCGATTTAAAAAACGCAAAAATCGAAAAGCAAAGTGAAGCGAAATTGCACGATAATTTTTAAAATTCAAACAAGAAATTCGAAAATTATTATAATATAAATACGTCATCGTACGCAGATGTCTCTAAAGATTTTGCTGATCGAGACAAGACTGTTTATACGATTCTCTTTCTACAGTGATTTTAAAGTTTGCTAATTGATATATAATCGATAATTAACGATTTACCATCAACGACGCTCCGACTGTTAATTTCTCGAAACATCGAGAGCAGAACTCAAGGAAAGGAAAGAAGGCTGTTCGTGACCGGAAAAGACGGAACCGCGTGAAAAACTCGGCACGTAATGTCCAACCTATCGCATTATGCGTCGAGGGTGGACAAAGTCGAAAACGAACGAAGTCGGACTCCTCCGTTGACACGCGATTTTTAAAACGCGTCACCGCGAAACCGTAAAACTCGCGAAACTCTTTAAAAAATTTAAGGAAAAGAATATTTAAAAAAATGAAATTCGTGGGCAGGAGACAAAAAGCAGAGCTCCTTCGTATCATCGACGCGTTATTCTTCGAGAAAACTCGCCAATACTCTTGAAAAAAATAACAAGAATATAAAGAAAAGAGATCCACGTTCGCGAATTTCTCTAAAAAAAAATTTAAAAAAATAAGGGGAAAAAGTGAAGTTGGTGAGCAGGAGACAAAAAATCGGAGCTCGTCTACTTCATCAACGCCTGATTCTTCGATAAAATCAGCAAATACCTTTGAAAAAGATAAAAAGAATAGAAAGAAAAAGGATCCGCGTTCGCGAATTCCTCTAAAAAAAATTTAAAAATACAAAGGAAAAAAGGCGAAAATCGTATGTAGGAGACACAAAGTCAGAACTCGACTACTTCAACCACGCAATTCTTCGGTAAAAGCAGCGAATACCTTTGGAATAGACAAATAGAACGAATTGAAAGAGAAAAAAATCCAAATTCGCCAGCAATGGCAAAAAAAAATCAGAGCTCGTCGACGTCATCGATATTCTTCGAGATCGTTTCCCGATAAAATCGATAAAATTGGCGAATCCCTCCGGGAGAAAATAAAAAGAAGTCTAAGAGAAAAGAGAAGCGAGATCCGCGCGCGCGCGAGTGACGACGAAGAATCAGAGCGAGCGGAATGGAAAGATCGTCGGAGGCATCAAAGGAATCGGCGACGGCGCCTCGTCTCGCCACGTTCCAGCGCGACTTGGTCGCCCTCCCGTCGAAGAAGAATACGAACGCGAGGAAGATTTACGAGCGATTGCAAAGGACGCGGCGAGAGATCAAAATCCAGCTTCGAAGAAATACAGGAACGAAGCTTGTTCCCTTTTAAACGATCCCCCTTAGAAACGCGGCCCTTCGCCTCGGGCCACGCCGTCGTCGGTTTGATCTCCGGTCGGACGTACGCGAGCAGATGCGATTCCGATAAGGCGTGATGTATGCGTCGCCACCGAATGGCGCTCCGCGCGAAGACGAGAATCGAGAAATGACGAGGGCCTGCCGTGTCACGGAGGAATGCGAGAATGGAAAAGGGAGAGAAAATAGTAGTCGTGCGGTTGTATCTATATTTGCACGCGCCATTGAGAAATGACGAGAAACGGGCTAGAGCAGTTTCTAATTTCGTATGACGCGGAAGGTGAGGAGATTTGATCGATGAGATGGATTTGAGAGTAAAATAACAGTGTATGAAATTA
>JAITYT010000072.1:84490-94525 GCA_025433975.1 Liostenogaster flavolineata
TTGTTCATTCGCGAGTGCTCATTTTTCCCCTGTCATTCGTATCTGATTTTTCAAAAGAATACGATAAAGCTTGAACTCAAGCTTGAAGTATTATGAGAAAATATGAGCCAATAACCTTGTCATGCTTCCTCGCATTTATGTTTTTTGTTCTTCTTTGAGTTACGAGCAATTTTTTGACAACGGCCATACATTGTTCATTCGCGAGTGCTCATTGTTCCCTTGTCATTCGTACCTGATTTTTCAAAAGAATACGATAAAGCTTGAACTCAAACTTGAAGCATTATGAGAAAATATGAGCCAATAACCTTGTCATGCTTCCTCGCATTTATCTGATTTTGTTCTTCTTTGAGTTACGAGCAATTTTTTGACAGCGGCCATACATTGTTCATTCGCGAGTGCTCATTTTTCCCTTGTCATTCGTACCTGATTTTTCAAAAGAATACGATAAAGCTTGAACTCAAGCTTGAAGCATTATGAGAAAATATGAGCCAATAACCTTGTCGTGCTTCCTCGTATTTATGTTTTTTGTTCTTCTTTGAGTTACGAGCAACTTTTTGACAGCGGCCATACATTGTTCATTCGCGAGTGCTCATTTTTCTTCTTGTCATTCGTATCTGATTTTTCAGAAGAATTCAATGAAGCCTCAATTCGACTCATTTATGGAGAAAAAGTGAGAGAGAGAGAGAGAGAGAGAGAGAGAGAGAGAGAGAGAGAGAGATGACGAAAGAGAGGGAGAAGTTTCCTTCCAATCAAGAATTTTTTTCGCGCGAACTTTGAAAACTTCGCATTTCCTTCGAGAAAATCTCAGCACCAGCAAAACGAGAAATCGTGATACGACAGCCTTCTAGATCCTCTCCTCCTCCTCCTCCTCCACTTCTTTTTGCTCCAGGCTACGGACAACGGTATATTACGGTCACGAGTTTGCGCCGCCTCGAATCTAATTCCCCGGCTTAGCTCTGAGCCTCCGCGTACCGTGCCACGCCGCGAAATTGAATATAAACTTTTCTTTCGCGCAGGCACGCGCAAAAAAGTAACACGCGATAAACGCTTTCGCCACGCACCAAAGACGTTCGATCGCGCGCTCGTTATACTCGAGAACCGATTCGTACCGAGCTGACAGTTCGTTAGTGAAGTCATCTCGAGTGAAAAATGTGTCATGCCGGAATTGGACCTGTTTCGAGCTCGTGTTGGCCGACTATCGAATTTTTATTAACGTCCCGCGACACGATCTCCAGAGTTTAACGTCGAGTCAAGATCGATGAGACCGCTTTTAGGCGCGTTGTAATTGTAGGCCAGTGTTTGTATAACATCGAGGCGCACCATTGGGGAGAGTTTAAAAGACTTTTTTTTACGAAAGAGCTTCGAGGTAAATTCGATTGGAAGATTTTTGAATCGATCGAGAAACAAAAATTAATCCACGTATATAAATAATTAGAGGACGTCTCGTTTCTTGAAAGTCAATTTTTATATCAAAAACGTCTGTCGTTATCGTAAAAATTTATCTAAGCATCAAGTATAGATTTTTCGATCAGTTTAAAAAATTCCAATCAATTCATAGAAACCATTCGATATCAGACGCGAATAAAACATTTTATTTTTACGAGACAAAGGTAAAAATTAATCCACTTGTTTAGATAATAAGGAAACGTTTTATTTAACGAAAGTGAATTTCGAAATTAACAACATCTGTCGTCATCGTAAAAATTTATCTGTGCATTGAATATAGATTTTTCGATCAGTTTGAAAAATTCGAATCAATTCATAGAAACCATTTAATATCAGACGCGAATAAAACATCTTATTTTTACGAGACAAAAATAAAAATGAATCCACTTATTTAAATAATAAGAAGACATTTTACTTGACAAAAATCAATTTCGAAGTTAGAAACATCTGTCTTCGTCGTAAAAAGGTATCTATGCATTAAATATGAATTTTTCCATCGGTTTGAAAAATTCGAATTAATTCATACGAACCTTTCTACTTATATCGGGCGTAAATCGAACGCCATTACGATCCAACCGAACATCTATTTCATTTTCACGAGACAAGGGAACCTAAGTTTCGGCAGCGTCGCGCGCCGATATCGTTATATCGACGTTTTCGCGTTAATATCGCATGATATCGAGGATCACTTTTTGCTTCGCTTTTTCGATCGGCCTCGAAAGAACGGCGATATCTTTTGGGCGTCCCGCTGCGTTAAGACGGGGCCAAGGCCTACTTCGTCATCGAAAGACCCCCGAGCGACGCCTTCTGTCAAAGGCACCGTAACACCGCCCTTACAACGAGGAATAAAAACCCTTGGAAAAAGCCAGCCGGTGCCCAAGTGGAAGTAAAGATATTTGCGCGGACCGAACCAAATCCTAGAGATTTCTTCCCACCCGCGTCATTCATCAAAGACATCTTATCAACGCGATAGCTCGTCCGTGTCCTTTCGTGTCCCTCCCTCTGTTCCTCCCCCCCCCCTCCTCCGCGCTGCGATTTTCTTTCACTCTTGAACTTTTTTAGGCGGACAGATATTCCCTCGTTATTCCTACGAACAATTCTATTGGGTTGTTCGGAAAGTTCGTGCCGATTTTCGTTTTTTTTTTTAAATTTATTCATTATTTCATTATTTATATTAAATTTTTTATTATATATTTTATTATATATATATATATATATATAAAATAAAAAAAATTAAAAAAAGAATTAGCAGAGAGTTTAAAATATTTCCGTGCAATCGTCTGCCTTCTGACTTTCACCGGTGATTTAATGACTTAAAAAAATTAAAAAATGATTAATCTGACATTTCGATAAGTTACAGAATTAATTCCTCGTCAATTTACCGTGCTTACGTCGCGATAAGAGGAAAAATCGAAGAAAAAATCACCGTAAATTGGAAAACAATAATTCTTCGACAGCGAATACAACCGAGTCGCTTCGAAACCGTGTCCGAAACGTGCCGCGAGAGGATAAAGAAGCGCGTGGCGATCGACGAGGCACTCGAAGTGGTCGTTTCGAAACGACCGACTCCACTACGACGACGTTTCCATCCTTCGGCCGGTAATAACACGAGAACCGTTCCCTCGTTTTAGGAATAAAATCCTTTCCCGTAAGAACCGGTCGCCTCGAATCGGCGCGAAACAGAGGCATTCCAAATGGAATAACGAGGCTCCATCCATTGGGAATAAACGGCTAATTAAGGGCAAGAGATATTTTTCTAGGAAGTTTTTCGCCAGATCGGTCGAGCTGCCGGCGAGGGAGCGTAAAAGCGGTCGAACGCGCCGAGGAACTCGAAGTCAACCGATGATAAAGTCGAGGCAAGAGTCGAGCTTATCCGGATGAGATAACGCGACGAGTCGAAAGCAGGATGGACGATCTCTGCTTTATCGACGCCGCAAGTACCGCGAGTTACTTGACCTACGAACTTTCGCAAGAGCGAGTCGCGCCCTCGATAGTTTAGCTTTTGCTTCACGAAATTTCCTCAAAAGGCTCGAAGGATTTTCCTCGTGCAATGAGGAACAAATTTAACGATTTGATGCTTTGGTATTTTTTTCTTTTTTCTTTTCTTAAGAAATTTTGTGGAATTCGTAGGATTTTGTAAAACTGGCGTGGAATTTTTTACCTACGGTTATTCGATGTAGTATCGATCTATTCGACGTCTAAATGAGAATCGATGATAAAATATATTAGGTTGTTCGGAGAGTCATTACGTTTTTTCCTCGACATAAAAGAAAAACAAAAAAAAAAACATAAAAATCAACGTTTGTTCGCGAAAGGAACAGAAACGAAATGACTTTCCGAACAACCTAGCTGCAATAGATAAGCTGGGTAAAATCAGGGAAAAATTAGGAAAAAGTAGAAGCTCCAGTCTGCTAATTGTTGCCAGTTACGTCTGGACATCAAAAGGGTATCGTTTGTGCTCGAAACGTCAAGCGAAGAAATTGTCGTTGTCTTCGTTCGATCAAGAAATTGAGGAAACAATGAGAGACCTAGAGAAAAATATTTACCAAAACTCGACTCTAAAGCAAACAGCGCTTGACTAGTCGTCACAGTTAGATCGGTCTCGAAGCTCGACGCGGAGGAACGTCGATGAAACCACGCCGACTTCACGAAAAGGACCACGACGGAATCATGTCGTTCCAAGTAGCTTGTTCGGAAAGTAATTTCGTTTTTTTCCAACAGTTGTTCATAAGAACGACATTAAAAAACAACGTTTTTTCACTTTAAAAAAACCGAAATAACTTTTCGAACAACCTAATAATCGCTGTTGATTATCGACTCTTGGATGGCGTAAGACGAGTTCGTACGCGGTAGACGCGTCAAGCGCTTCGTAATTCGATGAAAACTCGGTCGGAATACGGATCAGAGAAACGAAGAGTCAGAATTGTCAGATTTCGAACGAAATGGAGCTCGTACTAACGCTCCGGTAATTTCACCAGAGACGCGACGACGTAACTAATCGCAAACGATCATTGGCGCTTGAATGCCGAAGCAGAAATTCCACGCGTAATTGCCACACTTCGGTTGCTCGCTGTTCTGGAATGAGAAGCGTCGAAAAACAATGTCTCGTACACCGAAAAGAATCAGCTTTCAATTCATCGAGCACCAACGAAACTGAAATTGCATTAAATCGACGGAAAGCAGCGGAGAGTTTTCGTCGAGTCACGTGCTGCCATTTTGTCACTTTTTTATTTTTCTGTCGATCTTACGAGCGAGGAATTTTGCAGAGACACCACTGTCCTTCTTTCTTAGCTCTCTTTGCTTGGCCTCTGTAGATGTCAAACGGACAACAAGAATAAACGAAGGGCGGACATTTTACCTTGGAGAGAGAAATAATCGCGAAAAACGATCGTAAATTCTTTTAAATCCTCTTCTTAAAGATCGCCTCTGCTGTAATTGCAAGATTTTTTCGCTGCGTATCGTCCCGTCGCATCGTGCTTTACCGAGCTAGAGATCCGACTCGTACGACTTACGTGGCAATTCCACCGAGTGACTCACGTATCTACCAACACGAGAATTACGATATCTCCACCCTTCTCCCCTGCGTACGTTCGTTTAGTTTCTATAGTCTCGTTAATCTCGCGTCCCGCGAACCCCATTTCGACTTTTCTGACTCTTCTCTTGCCTCCGATGCTGCGTCAGGCGGTAATCAGTTAAGAAAGGAGTTTCTTGATGCGTCCGTTCTTTCACTCACGAGTAAACATTACGTCTGGACGTACGATCACGACGATAAGGAATTCGAATTCGCGGTTAAACGAGGTCGAACAATTTTCACTCATCCTCGATACTCCAAAAACACGATTTTGTACATTTTTCGACGGTATAGAAACTATCTGAAATCGTCCGCTGTATTGCTCGGAGCAAAGGAATTTCATAGAGCAATCGGCGATTGGTGCTAGAACAATTGGACCAACTGGAGCAAATCTCATGTTTTTTTTTTACATTTGTAGACCGTACAAGAATTATCCGAACTGGTCCACAGTATTGCGCAAAGGAAAGAAATTTTTTAGAGCAATTGGCTATCGACGTTAGAGCAACTGGAACGACTGGAGCAAATATCGTTTGATCTTTTGCACATTTGTAGGCGATATAGAGCTTATCTGAAATCGTCCGCAGTATTGCGCAAAAGAAAGCAATTTTATAGAGCATTTGACGATCGATGCTAGAGCAATTGGAGCGACTAGAGCAAATTTCATTTTGTCTTTTGTACATTTTTAGACTGTGCAAGAATTATTTGAACTTGTCCACAATATCGCGCAAAGCAAAGGAAGTCCATGGAGCAATTGGCGATCTATGCTAGAGCAACTGGAATAACTGAAACTACTAGAGCAAATACCGTTTGATCTTCTATACGTTTGTAGACGGTATAGAATTTATCTGAAATCGTCCGCAGAATTGCGCAAAGTAAAGAAATTTTTTAGAGCAATAGGCTACCGATGCTAGAGCAACTGGAACGACTAAAGAAAATATCGTTTGATTGTTTCTACATTTTTAGACGGTATAGAAATTATCTAAAATCGTCGTCTCTATTGCATAGAGCAAAGAAATTTTATACAAACTTCGAACAAATGTCATGAAAAAAAATTAGCCTATAATTAAAAGGAGGTTCAAACCAGGATTAACACGTATTCGACACTACGTGCTATCAAGAGCACTCATCGATACAAGGATACAGAATCCACGTCAGGCGTGAAAAAACATCGAGGCGTCGACGATGTGTACCTTGGGTCCTAACTATCTCAGTGACAATGAGATTGACGAAGGTCTCGGCACACGATAGCACCTTCGAAAACCACTGGCTGGTTCCCAGAGGCGATCGATCATCGTCCATGATGATATAGGAAAGTAATATTGGAGACTTTGAACAAACCTGATACAACGCGCCATTTCGAAAACACCACTTCCATAACTGGGTTACCTCTAGGTGTCCTCTGTATCGCAAGATCAAAATAATCACTTTATCGTTGTCACCTGATCGATCAGTCGATCGCCGGCATGACACTTTTTACTTATTAGACCCTCGTTGGCACTCGTTGGCACTCTATCAACAGCTTTCACGATCGAATTGAATTTCCTTGGTAGCAAAGAGTAATCAGATCGATTCTTGCATCCTGTTGGTCCAAATTTGTTCGACATTTTAAATCGACACGTTTTCTTCAGGATGTCGATAAAGTCCTTCGTTTATTCTCAATCGATCGATAATTCGAAGGAGTACAGAAACATGACAACGTTTTAATCGAGACTCGCCTTCCTTTTTGTTTTAATTCATTTATTACAGCCAAGATAACCAAATGCCTACAGGGTGTACAAAAATGTTTGATCTTGCTTAGCATAGGTATATTCTGCATCTTCATCGTGGATATGAAGCTCATAGGTGTCATAAATTTATTCAAAACATTATTTATCTTAAGAAACACATGTATATATTGGGTTGTCCGGAAAGTTCGTGCCGATTTTCGGTAGATGGCATGAAAAGAGACCTGAATATATTATTCATCGAATATTTTTCATTCTTCTTCTTTCACCAAATAAATTTCTTCAAACATTTCTTCAATATTCTTCAATTGAAAAATAATCTTCAACAAAATTTCAAATTTCTTCAAAAGAAAAAATTCTTCAAATAAATCTTCAAAATGGGCACGAACTTTCCGGACAACCCAATATATATCGAATACAATACAATTACGCCTATGGTGTCTATGAATTTTACATCTTCTTCACGGTGGAATTACCCCAAGAGCAAACAGCGTTTTATACGTCTATACCTGTGAACGTAAGTAACTATCCAACGTACAGGGTGTAAATGAACCTTAAACGAATACAAGAGGACAGATTAATTCTATTCTAGGTTGTTGAAAAAGTAATTTCGTTTATTTTTATAAATAAACCTCGTTTTTTGTCTTTTAAAATTTTTTTTTTATATTATTTTTATGAAAAACTATCGAGAAAAAACGAAATTACTTTCCGAACAACCTTAACAGCCGATTTCGGCGCTTAAGACGAGACGATTCGACATCGGCGCGCGATCGCGTTGGCTGCCACGCGCCACTCGGTCTCTCGCACTTCCAGCGGCGCACCACTCGATAAATTCGTCTCCATGATTCATGAAAGAACGCAAGGGATAGGATCGCAAACGGGGAAGTAAAAGTAATCCGATCGTTCGTATCGTTCTACACGGGGCCGAACTTCGATCGATCTGTACATCGGTAGTATTCGAACGTGGAAACTTTCCTTCCCCTTCTTTGCGTCTCCTATCGCAGGAGGGTGAATCCGAGCTCTGGCAGGAGGCTGTATCGCGTATAACGAAGCAAACTTTCCGGAGGAACAACAGTTCCATCTCGTGGGTTCGACGTGTCTTTCGAAAAACGTTGCCGAAATGGAATAACGGCAACGTCGCGCCCGTTACCTCGCCAAAAATTCGAAAAGCAAAATCAAATGGATTTCGGGATCATTTTTGGAGACGTTCAATCCTTCAAGGTCGTCTACTTTCAATTTCACGATACTCTTCTTTCTGTCATTTTCGAATATTTTGGAATATTCGAAATTTAAAATATTTTGAATATTTTTGAAATATTTTACGAAGCGAAAACGATTGATTGCACTTGAGCGCTATTCGTAAAATATTACTTTAAATTCTCCAAAGCTAATAGTAAATAACTTCCTGTACACGTGGGTAGAAAATCTATCGTTCTTTTTTGTCTATTTTAACGTTGCTCGACGAAAGCGAAATAAATGTCTAATTTAAAAAAAAATAGAGGTTACTTACGACTCGATCTTGATACGTTGAAATTACGTACGATCGCACATATTTTTTCGTCTTCTTCTTTTTTTGGCGAAAGCGTGGGTATTTCGGTCGAATTATGACGAAAGGTTCTATATTTGCGCGTGGGATCTTTATTCTTTTTTATTGGAGCAACGATGTTTGGCTAACCCGGGACTCGCCGTATTAAAATGACTTTGTTGTTTCTGAAAATACGGCAAGTATTTTAGAAGCGAAGTTGCGCGATAAAAAGGGGGACGTAGGAGAACGACGAGGCCTTAGTTTCGAAAGAGACGTTTGTTTTTCAAGATTCGAACAGATATATCGCGATATTGCGGTCATCTTTCGTTTCTCGCGCGAAATCGGTCACAATGGGACGTTCCACGATCTCGAGGGGACGAAAGGAAGCGCTGGGCGAGAAGTCGACGCATCTGGCGCGCTTCAGTCGCTCGACTGTCATTACGGATTCGCGATCGGTAATTAATTGTCAGTTTTACTGACAGTACACTTATTTTTACCGTTCAAAGACTCGGAAGTTACATTTTAGCGTAATTAGAGTTTAGCGGCTAATTGTTAGCGTTGTTATGTCGTGCGATAAGAAACGTCGGATTTTTCTTCATTCGCGAATCGATCGTCGAAGCGATGAATTGTTCAATTTTTATCACGTCGGATTATTCGAAGAAAAAAAATTTAAACATTTATCACTTCGATCGATTCGCCAATGAAGAGCAATTCGATAACCGAGTCGATAACTTCGGTAATTTATCGCTCGAATGACGAATTTTTCAATTCTTTTTCTTCATTGAATAATTCGACGTGATGAAAATTGAAAAATTTACCGCTTCGACGATCGATTCGCGAATGACGAGCAATCCGATAACCGAGTCGATAACTTCGGTAATTTATCGCTCGAGTGACGAACTTGTCAATTCTTCTTATTTTTTGAGTAATTGATGAAAATTGAAAAGTCTGCCGCTTTGCCAATCGATTGGCGAATGACGAGCAACTCGATTCGCAATTGCTGAATTGCCGAATGCCGAAGTTATCGACTCAGCAATTTTTCAATTCTTCCTTTTCTTTGAATAATTCGACGTGCTGAAAATCGAAAAATTTACCGCTTAGACGGTCGATTCGCGAGTGAAGGAAAATCCGTCATTTCATATTACGCGGCCAAATAATTTAATTTTTCGTTTAAATTTTAAAGGCGAAAAAAAGAGGCAATTCTATCCCGACATTCCTAGAAAGGTTTAAAAAGGACCGTTTGATCGGTAGGTCGGTGTGTTTGGTTTTAACACCGTGTGGATTGAAATAAAGCCTTAATTTTGTGCAAAACACCGAGAAATTCCGTGAAATGCTGAAAATATCCGTTGAGTTACGAAGGAAGGATCGTTTCGAGCGTGACGTGCGGCAGTGCGTGGTCGTTAGCTAACTCGATGAAATTGCTCAGAACCAACGAGAATTCAGGATCGCGGTGGTCGTTCGACCCGGTAGTTTGTCACGAAAACGGACGATTCTCTCCTCTCTTCCCGATGTTTTCGTCATTGTCATTGATTATGCCGTCCCGTCGATGCGTCGTTCTCGTCGTTATCTCGTCGATAAAAGGAAAATAGATGAAAGGAATAATCAGTCACCCATTGTCGTTAGGAGTTGCTTCACGGCGATTGTGATCGGACGTAAAAGAGAATTATGACAGGAAAGACCGGAGAAAATTAGGGATTTCTATGCTTTCCTTTCGTTGTATTAAGAAATTGACTTCTTAAGAGGAACGTAATTATTTTAGATTTTTTTTT